>CM035837.1:100310583-100790583 GCA_020510985.1 Pholidichthys leucotaenia
TATATATACACACACACACAGACACACAGTGCAGAGCATTGTAGCTGGATGGAATAAATATATGAATATATGAACACACAGTGCAGAGCATAGTAGCTAGATGGAATAAATATGTAAATATATAAACACCCACAGTACGGAGCATTGCAGCTAGGTGGAATAAATATGCAAGTATATAAACACACACAGTGCGGAGCAATGTAGCTAGATGGAATAATATGTAGATATATAAAAACACAGTGCGGAGCATTGTAGCTAGATGGAATAAATATATAGATATATAAATATAAACACACCCAGTGCTGAGCATTGTAGCTAGATGGAATAAATATATAGATATATAAATATAAACACACCCAGTGCAGAGCATTGTAGCTAGATGGAATAAATATGTAAATATATAAACACACACAGTGCAGAGCATTGTTGCTAGGTGGGATGAAACAGCATAACCGTCTATTTAGTTATCCTACATGGTATGATTATGTGCCCATACATATTCTCACCCTCCATAGCGACCGGTATGTTCCTAGTTGTATGCCGGAGGGGACCATTGTGTAAGTCTATTGCATCTTTTGCATTCAAAAAAAACTATTAGTTTGTTACGTCTTTTTGCTATCTCTGCGAGCAGCCCTGCTTAGGTTGTACAGTCTGACAGCCGTTGGTAGGAAGGACCTACGAAACCTCTCGGTTGTGCACCTGGGATGATGTAGTCTGCTGCTAAATGAGCTCCTCAGTGCATCCAGTATGTCCTGCATAGGGTGGAACTCGGACTCCAGCAGAGATGACAGTTTAGCCACCGTCCTTCTCTCTCCTATCTCCTCCATCGGATCAAGGCGTTGCCCCAGGACAGAGCTAGCTTTCTTAATCAGTTTGTTCAGTCTCTTCCTATCGGCTGCAGTAATGCCACTGCCCCAGCAGACCACTCCAAAAGTGATGGCTGATGCCACCACCGTGTCATAGAATGACTTCAGCAGCGCCCCTTGTACACCAAAAGACCTGAGTCTCCTCAGCAGGAACAGCCTGCGCTGTCCCTTCTTGTAGAGTGCGTCAGTATTGTGTGACCAGTCTAGTTTATTGTTCAGATGAATACCCAGGTACTTGTAGGATGTCACCATCTCGATGTCTGTTCCCTGTATATTTACTGGTGCTGTGAGGGGCTGCCCATGCCTGCGGCAGTCCACCACCAGCTCCTTAGTTTTCCTCGCGTTGATCTGGAGGCAGTTCCGATGGCACCAGTCCACAAAGTCCTGGATAAGCCCTCTGTACTCAGCTTCATCTCCGCTGGAGATGAGACCAACGATCGCAGAGTCATCAGAGAACTTCTGTAGATGGCAATGTGTGAATATCATGCATAACAGAATCCTTCATTGAAACATTCTTGACTGAGTTGAAAATAGCTTCATAATGACATTTCCACTTTTCAGCAATATTAACGTCACCAGTCACACCATCAATAGTGTTTGATCTGACAGACCGGTGGGAGCTCATAGCCTTCATTTGTTTCCAGAATTCTACCATGTTCAGTTCACTCATGTGATTAGCTAGCTGGTCACATTTGGTACTTTCTTCATTGCGCCTGCATGCTCGTAGAGCATATTTGAACCTAGCCCTGCAATTTTTCATGTTTTCAAATATTGGACCAGAACGTGGTTTGCTATTACTCCTCCACCACAAAAAAGCATCCCGAGCAGCTGTGTGAGCCTCGCTAACGACAGCATTCCAGCCTGGGATGTTATATCGGGTGGCCACACTGTGACTAGGAATGCATTCACTCACACAGTAATTTAGAGCATCAACAATATCACTGTAGAACCTGTCGATATCGTCCCTGTGTGCCGCACAATTACGGTCGTGACACCTGATGGCATCCATAGGAGCACGGATGTTACAGAGTTTCCTACGAGTAAGTTTCTTATATCTGGACAGGTCTGACGCTGTGGCATCATGCCATTTGTATGTTCTACTGCCCGTTGTGGCTGAGGGAGCTTCCCGGGGGCCACTTACAGCACTAGATACCTCAATATCTATAGATAAAGGTACATGATCAGAACTCACATAGTCATACAGAACTTTGATATTGGACACGTTATCATGGCCTGAGGATGTAGTCACACAGTGATCAAGCCATGATGTAGAGCCATGAGCCATGCTAACATGAGTAAAGGTATCACCTGGTAAGATAATCCTGTCCGAGATGTGTAAGGAGTAACTCTCACAAAAAGACACCAGTTCGTCTCCAAAACAACTTGAACGTGCTGTATTAGCGTTGAAGTCACCAATTGTGAACACATATGGAGTTGGAAAGTCCTCGGTGATACGTTTAACAAGACTCAGGCAGTGCAAGTATTCATCCAAGTTTTCAACACTGTCATAGGGGAAATATACACATAATATAAGACAGTGAAAGTCACCCAGGTTGACTTCAATACCTGTAACTCTTAAGCAATCGTAAGTTTTCACAACACAACTGTTCGCAAGTGACTTCCGCCATAGTATACCGACACCGCCATAGGGGCGACCTAAGATAACACGTTCTTCCGTATCCATAAAAGAAACACCTTGTCCTATAAAGTCACCATGTAATCTGCTCAGAATAGACAATTCGTTTTCGAACAACCAGTGTTCCTGCAACAACACAATGTCATGGTTATCACATAAACTGGAGATCTCATTAGATGAAGTTTTTACATTCTGGCAGTTGAATGAACATATTCTAAGGTTGGTCCTACTATTGAATGAGTATAATGACAAACACAATAATGACAATCACATGTAGATCATTTCCTCTCAAAAAACTGTCGAAGGTATAAACCAGATGGCCACACGTTTTTGTCAAGCAACTTCTTGCTGCAACTGGCAGGACATGTAATCTTAAAAGAGGCATAACCATCATACTTGGTTTCTAGTTGCTCAATCTTGAGATTGTCATTTAATTTAACATGGGTTTTGATGTAGGAGCGTACATGATGGGGTCTGGTGGTGGGGTCAAGTCGACTGATGAAGACTTGGTGCTTTTTATGACCTTGACCTTGACCCTGATGTCCGCTAGACCTCCTACCAGACTTTGGTACAACGCGTAACTGTGAGTGGGGGCGTGTCTTGTTGACAGCCTGTAGCTATGTAGATATTGCACCAAAAACCAGACATTTGCAGCTAGAATAGTCATTTACCACATTAGCAATGTATAGAGTGTATTTCTGATTAGTTTAAAGTTATCTTCATTGAAAAAAAGTGCTTTTCTTTCAAAAATAAAGAAATTTCTAAGTGACCCCAAACTTTTGAACGGTAGTGTATATGTATATGTATATATATGTGTGTATATATATATACACTACCGTTCAAAAGTTTATATATATATATATATATATATATATACACACTACCGTTCAAAAGTTTGGGGCCACCTCAGACAATTTTGTGTTTTCCATGAAAAGTCACACTTTTATTTACCACCATGAGTTGTAAAATGAATAGAAAATATAGTCAAGACATTGACAAGGTTAAAAATAATGATTTGTATTTGAAATAATAATTTTTTCCTTCAAACTTTGCTTTCGTCAAAGAATCCTCCATTTGCAGCAATTACAGCATTGCAGACCTAACATGATTGCACAAGGGTTTTCTAATCATCCATTAGCCTTCTGACGCAATGAGCAAACACATTGTACCATTAGAACACTGGAGTGATAGTTGCTGGAAATGGGCCTCTATACACCTATGTAGATATTGCACCAAAAACCAGACATTTGCAGCTAGAATCGTCATTTACCACATTAGCAATGTATAGAGTGTATTTCTGATTAGTTTAAAGTTATCTTCATTGAAAAAAGTGCTTTTCTTTCAAAAATAAAGAAATTTCTAAGTGACCCCAAACTTTTGAACGGTAGTGTATATATACACTAAAAGTGTCACAACTCACTCTCGCCTGTCATCTGTTTCAGCGGCGCGCACACCTGCGCCTCATCAGCCTCTGACTATTTAACCCGCTCTGCCTGGAGCCTCGGTCTGGAGCCGTCTGCTCGTCTACGCTCCCAACTCCAGCGCACAACCGTTTCTTCCTGACCTGCGCCTTCGTTCATCACTCACGTAAGCGGCATATTTCCTTACCTGCTCTCAGTATTCTCCCCTGTGCACAGGTGGATCCTCCAGGCGGCGGATTTCCCTCTTCCTCGCCTCATCCTCGATCATCCTTTCCTCACATCGCCGAGCGCGCATCGGGGCGCTGTCCTCCAGGCAAGAGACCTGCAACTAGCCAACGCCAGCCACCTCGACACCTGCAAGTAAGCAGCACACTGAGTGTTAACCCTGCGGGGTGGAAATCCATCACTAACCCTTGTCTTTGCTCTGCCCTTAGGGTTGCCTGGCTGCACGGCGCACTGTTCCGCCCTCGGCGCTCCCCGTCCCCCTGCAATCCATCCACATCTCACATTCACGCATTCAAACACCTGCTATTGTTCAATAAAGCTTTTGAATCACACTCGAGCCTGTGTGAGCAATCCCTGGGCCCGACATTATGTCAGTACGGCTCCAGCAATGCGGCCCAGCGGACAGCGGGCTAGGACGCCGTTTATCTACCCTTGAGGCTCGAGTGGATTTAATAGCTCATCAGCAACAGGTAATCCTCAACCAACTCACCCAAATCACTCACCGGCTGGACCGCCTGGATCCTCAGCAGGCGTTCCTCCGGCTCAGCATAGCGGGCCAGCTCCCAACGCTCCCCCAGCTAGCCAGGCTAGCCCGGGGCCGCCAACCCGGCTCACCCCTATTCCGACACCCACGCGCTTCAGCGGGAAACTTGGCGAAGCGCGCGGGTTCCTCCTCCAGTGTGAGTCGGTATTCCAGCGCGTCCCCGGGGACTTTCCGACTGATCATAGCCGGATTGGGTATGTTGCTAACCTCCTGGAAGGGCGAACGTTAGCTTGGGCTTATGCTGTAATGGCGAGGCCCAGCTACGTGAACCTAACCTATGCCCAGTTCGTGCACGACTTTCACAAAGTCTTTGATCATTCGGATCGTGACAGAGTGCTAACCACTCGGCTACTTAATCTTCGCCAGGGTAGCTGGTCGGCAGCCGATTACGCTGTCGACTTCCGGGTGGTAGCGGCGGAAGTTGGGTGGGGCGATGCTGCCCTCTGCAGCATCTTCACCCGTAGTCTGAATTCCAGTCTGCGGGACGAGCTGGCCTGCCAGGATCAGCCGGAACGGCTGTCCGAATTAATTTCTTTAGCTATTAGTCTGGACAACAGGCTGAGGGAGCGGGCCGCCAAGCGGAAGACTTACAGCCGCTCGAGCGGAGCTTCCGCCCGTGCCCCTCAGTCTCGCCCCCTGGCGTTACCCGTTCCGGAGTCCGCCAACGAATCCGAGGCTATGCTAATTGGGTGGACCAAGCTTCCACTGGCGGAGAAACAGTGCCGCAGGGAGCTGGATCTCTGCATGTATTGCGGAGACGACCAGCACTCCGTGGAGGCCTGCCCAATTAAGCCAAAAGGGGGAGTCTGCGAGTCGCTGTAGGGGGCCTCGCAGACGTAACCCAGTCAAATCCCCTCTCCAAATGCCTCCTCCCAATTAGGTTCTGTTATAACCCCATTGGGCATGTCACTCATGCACTGGTGGACTCAGGGGCAGAACAGAACTTCATTTCCAAGAGCCTGGCAACCCGCCTGGGCATCCCGTGCCAAGCACTGCCAGCCCCCCTTAACCTTGTCACTCTCTCCCGTACACCTCTGGAGAGGGTTACCCATCGAACCAAACCCATCTCCGTCATCATCTCTGGCAATCACAGAGAGGACTTAAGCCTGTTTGTCCTGCCCACCTCTGCTGCTCCCGTCATCCTGGGCTACCCATGGCTGCGTCTCCACAACCCAGCTTTCGATTGGCAGTCTGGCAGCGTCCCCTCCTGGAGCACCTTCTGCTTGGGTGCCTGCCTCCAGTCCGCTGCCTGCGCCCCGTCAGTGCCTCTCCCCGCCTCCGACTCACCCCCGCTGGACCGCTCCTCGGTGCCCCCGGAGTTCCACGATCTGGGTCTCGTCTTCAGCAAATCCAAAGCGCTGTCTCTTCCCCCCCACTGCCCGTATGACTGCGCCATAAATCTCCGCCCGGGGGCACCCTTGCCATCAGGTCGTCTTTACAGCCTGTCAGCCCCGGAGCGGGAATCCATGGACGCCTATATTAAAGAGTCGCTCAGCGCAGGCATCATCCGCCCCTCCTCATCCCCACTCGGAGCCGGATTCTTCTTCGTTTCCAAGAAGGATGGGTCCCTGCGGCCGTGTATTGACTTTCAGGCCTTAAACGACATCACTGTGAAAGATAAATACACAATGCCCCTCATGGACTCCGCTTTCAATTCCCTCCAGGGGGCCTCCTGGTTTACCAAGCTGGACCTCCGCAGTGCGTACCACCTCGTTCGGATCCGGGAGGGCGACGAATGGAAGACAGGGTTCCAGACGCCCAGCGGCCATTTCGAGTACTTGGTCATGCCGTTTGGGCTCACCAATGCTCCGGCCGTCTTCCAGCGGCTCATAAACAACGTTCTTCATGACTTCCTGTGGGTCTTTGTCTTTGTCTACCTGGACGACATCCTGATCTTCTCCCAGTCTTGGAAGGAGCATCAGGCTCACATGAGGCAGGTCCTCCAGCGGCTCCTTGAGAACAGGTTGTATGTGAAGGCGGAGAAATGCGAATTCTACACCAACAAGACCTCCTTCTTGGGTTTTGTCATGTCCCACAACCAGCTTCTCCCCGACCCTGCCAAGGTCAAAGCGGTGGTTGAGTGGCCCACTCCCTCATCCAGGAAACAGGTGCAACAATTCCTAGGATTCGCCAGCTTCTACTGCCGTTTTGTACCGAAGTATAGCTCCATCGCCTCTCCCCTGACCCGCCTCACCTCCCCCAAGGTGCCGTTCCGGTGGACGGAGGAAGAGGCGTCGGCCTTCGAGACACTGAAGATGGAGTTCTCCTCCTCCCGGGTCTTGACCCAGGTAGACCCAACACTACAATGCCTGGTTGAGGTGGACGCATCCGACATGGGGTGGGGGCAGTTTTGTCTCAGCGCTCTCCGGTGGACGGGGTGGTGCACCCCTGCGCCTTCTTCTCCCGACACTTGTCCGCAGCAGAGTGGAATTATGACGTTTGCGACAGAGAACTCCTGGCAGTGAAGCTCGCGCTGCAGGAGTGGCGTCATTGGCTGGAGGGGGCAGTGCAGCCTTTTGTGGTCTGGACAGACCACAAAAATCTGGAGTACCTAAGGATGACCAAGCGTCTGAATGCCCGAAGTTGGTCTCTGTTCTTCGGCCGCTTCAGATTCACGATCACCTATCGCCCTGGCTCCAAGAACGCCAAACCGAACGCGCTGTCCAGGCAGTTTGCCCCAGAGGACCCGGAAGAGCAAGACCACACCATCCTGCCGGCCTCGTGCGTCGTGGAGGCCGTTTCATGGTCTATCAGGGACAAGGTCCGGAGGGCACAGGAGGCCGAACCTGATCCTGGCGGCGGCCCAGCTGGGAAGCTGTTCGTGCCATCATCCGTCCGGGGTGACGTCATCCACTGGGCGCACACTTCAAAGCTTGCCTGTCACCCTGGAATTTCCCGGCTGGTGGAGCTCCTCCAATGATCCTTCTGGTGGCCCGGGCTCCGGAATGATGTCGCCAACTACGTCCGTGCCTGCCCCCAGTGCGCAACGAACAAGACCTCAACCTCCCCCCCAGCGGGGCTCCTCCATCGCCTGCCGGTCCCCAGAAGACCCTGGTCTCATGTAACCCTGGATTTCATCACCGGTCTCCCCACATCTAACTCCTACAACACCATCCTGACCATCGTGGACCGGTTTTCGAAGGCAGCCCACTTCGTGCCGCTCCACGGCCTCCCTACGGCGTGGAAAACAGCTGATCTATTGGTCCAGCATGTTGTCAGGTTACATGGGATCCCAACTGACGTTGTCTCCGACCGGGGGCCTCAGTTCGTGTCTAAGGTCTGGAAGTGTTTTTGCAATGCCCTGGGGGCCACGGTGAGTTTGTCTTCTGGTCACCACCCACAGTCCAATGGGCAGTGCGAGCACACTAATCAGGAGCTGGAGGCTGCTTTGCGCTGTGTCACCTCCTCGAGTCCCTCTTCCTGGAGCATCCATCTGCCCTGGGTGGAGTACGCCCATAGCTCCACCTTATCATCCGCCATTGGGATGTCTCCTTTCCAGGCGTCCCTGGGGTACGACCCCCCATTGTTCCCCGAAGAGGAGGGTGAGGTGGCAGTTCCCTCCATCCAGGCGCATCTTAGACGCTGCCAGGGCCTGTGGACCAAGTCGCGTCAAGCGCTATTATGCACGACAGCGTCCAACTCCAACGCAGCAAATCGCCACAGGAGAGCCGCTCTTCGTTACCAGGTGGGCTAGCAGGTATGGTTATCCACCTGAGACATCAACCTGAAGGTGGAGAAGAAGAAGCTGGCTCAACGCTTTATTGGACCTTTCCCTGTGACTAAGGTAATTAATCCGGTGGCTGTGCGTTTGGCTCTCCCCCCCTACCTCCGTGTCTGTCCAACATTCCACGTCTCCCAAATCAAGCCAGTGATTTCTGACCCAATCTATCCTCCTCCTAGGGCTCTTTCCCCTCCCGTGATGATCGACGGTGATCCGGCGTGGAGGGTCACCTCCATCCTGGACTCCCACCGCCGGGGTCGCGGGCTACAATATCTGATGGACTGGGAGGGGTGTGGCCCTGAGTGGAGATCCTGGGTGCACCCCTCCTTTGTGCTGGATAAGCAACTCATCATGGAATTCCACCGGGTGTAACCAGGTAAGCCAGCGCCGGGAGGCGCTGCTCGGGGGGGAGTACTGTCACAACTCGCTCTCACCTGTCATCTGTTTCAGTGGCGCGCACACCTGCGCCTCATCAGCCTCTAACTATTTAACCCGCTCTGCCTGGAGCCTCGGTCTGGAGCCGTCTGCTCGTCTACACTCCCAACTCCAGCCCACGACCGTTTCTTCCCGGCCTGCGCCTTCGTTCATCACGCATGTAAGTGGCATATTTCCTTACCTGCTCTCAGTATTCTCCCCTGTGCACAGGTGGATCCTCCAGGCGGCGGATGTCCCTCTTCCTTGCCTCATCCTCGATCATCCTTTCCTCACATCACCGAGCGCGCATCGGGGCGCTGTCCTCCAGGCAGGAGACCTGCAACTAGCCAATGCCAGCCACCTTGACACCTGCAAGTAAGCAGCACACTGAGTGTTAACCCTGCGGGGTGGAAATCCATCACTAACCCTTGTCTTTGCTCTGCCCTTAGGGTTGCCTGGCTGCACGGCGCACTGTTCCGCCCTCGGCGCTCCCCGTCCCCCTGCAATCCATCCACATCTCACATTCACACATCCAAACACCTGTTATTGTTCAATAAAGCTTTTGAATCACAATCGAGCCTGTGTACGTGTTCCCTGGGCCCGACATTATGTCAAAAAGTATATAAAAGTATTCCTTTAATCTGAGTAAGCTGGACTAGCCTGCCACAATTTTGATATCCAGCTTATTTTTTCCCGTTAAAATCTGATGTGTTTTCAAAGTGTTCCCTTTAATTTTTTGAGCAGTATATATACACTGGATAATGTGTGTGTGTATATATATACTGTATATATACACTACCGTTCAAAAGTTTGGGGTCACTTAGAAATTTCCTTATTTTTGAAAGAAAAGCAGTTTTTTTCAATGAAGATAACTTTAAACTAATCAGAAATACACTCTATACATTGCTAATGTGGTAAATGATTATTCTAGCTGCAAATGTCTGGTTTTTGGTGCAATATCTACATAGGTGTATAGAGGCCCATTTCCAGCAACTATCACTCCAGTGTTCTAATGGTACAATATGTTTGCTCATTGCGTCAGAAGGCTAATGGATGATTAGAAAACCCTTGTGCAATCATGTTAGGTCTGCAATGCTGTAATTGCTGCAAATGGAGGATTCTTTGACGAAAGCAAAGTTTGAAGGAAAAAAATTATTATTTCAAATACAAATCATTATTTCTAACCTTGTCAATGTCTTGACTATATTTTCTATTCATTTTACAACTCATGGTGGTAAATAAGTGTGACTTTTCATGGAAAACACAAAATAATTGTCTGGGTGACCCCAAACTTTTGAACGGTAGTGTATATATCTATATCTATATATATCTATATATCTATATATGGACTGGATAATGTGTTAAGAATGAAAAGATGCCACGTCTTTTGATGGAAATGAAAACACTCCAAAACTTAAAGTGAAGAAATTGTGGCAGGCTAGTCCAGCTTACTCAGATTAAAAAGAGTTCCTTTAATTTTTTTGAGCAGTGTATATATATATGTGTGTACATATATGTATATACACACACACACACACACACAAATACATATATATATATATATATATATATATATATATATATATATATATATATATATATATATATATATATATATATATATACAGTATATATATATATGATTAGACAGTAACAGTTTTTATTTTTGAAAAATGTAGTAAATTACAATTAATCATATGTCCAATGAAGTGGACATCATGCATCACCAAATATATTTCCAACACAAGTCATGTAGTTGCTTCTCCTTTTCTTGTGACTGTTTTGGTTCCTGTATATTTGCTATATTTATAGGGTATGTATTTGAAAATATCCAGTTTTGTGCAGATTAGCTGTAATAATTAGGATTTTGTCGTATTTTGTATAGACTGCAAGTGCAGCAAAGCACAGGGCAGCCTATAGCAGGGTCCAAAGACCCTTCCCTGTGGCCCTTTACACATGGGTGGGGTCAGTCTTGTTGACCAATGTGTGGCAATGTATCCCCACAGACGTAGGAACAAGCAGTGGCACATCCAAGTGTTGCTTTTCATTTTTTGGATGTGCTTTCATTTTTTGGATGTGACATCAGGTGCCTCTACTTGATGTCTGGATTGGAAGCTGAAGATGATGAAGATGAAGCTCCTCCTGTTCAAAGTTTCTGTAGCTCGTGCACTGATAAATGTCGGCTCCCTCCAGCAAAGCAAGAGAGGAAGACCCAGTGGGACCCCACCTCCACTGAAGTGCAGAGCAGTCACCAAAGTACCTTGTGAGGTCAGGTTTGACACAGGAAATCACTGGCCCCAACTCACCCAGGTCAAAAACGCAATTGGATGCCATGATGCTGCATGCATGCAGAAGATCAAATACATCTGCATGCATTGTTGTCTGCCACTATGACCTGGATGCTTTGCCAACTTTCATACAGCAGGTTTGATGAACTGTGCATATTAAGTTTATTTCAAAATAAGTATTTGGAACTGCAGAGACTAATATGTCAGTTCTTGTTGCTGAAAACATATTAATGCTAGTAAAATGACATAATAATGCCAGGCTTGCATCCATATAGATCTATGGAGACTCAATGTTCTTCTTGTTGGAGATGTTTTGAAACAGTGCTTAAGTGTAAGCTTCACAGTTGTGAGCTGTGAGTGCCATTTGTTTTTATTATTCAGGCCTAAAAAAATAGACCTATATGTGGTTTATATTAATCATATATCCCATAACCTACATATGTATAAGTATGTGAGAATGTTTGGTGATTACATATGTAAAGCGACTTCACACCTCAGAACAGGACAAGAGGTCTCAACCGCCAGCGGAGATCAAAGAGCATCCGAGGCGCTGCGGTGGAGACCAGATCGATCGCCCTGACCTCCCAGGGCCAGGTGGAGGAGTACGAAGACAAAGGAGGGGGATTAAGATAATGCGGGATGTCAGCTTTGATATGCATGTCTTTTGTTATGTGTAGGTATAAGTATGTAGAGCTGAATGTGTTCGCTCTCTATTCTACTTCTGCTTCTGCACTGAGATGAGACTTGTTAGAGGAGCGAAGCTGATAATAAACTTTGGTTTATAAGTCACATCGCCTCGTTATTCCAAGCTCTTCTACACTGGTGACCCTGACGCGAGGATGGACCAGAGGCGTTCCCCCGCGATTGACTCATCTGAGGCGACCCAGGCAGATGCCGGCGCCCATGCAGACAGGGGAACAGATGGACGACGTTCCCCCACGGCAGAAGCTTCAGAGAGGGCTCAACCGAGCACCAGCCCCGCCGTGAGAGCAGAAGAAAGGCGCTCTCACCCGGCGGACACATCAAGAACGGCCCACACAAGCGCCGTCACCGTCAAGCTGCCAGAATTCTGGCAAGAAGACCCGAGCTCGTGGTTCCAGCAAGCTGAGGCTCAGTTTGCACTGGCGGGCATAACGGCGGACGAGACGAAGTTTTATCACATCGTCGCCAAACTCGACGCTGCCACGTCAAGTTGCGCGCGGAGCATAATCCGACAGCCGCCCGCCTATGACAAATACAGAGAGCTGAAGGCGACCATCGTCGAGAACTTCCTCCCCTCAGCCGAGGAGAGAGCAGAGAAGATCCTGGCGATCTACGGCCACAGAGGATGCAGACCCAAGGCCCTCATGGAGGACATGCTGCAGCTCAAGGAGGAGGACAACGACAACTTCCTCTTCCAACACATCTTCCTCAGCACTCTGCCGCCACACATGAGAGGGACACTGATCAACATGCGGTGCAGCACCCAGCAGGACTTCCGCGCGTTGGCCCGGGAAGCGCAGCGACTCACCAACGCCTGCAGGGAACAGGTGGCCACAGCAGCATCCGCAGATGCCCAGAGCAACGGAGAACCACAGACAACCGAGCAGAGCCCGCCCACCATGGCGGCAACACGACCAAGACGCAGCAGGCGGAACGACATCTGCTATTACCACCACCGGTTCGCCGAGGGGGCATACAAATGCGTTCCCCCCTGCAAGTTCAGAAGTTCGGGAAAACGCCAAAACCGAGAACCGTTAACGGCTGCGGTTCTCGGCGAAAAAAATAAACTTCTTTATGTGACTGACGGACACACCGGCAAACAGTTCCTAATTGACACTGGAGCTCAACTGAGTTTTATCATGCCCTCCCACGCAGACCGGGCCATGGGCCCCCGGGGCAATGGAGCGATGGCAGCCAACGGCTCCATCATCGACACTTATGGTGAAAGGAACCTGCCCCTCTGCATTCATGGCCGCAACTACAGATGGACATTTGTTGTAGCGGCAGTGAGTTTTAACTTGTTGGGCGCGGATTTTTTGTGTGCACATGGGCTATTAGTCGATCTAGCAAATAGACGCTTGGTTAATGCATTGTCATTTGCTTCTATTCCCTGCTCAGCTCGAGTTTCTCCACCACCCGTGCAGGCCAGCGTCACTACAGCAGGAGGTAAGTTTGATCAACTCCTCACCCAATTTCCAGCACTTACAATTCCCAAATTCTCAGCTACAGTGGCTAAGCACAGGGTTGAACACTTTATTCCCACAACGGGCCCACCCATATTCACCAAAGCTCGGCGCTTAGACGCGACCAAGCTCGCCATAGCTCGGGACGAGTTTACCACCCTTGAAAAACTAGGCATTATCAGACGCTCAAAAAGCCCCTGGGCATCACCACTACACATGATCCCGAAATCCGACGGTTCTTGGAGACCGTGCGGCGATTACCGCAGATTAAACAATGCGACAGCGCATGACCGCTACCCAATTCCTCACATCCAAGATTTTTCACTACATCTGGCAGGTGCGTGCATTTTTTCTAAAATAGACCTGGTCCGTGGCTATCACCAAGTCCCCGTTCGAGCGGAAGACATTCCTAAAACAGCTGTAATAACCCCCTTCGGTCTTTTTGAATTTTTGCGGATGCCTTTTGGCCTCAAAGGCGCTGCTCAAACCTTTCAGCGGATGATGGACACGGTATTACGCGACCTCCCTTTCGTGTTCGTCTACCTCGACGATATGCTGGTAGCCAGCTCGTCGGAGGAGGAACACGAACAGCATCTCACTATGGTTTTTCAGAGACTAGAAGAGCACGGGTTAATAATCAATCCAGCCAAATGCAAATTCGGCGTGCCACAAATTGATTTTTTGGGACACAGAGTTTCACCGAAGGGGGCAGTCCCACTGCCAGACAAAGTTCGCGCAGTAAAAAGTTTTCCACGGCCACAAACAGTCAAATCGCTGCAAGAATTTTTGGGAATGGTTAATTTTTACAACCGTTTCCTCCCCCGTGCAGCTCAACTCATGCAGCCCCTATATGACGCGCTCAGAAAACAAAAGCCTTCCAACGCGGTTGAATGGACCCCGGAGCGCGAACGCGCCTTCGCGGAAGTAAAAAGTGCCCTAGCTAACGCCACATTGTTGGTTCACCCTGATCCCTCGGCCCGCATTGCGCTAACCACAGACGCTTCAGACCTGGCCATAGGGGCGGTTGTAGAACAACACGATGGCGGAACCTGGCAACCTTTGGCATTTTTCAGCAAATCGTTTAACCAAACTGAGCGTAAATACAGCACTTTTGACAGGGAGCTGCTAGCGCTTCATTTATCCATCCGCCACTTGCAGTTCTGGTTAGAGGGGCGGCGTTTCACGGCTTTTGTAGACCACAAACTGCTCACCTTTGCGATGGCTAAAATTTCAGAACCATGGTCAGGCAGGCAACAAAGACAGCTAGCTGCAATTTCAGAGTTCACCACAGACATTCGACATGTGGCAGGCAAACTTAACGTGGTAGCAGACTGCCTCTCTCGCGCTGTGACATCGCCAGAGCGCGAGGAGACAGATTATACTACCTCAGCCGCAGAACTCTTCGCCAACGCGGACACATACGCGGCCCCAATCCACGTAGGGATAGATTACGCAGCCATGGCGGAGGAGCAAAGTAGTGACGCGGACGTGCGCGCACTCCTGTCTGGACCAACAGGGTTAAGGCTGGAGGAAAGGGGTTTATGCGACGGTGTGCCCCCCCTAATATGCGACATCTCAACAGGCCGACCTCGCCCGGTAGTCCCAGCTGCATGGCGCCGCCGTATTTTCGACTCAATTCACTCCCTCGCGCACCCGGGTGTGCGCGCCTCGGTTAAAATGGTCGCCGAAAAGTTTGTGTGGCCCGGCCTGCGCAAAAACGTAAAGGAATGGGCAAAGACTTGCATGTCTTGTCAGCGCGCCAAAATACACAAACACACAAAAGCCCCTCTAGAGCCTTTTCGAATCCCAGCTAGAAGGTTCGACCACGTTCATGTCGACCTCGTGGGACCACTACCTTCCTCCCAAGGTTTCACACGTCTGTTAACAATGATAGACCGTACTACGCGCTGGCCTGAGGCGGTCCCTCTGGTGTCAACCACAGCGGAAGAAGTCGCTCGCGTTTTTTTGACAAACTGGGTGGCACGTTTCGGCGTCCCATCAGACATCACGTCCGATAGGGGGCCTCAATTTGTCTCGGAGCTTTGGTCAGCCATGGCCAGCAGCTTAGGAGCGACAATTCACCGCACCACCGCTTATCACCCTCAGGCTAATGGGTTATGCGAGCGTTTTCACAGATCTTTAAAGGCCGCCCTCAGAGCCTCACTAACAGATACAAATTGGGTAAATAAACTTCCCTGGGATTTATTGGGGTTGCGTGCTGCGCCTAAAGAGGATCTAGACGCCTCCCCAGCAGAATTAGTTTTTGTACAACCTCTCAGACTCCCAGGTGAATTTTTACCAGAGAACCCAGAGCCAGGGCATCTTCCAGCCCTGAGGCTTTTAGGCAGCAACGGACCTGACACTCTCCCCGGACCGGCACATCACTCTTTTCCACGGGTTTTTGTCCCCCAAGCTTTAAAAAACGCCGAATTCGTTTTTGTTAGACATGAAGCTTTAAAACCAAGCCTCCGTCCACCATACGATGGACCATTCAGAGTGCTGGAACCTGGTGATAAGCATTTTGTGCTTGATTTAGGGGACAGAAAAGAAACAGTCAGCACTGACAGACTTAAACCTGCCTTCTTGTTGAGAGACAAACCTGCACGGTTGGCGAGAGCACCTCGGTGGGGTAGACCCCCCAAGAGAAAAGACTCAGCCCCCCTGCAGGGAACAAATAATCACTCTCCTCCCCAAGCTGCAGATTCCTTTCAGGAAGGTCCCACCAGGACGCCCAAGCGGACCCACAGCAGATTCGGGAGAAGATTAAAACCCAGACGGCACAGGGACTGATGCAAACTACTCAACAGTTGTTCACTAATTGTGCTGTAACAGTTTAAGACTGACTTGTGATATTACTACGCTGTTATGATTACCACTGAATTCTCTACAGGAGCATAGCTGCTGGAAAGTTTCTTCCTTGTCAAGAGGTGTAGCAGTTAGTATGTCATAATAATTATCTTAAACTGTGAATTTTTCTATTGTCCTTTTCTTAGTCGTTTGGGGGGGCTGTGGTTTATATTAATCATATATCCCATAACCTACATATGTATAAGCATGTGAGAATGTTTGGTGATTACATATGTAAAGCGACTTCACACCTCAGAACAGGACAAGAGGTCTCAACCGCCAGCGGAGATCAAAGAGCATCCGAGGCGCTGCGGTGGAGACCAGATCGATCGCCCTGACCTCCCAGGGCCAGGTGGAGGAGTACGAAGACAAAGGAGGGGGATTAAGATAATGCGGGATGTCAGCTTTGATATGCATGTCTTTTGTTATGTGTAGGTATAAGTATGTAGAGCTGAATGTGTTCGCTCTCTATTCTACTTCTGCTTCTGCACTGAGATGAGACTTGTTAGAGGAGCAAAGCTGATAATAAACTTTGGTTTATAAGTCACATCGCCTCGTTATTCCAAGTTCTTCTACACTATACAACAATAAAGTGTGTGAAAATATGTTAATATGTTTTCCAAAGCATAAAAAGAAATAATTGTTCATGGATTTACCATAAAACACTGTTTAATTCAGTTTTAGATTAAGTTCATACTATTTTATGTTGAGTGCTCAGGCACATGTAGTCCACTGTACAGTACTGGACGTGTGTGTAACTTTCTGAAAAAATCATATTTTTGAAAAAAAAGTTTTTGAAAAGTGTTTGGCCTAAGAAGAATAAAAACGCTTAAGAAAAAAAATCTTGACTCAGGCTTTCATACTTCATGCAACAGAGGGTTTTCTTATTCTTGAATCATGGACTATTATGTTTGGAATGAGGGACCAGCGGACATGTTGACTGTGTGCTGAACGGTGGCTTGATTAACAAGCTAGCAACACGTGGAACATACTGTGACGTTTGCGAGGTTCACACAAAGAAAGAGGAGCAAGATGGTTGTGATGAACAGGCTTTATTTACACACCACCAACCCCCAACTCACTTCTGAGCACAGAGAGGAGGGGAGGTCATTCTCCCAGACCTCCGTTTCAATCATGGTTACACACACATGATACATCTTGCCCTAATCCTGCTAAACACTGCTGGGTCATTATAACACAGTTATAATGACACAGCAGTATAACTCAGTAATAACACATTTAATACACACACACAGTAACGTTTTCAACTGGCAAAGCATGCTGGGAAATCCCTGCCCCCCTTAAAATGGCCCCAACGTTACAATACAGAACACGTAGCAACAAGCTAACAGTACAGGGGTACAGGCTAGTAGCAGGGTAGAGTCGGAGCGCCAAAGACCCGGGCTGCCACCATCAAATTCTTATTATAGGTACGGCGTGATGAGGTCACCCATGCCTGTGCCATCACGTCCATGCTGTGCATAGTGTTATGGCAGTACATAACCTTCACCTCCCCCCTGGGAAAAAACAAAACCATTATGACAGGCATAAGAACAAACAGTAGACCAAACATGAACCTGGGCACCCAAGTAGACTACCAGTAGACCCTGCATGGCTGAGTGGGTTATTCTACCACTGTGTTCCAACCATGCTCTGTTAAACAATTCAAAACAGTCATTCTCAGTTTAACTTCAGGGGGCCCCTGGTGAGCCCGCGGTGGGCACGCCCCTGGGTGCTCTCTTGCTGGTATCGCTCTCTCTTCAGCAAAGTCCCAGTCCGGGCCCTACACTGGCTGGGTCTGCCCCAGCGTCGCGGCTTGATCTGGGGCAGCTGCTCTTACCTTTCGCAGATGGCTGGCGTGCCATCTCGAACCATCGGCCATCTGGAAGGTGGCTGGTCCCAGCTGCATGGTGATCATCATCAGCAGTGACTGGAGCATCTGTCGGTCCAGGTGTTCGGATCGGCGTACCCAAACCCAATCGAATACTGCAAGTGGCGATCTGTTCGGCTGCACTCGGCACTGCTGCTCTCTCGTGCCTGATGTTGCTTGCTGTTGTGGCAGTGTGCCATTCACACCAGCAGCAGGATGCGCTGTAGATTGCCGTTGCACTGCTGGGTCCTGCTCAGCCAAGGACTCCCTCTCCTGCAGCGCTGCAGCGGCTCCCTGACGCTTATGCCGGGTGAGGATCTGAGATGAGTCTGGTTTATGCCCTCTCTCTCTTGGTGCTGGTTGTGGTCGCGGCGGTGTGTCGCTCTCGCCGGTGACAGGATGCGTGCTGGGCTATTGTCGTTCACCGGGGTCCTGCTTGGCCACGAACTCTCTCTCCTGCAGCGGTGCAGCAGCTCCATGAGGCTTATGCCGGGCAAGGATCTGAGATGAGTCCAGTTTATGTCCTCTCTCTATGTGCTGGCATAGTTGCCCCCTTGGCCGGGCAGGAGCGCATGCATGTTCAGTGTGTGGGGAAACCACAGTTAACACACATTCAGCGTCCCATGATGTCCTGTTGTCCAGTGGTGTTCACCTCGGTGTCCTCCAAGCAGGTCGTGGTGTTAAGAGGTACTTCTGCTGGGGTAACTGCATGAGCTAGCAAGGTTTGTTGATGTGAAGCACCTAGCTGTGACGTTAGCTGGGTGGCGGCCTCCAGCTGGAATGCTAACTCCACTGCCTTCGCCAGTGGCAGGTTGTCCAGCGCCATTAACATCTTCACCCACAGCCTCGGGTTGTAGGTGTGCTCCGCTAGCTGGTCCTGCACCATTCCGTCCTCTAGCTGCTCAAACCTTAAGGTGATCGCCAGACAGCGGAGGTCTGCGACATACTGCTTGGTCGTCTCTCCCGCTCCCTGTCAGTGTTGGTGGAACTTGATTCTTCAGGCCATTCTCGTATCGGCGAAACACAGCCGCTCACTCTGGGTCATTCTCATCACCAATTGTTATGTCTGGAATGAGGGACCAGCGGACACATTGACTGTGTGCTGAATGGTGGCTTTATTAACAAGCTAGCAACACGTGGAACATACAAAACACGTAGCAACAAGCTAACAGTACAGGGGTACAGGCTAGTAGCAGGCTAGAGGCGGAACACCAAAGATCCAGGCTGCTGCTGTCAGACTCTTATTATAGGTATGGCATGATGATGTCATCCGTGCCTGCGCCATCACATCCATGCCGTGCATAGTGTTATTGCAGTACATAACGTTAACCAGTGTCCAAACTGGCATGCAGTTCTTTAGATGTTGTGCTGGGTTTTTGCTTCTCGTTTATGTTATGTCTGGGAATGGTAGGTCGGGAGGCCGAGCGCCAGAAGACAAGAAGAGGCTGCAAAATGGCCGTCCCTTGTATTTATATGTTCAGCGTGATGACGTCACTGAGCGGCTGCGTCATCATGCCAATACTGACCAAGCCTGTGGTTTCAGAACACCACATTCACCCCCCCACCCCCGCCGGAAAGACAGAGAAACACAATCAA
Organism: Pholidichthys leucotaenia; assembly: GCA_020510985.1. NCBI lineage: Eukaryota > Metazoa > Chordata > Actinopteri > Cichliformes > Pholidichthyidae > Pholidichthys > Pholidichthys leucotaenia. The sequence continues at coordinate 100,330,177 of CM035837.1, forward strand.
TTTCCCCTCCCCAATTTGGTAATTGTAAAACCCCAGAACTAGCTAGAGCCAGCGGGTGGACTACCGCATGGCCCCAGCGCAGCTGAGTGGTTTATTGTGGCACTTCTGCTGCCAGCCGTGACCCTAGCTAAACACAGGCCTTTTTTTATATTGAGGAAGGCAGTTCAGTTCAAGGGGCCCTGAGGCAAGCCCATGGTGAACGCACCCTTGGAAGTGCGGAGGCCCACGGACCAGGATCATCTTCTTCGAAACCCCAGTCCAGGTCCCACACCGTGCGAGTCGACTCCTGCGTAGCCGTCTCATCCGGGGCAGCTCCTCGTACTCGGCAAAGACGGTTGGCGTGCCACACCGAACCATCTGCCAGCTGGAAGGTTGCTGGCCCCAGCTGTGCGGTGATCTTGATGGGTGCTTGGTGGAGATGGTATTGAGGCTGACTGCAGGTCCGGTCATTCGGTTCTGCAGACCCGGACCCAGTCCATCACTGTGAATGGCACTCTGTTCGGCTGCACTCAGCATTGTGGTTGTGATGGTGTGGCTCACATGTCTGCTGTGGGGCATTCACCAAGTTGTGGTGATTCTGCTTCGTCCTGTTGGGTCATGGACTCTTCAACCTGCAGCTCAGCGGCGGGTCCTTGAGGCTGATGCTGGGCGTGGATTCGGAAGGCATCCAGCGGTTCCGCTGTGTGTTGGGTCATGGACTCTTCATCCTGCAGCTCAGTGGCGGCTCCTGGAGGCTGGTGACGGGCGTGGATTCGGACGTAGTCTGGCCTCTTCTCTCTTTCTCCTGGGAAGTCTGGTCATGGCGATGTGTTGCTGTCGCCGTTGGTAGAACCTGCGCCGGGTTGTCGTGTCCTGGGGTTCCCGATACATGCGGGCTCCCTCTCCTGCAGCTCTACAGCAGCTCCCTGAGGCTTATGCTGGGCGAGGATCTGAGGCGAGTCTGGTCGTTGCCCCTTCTCTGGGCATTAACACACTCTGGATTGGCATTACTCTGCTGGGCTGCGAACTCTCAACCCTGCAGCGCTGTGGCGGCTCCTGGAGGCTGATGCTGAGCGAGGATGCGAGATGAGTCATGACAAATTGTTGTGTCGCTAACATTAGCGCTTCTCTTAGCCCCGTGTTGTCTGTGCCTTCTGCTAGCTTGTCACAGATTAGCTCATCTTCTAAGGGCCCAAAAGTGCATGCTCGCTAAGACTTGGAGCGCCGTGGTATAATGTTGACTTAACTCACCCACATGTTGTTTGCGGCGGAAGAAGACATTTCTTTGGGCCATAATGTTGGTGACGTTGTTGTAATACTTCTCTGTCAGTAAGGTTTTTATCCACGGTTTTGTGTGGATCATCCTCGTTGCCATTTGTTACGTCTGGGAATAGTGTAAAGAACCGGTAAAGAGTGTCTTGCTGGGAACACGAACTTTATTACATAAAACCTTCGTGGTGGTACAGAGTCTTGTCAGTTGGGAGGCCGAGTGCCGAAAGATGAAAACAAAGAGGCTGAAAAATGGCCATCCCTTGCATTTACATGTTCGTCGTGATGATGTCACCGAGCAGCCGTGTCATCACGCTGATACTGACCAAGCCTGTGTTTCAGAACACCACAATTTCCTCTTGAATTTCTTTAAATCATCCATTGTGTGTTACTTTTAGAGATCTTTTAGCCTACTTCACTTTTTCAGACAGGTTGTAGTGGCATGGGTGGGGGATTCTCCACCCAGAGGCGGCAGCTGGGGAAAGAGGAAACAATGGGCTAAAGGAGGAAGTGTTACCAGGGGGTCTCAGACAGGACAGTAAGGACTATTTGCCCTTCGGGGAGTTGAGGAAGCGCCAGAGCCGCTGGAGGAAGAAAGGGTGTGAGTAGAGGTACTGGCGCTATGTGATGTATGTGAAGCCATTCATGAAGAGGCACCTTTTTATATTAGTGACCTGCTCTATCTACACCAGCCCAGCAGGTCTCTCAGGTCTTCTCATCAGAATCTATTGGTAATCCCTAGCACTAGGCTCAGAACCAAAGGCGATAGAGCCTTTGCTGCTGTTGCTCCCAGACTGTGGAACTCCTTACCTTTTGAACTTAGATCTGCACCTTCCATTGATGTTTTTAAGAAGCAACTAAAGACCCACCTTTTTAGTCTGGCTTTTTAATTAACTATGTGTTGATTCTATTTTTATGTGCTTTTACTGTCTACTTTGATTTTTTTTTTTACTGTTTTATGTGCCTGTTTTTTTTTTGTTTTTTTTTTTACTAACTACTAACTAACTAACCTGCACTTATATAGCGCTTTTCTAGTCACAAAGACCACTCAAAGCGCTTTCATTAATACTAGCCCTCTATTCTAAGGGCCTATAGGAAACAAATATACCATGTTAAGCACTTTGTGACTCTGTCTGTGAAAAGTGCTCTATAAATAAACTTATTATTATTATTGTTATGTTAATGTGCCACGCATGTCTTTGTTCCACACAATTTATTATGGTCAGGACTCCTGGGTATCAATGCATGGAATTAAAGGTTATAAAAAAGCGGGTGCACAGAGACCCAGGGAGAGTCAACTGTACTTAATGTTGGAGAAGGAATAAAGTTTGTGTGTTGTGCAGCTCGTTGCCTCGTCTGCTTCCTTTCTCCACAACATTCTATTTAAGTGATTTCTTGATTGAACAGGTCTGGCATAATTAGGCCTGGGTGTGGCTAGTGAAAGTGAACTCAGCTTTCCAAAAAATGTGGTTAATTGTAGCCCATGTATTTTTGCCTACATATGCTTAAGCATAAAGGAGCTTGCACGTGTGGATTGACCTCACGTCCTGAATGGAGCAATATGTCTGGACCACCTGCGGTTAACAACAAGAGGACGGAGGTACGGGGATAAGAGACTGGAAGGACTTCCCGACCTCCTGGGGGACAGGTGGAGGACTGAGAGACCGGAGGGGGAGTTAATGTCAATAGGGGGTTTTGACAGGGATATGTGATTCTCCCTTTGTGTGAGATGTATAAATGTGAAGGTCTGATGCAGCTCATCCTCTTTTGTTTCTGGAGAGATGGCTGGGGATGAAGTGCTTGAATAAAACCTGAATTAAAAGCCAATTCAGCTTCGTTATTTCACGCTCCCCACATTGGTGACCAGTGACGTGTGAGAATGCCTGGAAATGCTCTCCACGATCAGGACTCATTGGAGTCTGCCCTAGCGAGCGCCATCGCCGTCAAACTGCCGGAATTCTGGCAGGACAACCCAGACTTGTGGTTCCTCCAGGCGGAGGCACAGTTCACGCTCGCAGGCATAACGGCGGATGACACTAAGTTCTACCATGTCATCGCTAGACTCGACAACCGCACAGCTCGATGCGTGCGGAGCTTGGTACAGTAGCCACCCGCCGAAGACAAATACGGCAGATTGAAGGCTGCCCTCACCAAGTGTTTCACGCCCTCAGCCGAAGAGAGGGCTAGGAGGCTCCTGGCTATGCTCAACCAAGGAGATCACAGGCCAGTCGCCCTGATGGAAGACATGCTGCAGCTGAGGGGGTCAGACGACGACGATTTCCTCTTTAAGTACATCTTCCTGACTAACCTCCCGACGCATATGAGAGGAATGCTGTCCAGCATGCGTTGTGACACCCAGTGTGGGGAGATTTGAATAACGAAACCGAATTGTCTTCCATTCCAGTTTATTCAAGAAATCATTCCACAGTCTGCTCTTATTCTTGAGCAGCGAACAAAGAGGGTGAACACATCAAAGTTCTCTCATTTAAACATTCTCACATCAAACCATTTCCCTCGCGGGGGAAATCACACATCTATATCAAAGTCTCTTTATTCACATTCATGAGCCTTTTATTTACATAACTCCCCCTTCTCTCCTCTCGAGCCTCAGTGGTCAGGAAGTCTTCTGTCCCCTGTCCTCCGCAGGGGGTCCAGGCTCTGTGGCTCCGCACCGCAGGGGGCTGGCTCTCCTTCATCGTGAGGTTAAATCACATATGCAGTGTCCAACATATACATGTCTCACAACACAGCCATATAACCCCCCCCAAACGATGAAGAACAGACTAATTCCCAAAATTTAATAGCACCTTACTCACTACTGAATAATCAACACCAACATTCAGTCTGTGCGCCGCTTGGGCTTCAGCCGTCTGCCGAATCTGCTGTGCGTTGGCCCCGCCTTGCCTGCGGTGCTGTTCTGCTTCGGGTCTGTTGACTGAGGAAGAGAGTGGTTAATTGCCCTCTGCGGGGGCCTGCCTCGTCGAGGCGCCACCGCGACCGGTACAGAAACGTCCTTCATGACAAAAGCAGGTTTTAGTCTGTCAATACTGACTGTCTCTTTTCTGTCTCCAAAATCTAGCACAAATTGCTTATCACCTGCCTCCAGCACTCGAAATGGCCCTTCGTAAGGTGGTTTGAGCGTTGCTTTAAGGGCTTCGCGCCTGACAAAAACGAAATCGGCATTTTTCAAAGCCTTGGGGACGAAAACTCGTGGAAAAGCGTGATGAACCGGACCCGGGAGCGTGTCTGCCCCCGTGCCGACTAACGGTCCCAGGGCAGAGAGAGGTGGGGGCTCTGGGTGCTCTGGTAAAAACTCGCCCGGCAGCCTCAGAGTTTGTGCGAATACCAGCTCCGCTGGGGAGGCGTCTAAGTCCTCTTTAGGCGCAGAACGCAACCCTAATAAAACCCATGGAAGTTTATTTACCCAATCTGCATCCGTGAGCGACGCTCTGAGTGCTGCCTTCAAAGACCTATGAAAACGCTCGCATAAACCATTAGCCTGAGGGTGGTAAGCCATAGTGCGGTGAATTTTGGCTCCTAAGCCGTTGGCCATCGCTGACCACAGCTCAGAGATGAATTGCGGTCCTCTATCGGACGTAATGTCCGACGGAACCCCGAAGCGCGCCACCCAAGCCGTTAAAAAAACGCGAGCCACCTCCGCGGCCGTGGTCGTCGCAAGTGGGACCACTTCCGGCCAACGTGTGGTGCGGTCCACCATTGTCAAAAGATACGTGAACCCCTGTGATGCCGGTAGGGGGCCCACAAGGTCGACGTGCACATGGTCGAACCTTCTGGCCGGAATGCGGAACGGTTCTAACGGGGCTCTTGTGTGCCTGTGAATTTTGGCCCGTTGACAGGAAATGCAGGTTTTTGCCCATTCCTTCACGTGCTTGCGCAGGCACGGCCAAACAAACTTTTCTGCCACTAGTTTCACCGACGCGCGCACCCCCGGGTGCGCCAGTGAGTGGACCGAGTCAAAAACACGGCGGCGCCACGTGGCCGGAACCACCGGACGCGGGCGCCCCGTCGACATGTCGCAGATCAGGGGGGGCATACCGGTTTGTAAACACTTGCTCTCCAGCCTCAACCCTGTTGGTCCAGACTGGAGCGCGCGCACGTCTGCGTCCGCCCCCTGGTCCGCTGCCATGGTTGCGTAATCTATACCCACGTGCACCGGGGCTGCGCGCGCCACCGTGCCGCTCTCCTGCGGCGCGGTCACGGTGGCCCGTTCTGCCTCTGCGCGTGTTGGGGTCGTGAACGCGCGTGAGAGACAATCCGCTACTACATTGAATTTGCCCGCGACGTGCCTAATGTCAGTGGTAAATTCCGAGATTGCAGCCAGCTGCCTCTGCTGCCTGCCGGACCACGGATCTGAAATTTTGGCCATGGCGTATGTGAGCGGCTTGTGGTCCACATAAGCGGTGAAGCACCGTCCTTCCAGCCAGAACTGGAAATGACGAATAGCCAAATGCAGCGCCAACAGTTCTCTGTCAAACGCGCTGTATTTTCGTTCAGCCGCGCTTAAAGATTTGCTAAAGAAAGCCAAAGGCTGCCAAACTCCGGCTACCTGTTGCTCAATAACGGCCCCTATGGCTAAATCTGAAGCGTCTGTCGTCAGCGCGATACGTGCTGCAGGGTCTGGGTGGGCCAGGAGCGCAGCGTCAGCCAAGGCTTTTTTAACCTCTGTGAACGCGCGCTCCCGCTCCGGGGACCATTCGACCGCCTGGGTCGGCTTTTGTTTTTTGAGCGCGGCATATAACGGTTGCATGATTTGAGCTGCGTGGGGCAGGAATCGGTTATAAAAATTCACCATCCCCAAGAATTCCTGTAGTGATTTGACCGTTTGTGGACGGGGAAAATCCGCTACCGCGCGTACTTTCTCTGGTAACGGAACCGCTCCCTCCGGGGAGACGCGGTGACCCAAAAAATCGATCCGCTCGACGCCGAACTGGCACTTGGCTGGGTTAACTATTAAGCCGTGCTCTCCCAGCCTCCTAAAAACCGCTGTGAGGTGCGTTTCGTGTTCGTCCTCTGAAGTACTCGCGACCAAAATGTCGTCGAGGTACACAAACACGAAAGGGAGATCGCGTAACACGGCATCCATCATCCGCTGAAATGTTTGCGCCGCCCCTTTGAGACCAAACGGCATGCGTAAAAATTCGAAAAGTCCGAACGGGGTTATTACCGCTGTTTTAGGAATGTCCTCCGGTTGGACCGGGACTTGGTGATAGCCGCGAACTAGATCAATCTTTGAAAAAATGCGCGCCCCCGCCAGGTGCACCGAAAAATCCTGAATGTGCGGGATGGGATAACGATCGTGCGCCGTAGCGTTGTTTAGCCTGCGGTAATCCCCGCACGGTCTCCAGGAGCCATCGGCTTTCGGTACCATGTGCAGCGGCGAAGCCCACGGGCTCTTCGACCTACGAACGATGCCCAGCCTCTCCAGGCTGGCGAACTCCTCGCGCGCAATGGCGAGCTTAACTGCATCCAAGCGCCGAGCTTTTGCAAACACGGGAGGACCAGAAGTGGGGATAAAGTGTTTCACCCCGTGCTTCGCGACCGTCGCTGAAAAAGTGGGCACAGTGAGCGCTGGAAATTGGGTGAGGAGTGTGTGAAACTTACCACCTGCTGTAGCGACGTGGGTCTGTACTGGTGGCGGGGACACTCGAGCTGAACAGGGGAGAGAGTAAAAAGAGAGTGCATTTACCAGCCGTCTATTAGCAAGATCAACTAACAGATTGTGTGAACACAAAAAATCCGCGCCCAACATGTTGAAACTCACCGCCGCTATTACAAAAGTCCATTCATATGTGCGGCCATGTAAGCATAAAGGCAAGGTCCTTCTCCCGTAGGTGTTGATGTTCGAGCCATTTGCCGCTGTAGCTCCGTTACCGTGGGGTCCAGCCACCCGGTCCGCGTATGTTGGGGTGATGAAGCTCACTTGTGCTCCGGTGTCAATGAGGAACACTCGTCCGGAGCGCGCATCCGTGATGTAGAGCAGCTTGTTGCGTTCTCCGAGGGTCGAAGCTGCTAGCGACCCCCGGTCTTGCCGTTTCCCGAACTCCTGAAGATGCAGGGCGGCACACACCTGCGTGCCTTCTCTGCGAACCTCCGATGGTAAAAGCAGAGATCTTCTCCTCCGCTGTGTCGTGCCCGCGCTTCTGCCGCCGGGCTATTGGCTCCCCCTCGTCGCGGTCGTGTTGCCGCCGTCGTCGGCCAGTCTGGTTCTGCCGCCTCTGGCTCCCCGCTGTCTCGGGTCGCTGCTGTGGTTGCTTGCCCGCCGCAGGCGTCCAGGATCCCATCTGCCTCCTGGGCCAGCTCCCGGAACTCCTCCAGGGTGTGACACTTTTTGCCGGCCAGCGTGCTTCTCGCATGCGCCGGGAGGTTGGAGAGGAAGATGAACTGAAAAATGAAATCATCGTTGTCCAAACCTCTCAGCTGTATCATCTCCTCCATCAGGGCGCTCGGCCTGTGTCCACCTTGGTCTAGCAAAGACAGGATCCTCCTCGCCCTCACTTCAGCCGAGGGGGTGAAAAACTTGATGAGGGTGGATTTCAGCTTGCCGTACCTGTCGGTCGCGGGTGGCTGCTCCACCAAGCTTTGCACGCACCGAGCTGTGCTGTTGTCCAGTTTAGCGATGACATGGTGGAACTTAGTGTCATCCACCGTTACTCCTGCGAGCGCGAACTGCGACTCTGCTTGCAGAAATCACGACCGTGGATTATCCTGCCAGAAATCAGGCAGCTTAACGGCCACTGCGCTTGCCAGCTCTGAGCGCTGTGAGTCCGGGACCCTGAGAATTTCTTCGTTCATTCTCAACGTCGTCAGTCACCAATGTGGGGAGATTTGAATAACGAAACCGAATTGTCTTCCATTCCAGTTTATTCAAGAAATCATTCCACAGTCTGCTCTTATTCTTGAGCAGCGAACAAAGAGAGTGAACACACCAAAGTTCTCTCATTTAAACATTCTCACATCAAACCATTTCCCTCGCGGGGGAAATCACACATCTATATCAAAGTCTCTTTATTCACATTCATGAGCCTTTTATTTACATAACTCCCCCTTCTCTCCTCTCGAGCCTCAGTGGTCAGGAAGTCTTCTGTCCCCTGTCCTCCGCAGGGGGTCCAGGCTCTGTGGCTCCGCACCGCAGGGGGCTGGCTCTCCTTCATCGTGAGGTTAAATCACATATGCAGTGTCCAACATATACATGTCTCACAACACAGCCATACCCAGCAGGATTTCCGTGACTTGGCCCAAGAGGTGCAGAGGCTCCTCAGCTCCTGCGGCGAGCAGGCGACCGCGACGGCGACCCGAGGCAGCGACGAGCCGGAGACAGCCGAGCCGAACCTACCAACCATGGCAGCGGCGCGGCCCCGACGCAGCTGAGGAGAGGATCTCTGCTTTTATCATCGGCGGTTCGCAGAGAGGGCGCACAGGTGTGTGCCACCGTGCAACTTCAAGAAGTCGGGAAATGGCAGGACCGAGAATCGTTAGCAGCTTCGGCTCTCGGCGAAAGAAATAAGCTGCTATACATCACAGATACGAGCTCCGGGCGCCAGTTCCTTATAGACACCGGAGCCCAAGTGAGTTTCATCACCCCAACCTATGCTGACCGGGTGGCTGGCCCCCATGGAACCGGGGCAACGGCGGCAAACGGCTCGAGCATCAACACCTACGGGGAAAGGACTTTGTCTCTGTCCTTACATGGCCGCTCTTATGAATGGATTTTTGTTATAGCAGCGGTGAGTTTCAACATGTTAGGTGCTGATTTTCTCTGCTCACATGGTTTGTTAGTTGATCTTGCCAATAGACGGCTGGTAAATGCACTCTCTTTTTACTCTATCCCCTGTGCAGCTCGAGTGTCCCCGCCACCGGTGCAGACCAACGTCGTCACAGCAGGTGGTAAGTTTAACACAATACTCACCCAGTTTCCAGCACTCATGGTTCCCACATTCTCGGCAACAGTTGCGAAACACGGGGTGGAGCATTTTATCACTACAACTGGCCCCCCCGTCTTCGCGAAAGCTCGGCGCCTGAATGCTGCTAAACTCTCCATGGCGCGCGAGGAGTTCGCCAGCCTAGAGAGGCTGGGCATTATTCGCCGTTCGAAAAGCCCATGGGCTTCGCCGCTGCATATGGTCCCGAAAGCCGACAGCTCATGGAGACCTTGCGGCGATTACCGCAGGCTAAACAACGCCACGGCACACGATCGCTACCCCATCCCACACATCCAGGATTTTTCGGTGCATTTAGCGGGGGCGCGCATTTTTTCTAAAATAGACCTGGTTTGCGGCTACCATCAGGTTCCGGTCCGGCTGGAGGACATTCCTAAAACGGCGGTTATAACCCCTTTTGGACTTTTTGAGTTTTTGTGCATGCCGTTTGGCTTGAAAGGCGCCGCACAAACATTCCAACGCATGATGGATGCCGTGTTACGTGATCTTCCATTCGTGTTCGTTTACCTCGATGACATTTTGGTCGCCAGCACCTCAGAGGAAGAACACGAAAAACACCTCACTGCGGTTTTTCGGAGGTTGGAAGAGCACGGCTTAATAATTAATCCAGCCAAGTGCCAGTTTGGCGTTGCGCAGATTGATTTTTTGGGCCACTGCGTGTCCCCAGAAGGGGCAGTTCCGCTGCCGGATAAGGTGCGCGCAGTAGCAGATTTTCCCCGACCACAAACGGTCAAATCATGCAGGAATTTTTAGGAATGGTGAATTTTTATAACCGTTTCCTACCCCACGCAGCGCAGCTCATGCAGCCATTATACGCCGCGTTCAGAAAGCAAAAACCCTCCAATACAATCGAGTGGTCCCCGGAGCGGGAGCGCGCGTTCACGGAGGTAAAAAAAGCCTTGGCTGAAGCCGCGCTTCTAGCTCATCCGGACCCATCGGCCCGCATCACGCTAACTACCGACGCATCAGATTTGGCCATAGGGGCAGTTATAGAGCAGCACGTTGCCAGTGTTTGGCAGCCACTAGCTTTCTTCAACAAATCCTTGAGCGAAGCTGAGCGGAAATACAGCACGTTTGACAGGGAACTGTTAGCGCTCCATCTGGCCATCCGCCATTTCCAGTTCTGGCTGGAAGGTCGGCGTTTCACCGCTTTTGTTGACCATAAGCCGCTCACTTTCGTGATGTCCAAAATTTCAGATCCGTGGTCGGGCCGGCAACAGAGGCAGCTGGCCGCAATTTCGGAATTTACCACTGATATTCAGCACGTAGCGGGTAAACTCAACATAGTAGCAGACTGCCTCTCTCGCGCGGCCACAGCACCGGCGCGCGCAGAGGCAGATTATACTGCAGCAGCCGCTAAGCAAAATAGCAGTGCGGAAGCGCACGCGGCCCCAGTTCACGTGGGGATAGATTACGCAGCCATGGCAGCGGAGCAGGGCAGAGATGCGGATGTGCGCGCGCTCCAGTCTGGACCAACAGGGTTAAGGCTGGAGAGCAGGTGTTTGCAAACCGGTATGCCCCCCCTAATCTGTGATGTGTCAACTGGGCGGCCACGCCCGGTAGTCCCGGCCGCGTGGCACCACCGCGTTTTTGACTCGGTTCACTCCCTGGCACACCCAGGGGTGCGCGCTTCTGTGAAAATGGTAGCGGAGAAGTTTGTCTGGCCGAGCCTGCGCAAGCACGTGAAAGAGTGGGCGAGGACCTGCATGGCTTGTCAGCGGGCCAAAATTCATAAGCACACAAGAGCCCCTTTAGAACCGTTCCACATTCCGGCCAAAAGATTCGATCACGCGCACGTCGACCTTGTGGGCCCCCTACCGTTGTCGCAGGGGTTCACACATCTTTTGACAATGGTGGACCGAACCACACGCTGGCCGGAAGTGGTCCCACTGACATCGACCACGGCCGCAGAGGTGGCTCGCGTTTTTTTGACGGCCTGGGTCGCGCGTTTTGGGGTCCCGTCGGATATTACGTCCGACAGAGGGCCTCAATTCGTCTCTGAGCTGTGGTCAGCGATGGCCAGCAGCTTAGGAGCGAAAATTCACTGCACTACCGCTTATCACCCTCAGGCTAACGGTTTGTGCGAGCGTTTTCATAGGTCTTTGAAGGCAGCCCTCAGAGCGTCGCTTACGGATGCAGATTGGGTAAACAAACTACCATGGGTTTTATTAGGGTTGCGTTCTGCGCCTAAGGAGGATTTAAATGCCTCCCCAGCGGAGTTAGTTTTTGCTCAACCTCTCAGGCTGCCCGGTGAGTTTCTACCAGAGCATCCGGAACCGGGATGCCTCCCGGCTCTTGGACCACCGATTGGCATGGGAGCGGACATGCTCCCGGGCCCCGTTCATCACACTTTTCCACGCGTTTTTGCTCCCAAAGCTTTAAAAAAGGCTGAGTTCATTTTTGTCAGGCACGAGGCTCTAAGACCAACCCTCCGACTGCCATATGATGGGCCATATAGGGTGCTGGAGACAGGTGATAAGCATTTTGTGCTAGATTTGGGAGACAGAATGGAAACAGTCAGTATTGACAGACTAAAGCCTGCTTTTGTGATGAACGATGAGTCTGTACGGGTAGCGAGGGCACCTCGACGCGGCAGACCCCCAGGGAATGCGTCCTGGAGCCCCCGCAGGGATCAAATAACCACTCTCTTCCTCAGTCAGCAGATTCTTTGCAGGACGGCGCTGCAGGGACGCCGAGACCTGCTTACAGCAGATTTGGAAGACGGTTGAAGCCCAGACGGCATACAGACTGACTGTTTGGTGTTTGATGTTTGATGTGATCATGTGGTATAGGCTATGCTATTGATGTTATCACTGATTTTTGATGTGGTCATGTGGTATAGACTGTGCTGTTGGTATTAACATGTTCTCTCAATTTGACTGTTTAGTGTTTGATGTTTGATGTGATCATGTGGTATAGGCTATGCTATTGATGTTATCACTGATTTTTGATGTGGTCATGTGGTATAGACTGTGCTGTTGATATTAACATGTTCTCTTAATTTTAATATATTGTCCATTCTTCGACGTTTGGGGGGGTTATGTAGCCCATGTATTTTTGCCTACATATGCCTAAGCATAATGGAGATTGCACGTGTGGATTGACCTCACGTCCTGAATGGAGCAATATGTCTGGACCACCTGCGGTTAACAACAAGAGAATCAGAATCAGAATCAGAATCAGAATCAACTTTATTGCCAAGCATGTAAAAAACACACGAGGAACTTGACTTGACATTGGTGCGCATGCGCGCGACACAACGACACGGCAGCCATAATAGGCGCCTCATCAAACAGAGATAGATAAGAAAGGGAGGGGAAGGGAGGGAACGACACAAGGGGGGAGGAGAAAAAAAAAACTTTGTTATCGAAATACAGCTTATTTTTAAGCAGATTATGATTACAATGAAAAAAAAATCTCTCAATAGCACAGAGCAACAACTCAGAATTCACAAGACACAAGAGAGCAGTGTACAGTATATCTTTAATCAGTTCATGAATCAATGTGTGTGCGGTGTTGAGCAGTGTTGATGATAATAAGAGAGACCCAAGGACCCTTGGCAGAAGATGTTTTGTCTGTCTGGCGCCCAGTCTTATCTGGCGCTGCAGCTGGCTGTCCAAGGCCTTGTGCTCATGATTTTGAAAAAAACACAATCTGCAGACAGCCAGGAGGAATTTTCATGGGGAATAATAATGCCAAATAGGACTGATCACAGAGAAGACTTGTATTTCTTCTGTAGATTCAGTACATTAATCCTTCATTGCGCAGCTTTGAATTCGTCGTGGAAAGACCTGAGCGAACCCATGATGTAATCCACCTTACGAGACAGTTCTCCAGTAGTCGCTATCAGGGTCTTCTCCAGTTTCTCAATTTGTTGGATGCACCTCGCCTGGCCAGCATTTTGATAGGTTGAATCCATCTTCAGCAATTTGCGGTAAACCAAGACAATTCCCGTCCCAATCAGAATTATCCCAATCACCAAGATTACGAAGATAAACAAATCTTCAATATCTTCGATAGAAAGATTAGAGAGACACAGCATTTTCCAATTACCTGTGTCACATAGATAGCCCACTGGAGCCGTTCCAGCGGGGAAGACAGCTTCCCCCGGAGCACTTTTCCTTGTTGAAAAAATAGTGTCAATTGTGTTCAAAGCCCAGCTTATTAACTCCATAATTTCTTTTCGGCGGTCGCAGTTAAACGCAGACAGACAACAGCAAGCTGGGATCCAGTAGTAGGAGGGGAGGAAAAAGTCAGCAGGAGAGAAGAAAAAAGCGTCTGCTCTCTTGGGAGGGCAGAAGTAGGATTACAGTAGGAGGTACAGGGATAAGAGACTGGAAGGACTTCCTGACCTCCTGGGGGACAGGTGGAGGACTGAGAGACCAGAGGGGGAGTTAATGTCAATAGGGGGTTTTGACAGGGATATGTGATTCTCCCTTTGTGCGAGATGTATAAATTAGTGATGGGAATTCCGGCTCCTTTTAGAGAACCGGCTCTTTCGGCTCGGCTCACTAAAAAGAGCCGGCTCTTTCGGCTCCCAAGCGGCTCTTCGGGTTGTTTTGTTGCTTTAATTTATTAATTTAATTTATTATCAACAACAGTATAAAATTGTGCACAAAATGAATTAGTAATGTAAAAAAATGTTTTTTATTTATATATGTTTATTATATAAATATGCTTTTATTTATTCACTCCACATAAAATGTAAAAAGTAAATTATAAACTACAAAAACCAACTACAGTATTTACAATTCAACTTTTAGCTCTTTAAATTTTCAGCTTTTTCCTTTTAAACAAATTTAAAGTGAAACAACACCAAACACTGCAAACCACAACACAATAAAATATAAATTAAAATATGCAAAACAAAAAGAAAAAAAATGAACACCCAGATCTTTAATTAAGGTAAAGGTTGGCATTTAGAAATACCAAGTGCCTCAGCTTTGAGGAGCTGATCCGGTTTCTTCTTTCAGTAATTATCTGCCCTGTTTTGGAGAAGATTCTCTCAGAGGGGACTGATGTTGCCACAATGCCCAGTCTCCGTGTCATCACCTGGGTAAGATGTGGATAAATTGAAGCCTTGGTCTCCCACCAGCTCAGTGGGTCTGCACTTCTCTGGCAAAGGGGCTCATCAATGTAGGCTCTCACTTCCAGTATTGCATCTGCTGAGGGATTTTCTGGCAGACTCTACACTCTACCTTTGTATTGCCAATAAAATTAAAATGGTTCCAGATTTTGCTTCTTTTCCTGGTGTCACTCATTTTCTTTACTATACCCTTCTAATGTGTCAATGTCATCTCTTCCCCGGCTCTCTCTCTCTCTCTCTCCCTCCTGCTCTGTTCTTGTGCTACTGCTGCTGTGAGTGTAACTACCGCCCCTCCCCCCTCCACGCAAACACAAGGCAGGCACAAACACATATTGACCAATCATGTGCGGCTTGAAGAGAAAAAAAAAAGTGACAGAGAGAGGGTGAGAGAAAGGGGGGGGGGGGACAAAAAACACAGCTCCCAATAAGGAGCCGGCTCCCGTCGTTCACTTCAAAGAGCCGGCTCTAAGAGCCGTTTCATTCGCAACCGACCCATCACTAGCATAAATGTGAAGGTCTGATGCAGCTCATCCTCTTTTGTTTCTGGAGAGATGGCTGGGGATGAAGTGCTTGAATAAAACCTGAATTAAAAGCCAATTCAGCTTCGTTATTTCACGCTCCCCACATTAATCACAATTAATGCGTGATGCAAAGGGGGGGGATTACTTTTTCACATAGGGCCAGGCAGGTTTGAATGGCTTTTCTCTCTTAATAAATTAAATAGTCATTTAAAAACTTGCATTTTGTATTTGCTCGGGTTATCTTTGTTTAATATTACAATTAATAAACATTAATTAATGTGAACATTAATGAATATGAAAATGAACAATTGCGATGCTTTCCCTGTTGGGGCAAATGAAACCATCACACTGCAGAGGGTGGAGGACTCTGCACGCCCACTCAGCCTTGCTGCGGCTCCCGCAATGTGAAAACACACCGGATGTCGGCGCAGCTCAGACTCATCTCACTCTCTCTTCACGATCGGCCGCTTCCTCCTGCAGCACAGCCCGATTTACCCGCAGATGGTCCGTGTCGTGAGAAGTGCCCGGTTACCCTTGTCACACTGTCTGAGGTGGGATCTGAACCCGGCCGGTGATGAGAGATTATTTCCAGAGATGTAGCCGAGGCAGCGCTTCTCCGTTATGTGGAAACCGTCACAAAGTTTTTCTGGAAAGTTTTTCTCCTCGGATGGAAGAGATTTGGAAACAAAGCGGCCGCCACGGAGCTGTTTAGTCTGCAGTTTTGGTAAAGTGAAAATTCTGAATATGACACATTATTATCATTTCAGATTTCTTTTACATTTGTGGAAAAGTAATTTGTTTATTGCGTAATGATTGCTGTTTTGGGGGCTTCCTTTGTCACCGTAGAAATATTTTTGTGCTGTGGAGATGTAAATGCATTTCAGCATTTTTTTTTAAACATTATCCCATCCTACTTTGACTGTATTGTTTTCACAGATGTTGAGGCACAGAAAACATGACCACTAGATTAAAAAAGCGACTGTAGCCTGTAGGTAGACACTTTAGGAAAACAAAATACAAAGAAACATATGAACGCTACATTTAATAGTGTTCAGATATGAACTACGTTCTTTAGACGTATTCCTATTGTCATTAGTTTTGCTTATGATTGTATACTTTTCAAAGATTATTTTATACAGTATGTATAAACAGTTTGTAAAATACAGCTCTGGAAAAAAATGAGACCACTGCAAATTTTTCTTAAATTAACGTCTGTAAATGTATGGCAGCCATTTCCATTTGAGTATCTGTTGAATTCCAGCACAAGGACACCTCAATCTACTTAAGGAGGTACTGATCACCTAAACATGGTAAGACACATGAAAGCTCTAAATAAAAATCAGAGTTATTCCACAAATACAGATTTCTGAGTTCTTCCTAAGTTAAAAATTTACACATTGTAGCATTTAAGAATGAACATGAACTTTTTTCTTTGCATTATTTGATCTAAAAGCAACATCTTTTTTGTTGTTTTGGCCAGTTGACATTTTCTGGAATAAATGCTCTAAATGACAATATTTTGCCTTCAAATTTGGGTGAGTTGTTTTCAGTAGGTTAGAGAATAAAACAAAATTGTTGATTTCACTCAAACACATGTATATAAATTAGGGATGCAAGTTATCGGTTAATTCATTAATCATTAGTTGATTCACCTTATGGATTGATTACTGATTAATTGACAAGCGGTAATTTTCCTGAGAATTTGAATTTCCCTCGGTACAATATAGTCTTTCTATCTTTAACATATAAAAAGTTAATTACTGTTTTTGATATACTGAATAAAACGTGAAAATCACATTCCTCAATGATTTATTGTACTATTTGCATGTTTTTTTTTTTACTACAGACAATGGCATTTTTTGTAGTTTAACAGATTTTGTACAGTATAGTGTGTACTATGTGCTGGTACATCTCAGTAAATTACAAATGTCATGATTTTTAATTTATTTTAAAAACTATTACAAAAAAAATAACTTTCACATTATAATTTACTGAGATGCACTAGTAAACAGTTTTAACAGGAAAATAAATTGTGAACTGCTTCATCTGTTGCATGTTAAAAACCCATTACAAAACCCAGTACAATCTGGGCTCCCTCTGTTGTCTGTTACCTCAGTGGTAACTTGGCCGGTCTGCTTTCCCGTCTAGCTGTGGGTTGAAGGCAGTGGGGATGGGTTTTTGCACTCGTGTAGCTTCTTCCTTGGTCCGGTCTGTTTCTCTGCCCTGCTGATTTGAAGCAGGCAGGTGGGTCTTCAAACTTGCGTGCCATTGGAACTTGTTGTGGCTGTCTGACGTGTGATGATGGGTTTCATTGTGAAGTGCGGTGCAATGGCGCTGCCTTCCGGGTGCGCCATCACACCGCCCTATAAATAGGGGTGTCTGTGGGGAGCGTGAAATAAAGAGACTGAATTATTTCTCAATTCAGGTTTAATGCAGATTTCACATCCCCAGCTTCCTCTCAAGACAAGAAGAGAGTGAGCTGCATAAAACCCCCCACCTTTATACATGTAACATCAGAGGCAGAATCACACAATGTCGTCAAAATCCCTCATTGACAATAAATCTCCCCCCGAGTCCTTTCGTCGTCCGTCTGACTCCAGGAGGTCAGGAAGTCCTTTCAGAGTCTCATCACGGCACCTCCGTCCTCCTGCCATTATCCCCAGGCGGTCCAGACGTATTGTTCCATCCAAGACGTGAGGTCAATCAACACATGCAGTCCTAAGCATCCTCCTTGTGCTTGTACATATGTAGTCAAAAATATGTGAGCCACATAACCCCCCCCAAACATCGAAAAATGGACAATACAGCATAGTTCACACAACATGATAAAATCAACAGCATAGTCTACACAACATGATAAAATTACACATCAGTCTGTACGTCGTCTGGGCTTCAAACGTCTTCCAAACTTGCTGTAAGCAGGCTTCGCAGCCTTTGTGGCGCCGTCCTGCAGTGAATCTGCTAACTGAGGAAGAGAATGGTTATTTGATCCCTGCGGGGGCTCCAGGACATGCTCCCTGGGGGGTCTGCCACGTCGAGGGGCCCTCGCCACCCGTACAGACTCGTCGTTCATCACAAAAGCAGGCTTTAGTCTGTCAATGCTAACTGTCTCCTTTCTGTCTCCCAAATCTAGCACAAAATGTTTGTCACCTGTTTCCAGCACCCTAAATGGACCATCGTATGGCGGGTGCAGGCTTGCTCGCAGAGCCTCGTGCCTGACAAAAACAAACTCGGCATTTTTTAAAGCTTTGGGAACAAAAACACGCGGAAAAGTGTGATGAACGGGGCCCGGGAGCATGTTTGCTCCCGTGCCGATCAGTGGCCCTAGAGCCGGGGGGCGCCCCGGCGCTGGATGCTCCGGTAGGAACTCACCGGGCAGCCTGAGAGGCTGCGCGAAAACCAACTCCGCTGGGGAGGCATTTAAAGTCCTCCTTGGGCGCAGAACGCAACCCCAATAAAACCCATGGTAGTTTGTTTACCCAATCTGCATCCGTAAGCGACGCTCTGAGGGCTGCCTTCAAAGACCTATGAAAACGCTCGCATAAACCATTAGCCTGGGGGTGGTAAGTGGTAGTGCGGTGAATTGTCGCCCCTAAGCTGCTGGCCATCGCTGACCAAAGCTCAGACACAAATTGAGGTCCTCTGTCGGACGTAATATCCGACGGAACCCCGAAACGCGCTACCCAGGCCGTTAAAAATGCACGGGCCACCTCTGCAGCCGTGGTCGATGCCAGTGGGACCACTTCCGGCCAGCGTGTGGTTCGGTCCACCATTGTCAAAAGATGTGTGAACCCCTGCGACGACGGTAGGGGGCCCACAAGGTCAACATGCACATGGTCAAATCTCTTGGCCGGGATGTGGAACGGTTCTAAGGGGGCTTTTGTGTGCTTGTGAATTTTGGCCCGCTGGCAAGCCATGCAGGTTCTTGCCCACTCTTTCACGTGCTTGCGCAGGCTCGGCCAAACAAACTTCTCCGCTACCATTTTCACAGAAGCGCGCACCCCCGGGTGTGCCAGGGAGTGAACCGAGTCAAAAACGCGGCGGCGCCACCGGGCGCAACCGCCCGGTAGATACATCACAGATTAGGGGGGGCATACCGGTTTGCAAACTCCTGCTCTCTAGCCTTAACCCTGTTGGTCCAGACTGAAGCGCGCACACGTCCGCATCTCTACTCTGCTCCGCTGCCATGGCTGCATAATCTATCCCCACGTGAACTGGGGCCGCGTGCGCTTCCGCGCTGCTATTTTGCCCTGCGGCTGCGGTAGTATAATCTACCCCTGTGCGGACTGGTGCTGTTACCGCGCGGGAGAGGCAGTCTGCCACTACATTGAGTTTACTCGCTACGTGCTGAATATCAGTAGTAAATTCGGAAATTGCGGCCAACTGCCTCTGCTGCCGGCCTGACCAGGGTTCCGAAATTTTGGCCATCGCAAAAGTGAGCGGCTTGTGGTCGACAAACGCGGTGAAATGCCGACCTTCCAACCAGAACTGTAAATGGCGAATGGCTAAGTGGAGCGCTAACAGCTCCCTGTCAAACGCGCTGTATTTCCGCTCGGCTTCGCGCAAGGATCTGCTGAAGAAGGCCAGCGGCTGCCAAACCCCGGCAACATGCTGTTCCACAACCGCCCCTATGGCCAAATCTGACGCGTCAGTGGTGAGCGCTATGCAGGCTGTTGGGTCTGAGTGAGCTAGCAGTGCAGCGTCTGCAAGGGCTTTTTTCACCACCGCGAACGCGTGCTCCCGTTCTGGGGACCAATTGATCGTATTGGAGGGTTTTTGTTTTTTAAGCGCGGCATATAATGGTTGCATGAGCTGCGCTGCGTGGGGTAGGAAACGGTTATAAAAATTTACCATTCCTAAAAACTCCTGTAGTGCTTTCACCGTTTGTGGCCGGGGAAACTCCGCCACTGCGCGCACCTTGTCTGGTAGCGGAACCGCCCCTTCTGGGGAAACGCGGTGCCCCAAAAAATTGATCTGCGCCACGCCGAACCAGCACTTGGCTGGATTAATTATTAACCCGTGCTCTCCCAACCTCCGAAAAACTGCTGTGAGGTGTTTTTTGTGTTCCTCCTCGGAAGTGCTGGCGACTAAAATGTCATCGAGGCAGACGAACACAAAGGGGAGATCGCGTAACACAGCATCCATCATGCGTTGGAAGGTTTGCGCAGCGCCTTTGAGGCCAAACGGCATGCGTAAAAATTCAAAAAGTCCGAACGGGGTTATTACCGCTGTTTTGGGAATGTCCTTGGCTCGGACTGGGACCTGATGATAGCCGCGGACCAGGTCTATTTTAGAAAAAATGCGCGCCCCCGCTAGATGCACCGAAAAATCCTGGATGTGTGGGATTGGGTAGCGGTCATGCGCTGTGGCATTGTTTAACCTGCGGTAATCACCACAAGGTCTCCACGAGCCGTCAGCTTTAGGGACCATATGCAGTGGGGAGGCCCATGGGCTCTTCGAACCGCGAATAATGCCCAGCCTTTCCAGGTTGGCGAACTCCTCGCGCGCTATGGAGAGTTTAGCTGCATCCAAACGCCGAGCTTTCGCGAAGATGGGTGGGCCAGCTGTGGTGATAAAGTGCTCCACCCCGTGTTTCGCAACTGTTGACGAAAATGTGGGAACTGTGAGCGCTGGAAACCGGGTGAGGAGTGTGTGAAACTTACCGCCTGCTGTGGCGACGTTGGTCTGCACTGGTGGCGGGGACACTCGAGCTGCTCAAGGGATGGAATAAAAAGAGAGTGCATTAACCAGCCGCCTATTGGCAAGATCAACTAACAAACCATGTGAGCACAAAAAATCAGCACCTAACATGTTGAAACTCACCGCCGCTATAATAAAAGTCCATTCATAAGAGCGGCCGTGCAAGGACAGAAGCAGAGTCCTTTCTCCGAAGGTGTTGATGCTCGAGCCGTTTGCCGCCGTTGCCCCGTCACCACGGGGGCCTGCCAGCCGGTCAGCATAGGTCGGGGTGATGAAACTCACTTGGGATCCGGTGTCCATGAGAAAGTGCCGCCCGGAGCTCGCATCCGTGAGGTAGAGCAGCTTATTTCGTTCGCCGAGAGCCGAAGCTGCTAACGACTCCGGTTCTGGCGTTTCCCGAGGACTTGAAGTGGCACGGCGGCACACATCTGTGCGCCTTCTCTGCGAAGCGCCGATGGTAAAAGCAGAGACCATCTCCTCCGCTGCGTCGGGACCGCGCCGCTGCCATCGTTGGTGGGATTGGTTCCGTTGTCTGCGGCTCATCGCTGCTCCCGGTCGCCGCACCGAGGTCTGCCGCTGCCGCGGTGGCCGTCTGCTCACCGCAGGAGTCGAGGAGCCGCTGTGCCTCTCGGGCCAGCGCACGGAAATCCCGCTGGGTCACACAGCGCATGCTGGACAGGGTCCCTCTCATCTGCATCGGGAGGTTTCTCAGGAAGATGTGCTTGAACAGGAAATCGTCGTTGTCTGTGTCCCTCAGCTGCAGCATGGCTTCCATCAGGCCGACTGGCCTGCGTCCTCCCCGGTCGTGCAGAGCCAGGAGTCTTCTAGCCCTCTCCTCGGCTAAGGGCGTGAAACACTGGATGAGGGCAGCCTTCAGCTCGCCGTATTTGTCGTCAGCGGGCGGCTGCTGTACCAGGCTCCGCACGCATCGCGCTGTGCGGTTGTTGAGCTTTGCGATGACGTGGTAGAACTTTGTGTCATCCGCCGTTATTCCCCCGAGTGCAAACTGTGCTTCGGCTTGAAGGAACCACGAGTCCGGGTTGTCCTGCCAGAACTCTGGTAGCTTGATCGAAACGGCGCTCGCTCGGGCGGTCTCCGACGAGTCTGGTTCGGGGGAATAGCTTTTAGGCATTTCACATTTTGGTCACCAATGTGGGGAGCGTGAAATAAAGAGACTGAATTATTTCTCAATTCAGGTTTAATGCAGATTTCACATCCCCAGCTTCCTCTCAAGACAAGAAGAGAGTGAGCTGCATAAAACCCCCCACCTTTATACATGTAACATCAGAGGCAGAATCACACAATGTTGTCAAAATCCCTCATTGACAATAATTCTCCCCCCGAGTCCTTTCGTCGTCCGTCTGACTCCAGGAGGTCAGGAAGTCCTTTCAGAGTCTCATCACAGCACCTCCGTCCTCCTGCCATTATCCCCAGGCGGTCCAGACGTATTGTTCCATCCAAGACGTGAGGTCAATCAACACATGCAGTCCTAAGCATCCTCCTTGTGCTTATACATATGTAGTCAAAAATATGTGAGCTACAGTGTCCACCATTTGGGCCTCCTTGTGTCTGGACGACCCCACACAGTGTAGCACCTACTGTATAGCAACTAGTTACCTAATAAAGTACCGTTCCAGTGCAACCTCTTGTCCGTCTCCTTTTGTGCCAGGTTTGTGGACATAACATCTGGTGACTGAGGATTTAACACATGGAGGCATGCGTAACACCACTGCGGCCTTTCCTGGAGCATCCCAGGGAACCAACGGTCCCATGGCCCCGCTGGTTTGAGGCTTTCTAAAATTACATCACTGCGTTGGACCTAGGGAAGCTAGATAAGGTGAGAGTGTGAGCGCTGCTTGTCCACAACCTCGGCATCGAAGGCCAGAGTATTCTACGGACGTTCGGTGCGATGGACTTGTATGAGCATGTCGTGGAGCTAATGGCTAACCACTTCACCACTCCGGACAGCGTGACGGTATGATGGATTCTGTTTCGCCAGAGACACCAGGGAGTCGGTGAACCTATTCAACAGTTTGTCGCTTAACTAAGATAGTTAGCCAGTGTGTGCCATTTTGGGCCAGTAGAGGATGAGATGGTGTGGGACTAATTGGCCGAGCACACGTGTAGTGCTGCGATATGGGCTAGGTTGCTAATGGCGCCCAATGACTTAGTGCTAGCTAGGGCAGTTGAGCTAACTCTTCAGCTAGAGGCCGCGGATAAGCTAGCCTCAGAGCTAAATTTGCACACGTCTCAAAAGACATCAGAAGGGATGATATGGGCGAATGCAGTGGACTCGGAGGATGAAGGGAGCATGGCAGATGACTACGAGGTGTATGCAGCGTGCCGTAGGTCTGCTCCGAAGGACCCCATCTGTTGTGGGTCCCCGATGCACCAGAATTATATGCAGGCATGCCTGGCAAGAGGGGAGCAATGCAGCAAGTGTGGGCGCATGAATCATTTCGCCAGAATGTGTTGCTCTTCAGCATCGTGGAGCCCACCAAGTAGACCAGCCTGCCCAGACCTGGTGGATGATGTCGTAGAGTGGGATGAGGCACCCGCTGGTGGTGCCGGAACCAAAGCACATGTTTCTGACACTCAGGAGGACAGCTACCCGGTGGAGGAACCGGACGACTCCAGTGCCCGCACTCAGTCTGCTATCGTGGGAGCGACCAATTTAGCGAGTGGAGGGTTCATTCCAACGAGTGTCACCAGGAAAGCATTCGGGCGTTTTCGGTGTCAAAGTCAAGCTTTGGATGACGACGGATGAGGGGTTCGCTGCAATGGCAGTGGCTGCTGTACCGCCACGGTGTTACGACGGCGTGAAATGGGAGAAAGACGCGGAGCTGCCGAAACTACAGCAGCACATCAAACCAAGCAAGGTGCCACTCCAGGTCATGGACTGGGTTCGGGTTTGTGCCGAGGAGAGACCGGGACAACGACTGGCTGGATTGCAGCTGGTGGGACATCGGGCTCCGCTGAGGATTGTGGCGAAGTTAGGAGCAGCGTATTTCCGGCTGGCAGA
This sequence comes from Pholidichthys leucotaenia, assembly GCA_020510985.1. NCBI lineage: Eukaryota > Metazoa > Chordata > Actinopteri > Cichliformes > Pholidichthyidae > Pholidichthys > Pholidichthys leucotaenia. Next base: position 100,353,712 of record CM035837.1, read on the forward strand.
CAGCTCAATCCGACACGCAAACCAGCTGTGGCATGTCCAGGTGGATGTTCCACGTGACGGGGCTACGCAGGAGTCGACGAAGGTGGTGGAAGACCCGGACTCTGGTGTTTTGACAATCAGCCCTTGTCCTGGGGGCCTGCCGCCTCCAGGGGCGCATCTGCCTTGGGGCTGCCGCAGAACTTCCCTGGCAGACCCTCCCTTGCCATGGGAGACAGTGAGAAAGAGATTAAGGACTCTTTAGGTAGGAGCACGGCCGGTCTATCGGTATAAGTGGCAGAATAAACCACTTGGCCGTGCGGGCGTCCACCCAGCGGCTTTAGTTCTAGCGTTCATTGTTTGTGTTGTTGTTTAATGTGTTTATTGGAGGGTTATTTGCTAAATTTGGGTGGGGTTTAATTAGGCATGTTTTTTCCTACTTTACAAAGGGGGGAGAATGTGATGATGGGTTTTATTGTGAAGTGCAGTGCGATGGCGCCCCCTTCCAAGTGTGCCATCACACCGCCCTACAAATAGGGGCGTCCACCATTTGGGCCTCCTCTTGCTGGGATGACGCCACACAGTGTAGCACCTGTTGTATAGCAACCAGTTATATAATAAAGTACCGTTCCAGTGCAACCTCTCGTCCATCTCCTTTTGTGTCAGGTTTGTGGACATAACACGATGTAACCCGGAACAGCGATTTTTTTTTTTGCTCTGCATAGTGCATGGTCTCTGGGGGCTTCGTGTCTTCTTTAGTGTTTCCTTTAGTTTCGGTTGAAAGGCGACAGTGGGTGACCACATGCGCCCTGCCTGGACAGCGACGCCACTACATTTCATAGAATAAGCTCCCACTGAAACGGACTGCTGAGTTATCAATTAATTGACAACTAATTTAATTTAGTCAACTAAAGTTTTATCGACAATTAATTGAAAGTCAATTAATCATTAACATCCTTAGTATAAATAGTAAAACCAGATAAAGTGATAGTTTTGCAGTGGTCTCTCTGGTCTAAGTTTTTTCCCCATATACAGTAACTATATATATAGTTTATTACAGTAAGTATATACAGTATATATATACTGTATATATATATATATTATTACAATAACTATATGTGTGTGTGTGTGTGTGTGTGTGTGTGTGTGTATATATATATATATATATATATATATATATATATATATATATACAGTATATACAGTATATATATATATATATATAGTTACTGCTAATAAACTGTATGAAATTTCAGTCAGGTCAAACATTTCGGATGAATGGTGAAAGGTTTCAAAATTTAAAAAAAAACAAAACAATGTAGTTGAGGTGACTGAGCTTTCATATGGTATACTTACCTACCTGGATGACTGAGAATCTTCATCAAAGTACTGGAAATAAACTGATATATTTTTTCCAGTAATGTAGCTTGTATTCCTGACATGAAAATGTGTAAAAATGACGAAAAGTTGCCCAGCCTCTTTATCTGTAAACAACAGTAATACAATTTGAAAACATATTCTCTAAACTGTTCACTCTGTCAGTATTAGTTTCACTTTAGTGATTAAATCTAAAGATTATAGCTTACATTAAGCTTGTGAAAAAATGTTTGCCTTTTGTACTTCATTACTTGATCCCAGTTATTTTTAAATACATTGGCAGTATATTTTGCTAATGTTTGTGAGGTTGCCTATACTGTCTATCATAGACTGTTTTTCTGTGTCAGTGACAATGGAGGAGGTCCAGCTCTGAGTCACACAATGTCTTTGGGGGAGCTCATTGAGCTGCATGACCTGAAGTCAAAAGAAGACCAGATAGAGCTGACAACCTTACATTCACCATGCTCACCACCACGCCTGGAGAGAACTAACGCCTTGAGGATCAGCCCAGGAAGGGTCCCGGATCTGCTGAGCCGAGTGGGCATCATCAGAGTTCTGAGCAGCACCCAGGACCCAACTGAGGAGAGGGGAGAAGGACACAACTTCCAACCATGCAGCCACACTCAGCCCACATGGTGTGACCTGTGTGGAGACTTCATCTGGGGCTTTTACAAGCAGAGTCTGCGGTGTGTCAGTGAGTTGGCTCATGTAGGCTGTTTGTGCATGTAGGTGCGTGCATATGTGACTGCCTAGGTGTACAGTGGTGTGAAAAAGTGTTTGTCCCCTTCCTGATTTCTCATTTTTTTGTATGTTTGTCACACTTAAATGTTTCAGATCATCAAACAAATTCAAATATTAGACAAAGATAACACAAGTTACCACAAAATGCAGTTTTTAAATAAAGGTGTTTATTATTAAGGGTAAAAAAAATCCAAACCTACATGGCCCTGTGTGAAAAAGGGATTGCCCCCCCCCCCCGTTAAAACATAAATTAACGGTGGTTTATCACATCTTTGGAAAGCTGAGTTCAATTTCTCTAGCCATATCCAGGTCTGGTTACTGCCACACCTGTTCCCAATCAAGAAATCACTTAAATAGGACCTGCCTGACAAAGTGAAGTAGACTAAAAGGTCTTCAAAAGCTAGATGTCATGCTGCAATCCAAAGAAATTCAGGAACAAATGAAAAACGAAATAATTGCGATCGGTCAGTCTGGAAAAGGTTATAAAGCCATTTCTAAAGCTTTGGGACTCCAGCGAACCACAGTGAGAACCATTATCCACAAATAGCAAAAACATGGAACAGTGGTGAACCTTCCCAGGAGTGGCCGGCCAACCAAAATTACCCCAAGAGCGCAGCGAAGACTCATCCAAGAGGTCACAAAAGACCCCACAACAATATCCAAAGAACTGCAGGTCTCACTTGCCTCAGTTAAGGTTAGTGTTCATGACTCCACCATAAGAAAGAGACTGGGCAAAAATGGCCTGCATGGCAGAGTTCCAAGACGAAAACCACTGCTGAGCAAAAAGAACATAAAGGCTCATTTTAGTTTTGATTGGAAACATCTTGATGATCCCCAATACTTTTGGGAAAATACTCTGTGGACTGACAAGACAAAAGTTGTACTTTTTGGAAAGTGTTTGTCCCATTACATCCAGTGTAAAAGTAACACAGCATTTCAGAAAAGGAACATCATACCAACAGTAAAATATGGTGGTGGTAGTGTGATGATCTGGGGCTGTTCTGCTGCTTCAGGACCTGGAAGACTTGCTGTGGTAAATGGAACCATGAATTCTGCTGTCTACCAGAAAATCCTGAAGGAGAATGTTCGTCCATCTGTTCATGACCTCAAGCTGAAGCACACTTGGGTTGTGCAGCAGGACAATGATCTAAAACACAGCAGCTGTCATGAATCTGGGTTTGGCTGTTCCAAATCCAGTTCTGACTTATTATTTGCCCTATTTTCTATCAGGTGCGTCAGGGAGCTTTTGGCCTTTGCTTCCTGACAGCTCGGGCACGCCCCCTTCTCCTGTCAAATGCCATCAGCTGTGCTCTGTCATGGGTGTTCCCACACACATACACACGCGTACACACACACACACTCCATTCATTCTCATTCACACGCGCAGACACTCACTCATGTACACCTGAGGTTCATTTGTCCAGCCCACCCTTTCCCACACCGGCGATCTATTTCCTTGTTAAGTTTATTATTATTTAAGCGAGGCGTTAGTAGGAAGAGATCGCTGCAGAATTCGCCCTCATTTGTGGTAGCTAGTTCTCCACGGATGTTGTACTACTTCCTTCACGCATTCAGCCTGACATTTACAGACGTTCTTCCCTGGATGTTAGCTGCTGACCCAGCTTGTTTTCTCTCATCCGCCAGACTATACGGGAAGCCCCGGATCGCTCCAGTTTGGTAAGTCAATTGCCTTTCTCACTGTGCTGACAGCTACTCTGCGGCACTAGGCTTTCCCGTCACCGGACTGTAGAGCATCCGGGTGGCGCCCTGTATGTCTGGTGGCCATTTTGCTCGTCTTTGCAATTCTCTGTATTTGTGGACATTACTGGACTTGTTATTTTCATGGGTATTGTTAATAAAACTGCACATTCTACTCCTGCTATTGGGTTTCTCATTTCCTCCCTCATGCACTGCACAATGGCGCATGAGGATTTATGACACCAACAAGTCCACCTGTGAATGGCTTAAGAAAAACAAAATGAAGACTTTGGAGTGGCTTAGTCAAAGCCTTGACCTGAATCTGATTGAGATGCTGTGACATAACCTTAAAAAGGCGGCTCATGCTCGAAAACCCTCCAGTGTGGCTGAATTACAACAATTCTGCAAAGATAAGTGGGTCAGAATTCCCCCACAGCACTGTAAAAGACTGCGAGTTATCGCAAACACTTGATTGCAGTTGTTGCTGCTAAGGGTGGCCCAACCAGTTATTAGGTTTAGGGGCAATCACTTTTTCACACAGGGCCATGTAGGGTTGGATTTTTTTTCCCTTAATAGTAAACACCTTCATTTAAAAACTGCATTTTGTCAATCTCCTCAAACAATCAATTGGCAGAATTCAATTCTCTCTGGTCCCCACTTATTAATTATATAACCTGAGGGGTGGCGGGCGGTGGCTCACTCTCCTTGACACCTCTGGTGGCTGGCTGCACCCCGACCGTGGGTGTCTGGGGGGCCTGTTCTGGGGTGGCCATGTGTCTGGCCTGGGGGTTGGTTGGGGGGGGCTGTGGGGGGGCGGGGGGGGGGGGGCTGTGGCCCCTGGCAGGGTGGCCTCACCTCCCGGGGGGATCTGGGTCTGGCCCTGGGCCCCTGGTGCTGGGAGGAGGGGCATTCCCCCCCGGGCCGGGGTTGGGTGTGCACCAGTGGTGCGGGTTGGCCCCGGTGCATCCTTGTGCGGCAGGGTCATATTTTTCCCGGGGCCCTGGCGGCATCCTGGGGTAGGTGCCTGCATCCTGGGTTGCCCTCCCCATCCACTGGGGTCTGCGGGTGTAGGTGTGCATCTGTGTGTGTGTGTATGTGTGTGAGAGTGGGTGTGAGTGGGGGCTTGTGTATGAGCGGATGCGGAAGTGGGTGTGTGTGTTGTGAGTGGGCAGGTGGGGCTGTGTGTGGGTGTAGGTGGGCATGTGTGATGGTGGGTGGGGGTACATGTGTGTATGGATGCGGTTACCTGTGGGTGGATTTCTCGGGTGGAGGATGTGTGTATGGATAGGAGAAATTTGTTGGGTGGCAAGGGTGGGGCAGTCCATCTAGTCGCATGGGGGTTGGCATTTCGGGGCCTGCTTGTCCCGGCCGCCCTGCTGTTGTGTCGTGGGGTGAGGCGCTTTGTCGCATTGCCCCTGGTGTCATTGGCAGCGGGCGTGTGTTGGTGCTTGGGGGTGGTTGGGGGGGAGGCCGTTGGCGCGGGTTGGTGGCCGTGTTTCCGTTGGGTTGCTCCGGGGTGGCTGTGGCTGCAGGGTGGCCTGCCGCTGTCGGTGTGCGTCTGGGGTGGGTGGTCGATGGGCTTGCATGGGCGCTCGGGGGTGTCGCTTGGCATGTGGGGCGCCGTGTGGGTCCGGCCCATTGTTCACTATTGTGACTATTGTCCATGTTTGTGTGTGTAAGATGAGTGGGAATTGGTATGGTTGCCCCATCATGTTTGTGGTGCTGGGAGCGCCGGGGCGCAATGCTGGTGAGTCCTGGGCTGCTTACACTGGCGGCCTTCGCCCTGGGTTGGGATTTGGGGCAGTGGGTGGCCTCATGAACCAGTTTGCAAGCTGGCTTCTGGGGGGGAACGGCCTCGCTTTTAGACTGCCTCCCTCCCAGTTTTATTTCCTGCCCTCCCCCTCCCCCTGACTCTGGGTGGAATATACATCTTCTTGGATACATTTAGGGCTTTGGGGTGGGGATGTGCCACACTGTGTCAGCGAAGGGGATACCTTTGCTGCACGGTGGGGCTGCACTCACCTCAATTTTAATTGCATTTTAGACACTGAGGGCTTGGGTGGATGGGGGCTCCGCTGCCCATCGCAGTGGGTAGCAGTGCTCCAATCACCATCCCCCCAATTTTAATTGCACTTTGGTAGTCCACACATTTACACACAATTACATCATATAACCAGTATACACCACCATGTTTTGTGTGGGGGAGGGAGGGGGTGGGGGTCTCCCCCCACCCCTGTTGCCCTCCTCCTGCTGGGGGCATGGGGGGCCTGGTGGGGAGCCTGGGACCCATCATGTTGTCAAAATCCCTGGGTGCTACTGAATGTATAGATACAACCAAGGGAGTGAAAGGGGGAATGAATATGAGCGTAAGTGAGAATGAAGGGGTGATGAATGGAGGTGAAGATGGTGGGTTGGTTTTGTGCGGCGCTTTGCATGTCAGGTGGCATCTCGAGGTGCCTGTGGTGGTCTGCTGATCAGGTGGGCGCTCAGGTGGGCGCCAGGGGTGGGGGTCTGCTTTTGTGGCCTCCGTCGGCGGTCTCTCTTTCCACTGCCGGGCGCTGGTGCGCGTTCAGGCTCGCTGCATCTGCTTCGCAGCCACCTTATGAAACAAGGGTGAATGAGGGGTGAATTTGAATGGGTACAGGAGTGAGAGAGAATGGGTTGGTCCGGGTGAGTGAGAGGGAGTTAGTGCATATAGGTGTGCATGGGAGCATGTGGGTGTGAAGCTGTGGGGAGGGGTGTGTCTGTGATTCGGGAGGTGCTGGATTAAGGGGGGTAGTGCCTCTCGGCAATGTGGGCTCCCCTGGGCGGGGGGACTTCTTTGGGCATGGGGGTCCCTGGGGTGGGCCCACTGTGGGGGTGCCTGGGGGGGCTCGTGCTGGGGGGCACGGGCCGGTCTCCGGCCTGGGGGGTGGGGTCGCTGGCCTCCTGGTGCCTGGGGCCTGGGGGCAGGCGTTGGCCCTGCTGGGGGCATAGGGGTCAGGTGGGTCCGGGCGTGCGGGCTCGCTGCACCGGTTGCCGAGTGACCTGGCCTCCCTCAATCGTCCCTCCGGGGGTGGATGCCTGGCTTTCCTGGGGCTTGCTGACCTCGGATGTTTGTGTTCTGTGGTGGTTGGTGGCGCTGCCTTGCCTACTCGGAGTTCCCGGGGGGGAGAGCTTCTGCGACCAGCCCTCTGCTTCGTATGTTTCCTGACAAACCACTCATATCACACACTTATTTTGCGCGCGCTCTCATATATATGCACACAGACGTACATGCAAAAGTGTCTCTTCGTTAACAGGTGTGGAAACCAGATTCGTGTTGAGACATCTTCGGTGGAAGAATCAGTTTGTCTTTTGTTTGTTTTAGTTGTTGGTTGTTTGTTTTTTTTGTCTGTTCCCCTCCAAACACTTCCTTTCCCTCTTCCCCATCCTGTCGGGTCTTCCATGGGTAAAATAATTAAAATAAAGTATTAAAAGTTATTACAGGAGGAGTTTACAACAATATACAATACACACTTAGATACTGTATGAGCTCCTCTTGGCAAAGTAAATCTGTTTTGACACAATAAGGGTGACAGATCCCTGTTCTGCTTGCCTAGCTGCCTGACAGGACAAGGGGGAAAGAAAAAAAGGAAAGAAAAAAACAACAACTGCATTTTGTGTTTACTTGAGCTATCTTTGTCTAATATTTAAATTTGTTTGATGATCTGAAAAATTTAAGTGTGACAAACGTACAAAAAAAAAGAAGAGAAATCAGGAACAGGGCAAACACTTTTTCACACCACTGTATATGCATGACCAGAAATGTGAACCAGCATTCACTAAAGCAGAGAAAGGCGCTGTGAAATTTTGCAGCAGAAGCTCGTTTGACATGTTGTCTTTCTGAAGAAAATTAACACAATTACTGTATAGCTTTAAGATAAAAAACAATGTCATCGCAATTTTTGCTTGAATGCAGTGAGTATGTCACATGCATGAATTAGAAGGTTTGTTCATTATCATTGCTAACAAGCTAGGTACTGTTTTAAGTGAAGTGTCTCAGAGATGCAGTAATCTTCAGCTTCCTTTTCATCAACTGAAACCCACTTATGGAGCTGTGGTTCACATCAGACATTCAGTGTTGCGAAACATAGCCCTTACCTATAATTGAGTTTGAAACTATGCTGAAACATCGACACAGTTGTATACTGATGAAAACAGTAATTAGTAGTGGCAAAGACCATGAGTGAAGATCAGATAATAGTTCAAATATAGCTGATAAAAAGACTAACACACACACTTATGTATATCTAAACTGTTTGACTATGTGCATTCACAGATTGTAAATTCACATGCCACTACCGCTGTCGTCCTTTGATTCGTCTGGACTGCAGCTGGGAATTTGGCTCCCCGACTGACCACACATGTGTTGTGGAGCACACCATAGAAACAGACACAAATGTGGTAAGAATATGGCAGCATGTCCGATTCAGCCTTCTTCACTGACTAACATTTATTTTTTTAATATAAGGACACGTGTTGTACATGAACCATATCACACACCACAACATTTATAGACCAAGTAAATGTGCAGTGCCCATAGATACTCATTTATAGTACATAAAACAAGAATACATTCACAAAGGTTAGTAAGAAATATAAATACCTCGACTAAAAATAAAACTTTTAGATATGAGCACAAAATCTAACCAGAACAGTAAAAGGCAACCACTGTAGTACTGGCAATCTTGTTAGCAGTTGTTGTTTAGCTTCTTTTTGTGGCTGGCTTAACATCACCATGTACAGTATCACAAGCTAATGTGCTTCTACATTATCCATTACCTGTATTCCAACATCAGTGCAGAAGTGCTTTGGGGAAACAGCTGTTTACTTAATGACCAAAAGAGGAACTATTGCATCCATCCATCCATCCATCTTCTACCGCTTTTCCGGAGGTCCGGGTCGCGGAGGCAGCAGTTCAAGCAGAGAAGCCCAGACTTCCCTCTCCCCAGCCACCTGCTCCAGCTCTTCAGAGGGGATACCAAGGCGTTCCCAGACTAGCTGGGAGACATAGTCTCTCCACCGAGTCCTGGGTCTGCCCCGGGGTCTCCTCCCAGTGGGACGTGCCTGAAACACCTCAAGTGGGAGGCGTCCAGGAGGCATCCTAATCAGATGCCCATACCACCTCAACTGACTCCTTTCAATGTGGAGGAGCAGCGGTTCTACTCTGAGCCTCTCCCGGATGACTGAGCTCCTCACCCTATCTCTGAGGGTGAGTCCAGCAATCCTACGGAGAAAGCTCATTTCAGCCGCTTGTATCCGCGATCTCGTTCTTTCGGTCATTACCCAAAGCTCGTGACCATAGGTGAGAGTAGGAACGTAGATTGACTGGTAAATCGACAGCTTTGCCTTAGAACTAAGCTCCCTCTTCACCACAACAGACCGGTACAACGTCCGCATCACTGCAGATGCTGCTCCAATCCGTCTGTCGATCTCTCGCTCCATTTTCCCCTCACTCGTGAACAAGACCCCAAGATACTTAAACTCCTCCACTTGGGGCAGGAGCCTGTCCCCAACCCGGAGAGGACAATCCACCTTTTTCCGGCTGAGGACCATGGACTCGGACTTGGAGGTGCTGATTCTCATCCCAGCCGCTTCACACTCAGCGGCAAACCGTCCCAGCAAGAGCTGTAGGTCATTGCTGGATGAAGCCAACAGGACAACATCATCTGCAAACAACAGAGATGAGATCCTGTGGTCACCAAGCATGACACCCTCCATTCCCTGGCTGCGCCTAGAAATCCTGTCCATAAAAATTATGAACAGGACCGGTGACAAAGGGCAGCCCTGGCGGAGTCCAACTCTCACTGGGAATGACTCCGACCGAGTGTTGGCAATGCGAACTAAACTCTCACAACGGTCGTACAGAGACCGAATAGCTCGTAACAACAAGCCCGATACCCCATACTCCCGAAGCACCCCCCACAAAAATCCACGAGGGACGCGGTCAAATGCCTTCTCCAAGTCCACAAAACACATGTAAACTGGTTGGGCAAACTCCCACGAACCCTCAAGAATTCTCGAGAGGGTAAAGAGCTGGTCCGATGTGCCACGGCCAGGACGAAAACCACATTGCTCCTCCTGAATCCGAGGTTCGACCAACGGCCGGACTCTCCTCTCCAGTACCTTGGCATAGACCTTCCCAGGGAGGCTGAGGAGTGTGATCCCTCTAAAGTTGGAGCACACCCTCCGGTCCCCTTTTTTGAAGAGAGGAACCACCACCCCGGTTTGCCATGCCAAAGGCACTGCCCCCGACCTCCACGCAATGTTGCAGAGGCGTGTCAACCATGACAACCCAACAACATCCAGGGCCTTGAGGTACTCGGGGCGAATCTCGTCCACCCCCGGGGCCCGGCCACCAAGGAGATTTTTAACCACCTTGGCGACCTCAGCCCCTGTGATAGGCGAGTCATCCCCCTCGTCCCCAAACCCTGCTTCCTCTGTGGAAGGCGTATCAGTGGGATTGAGGAGATCCTCAAAGTATTCCTTCCACCGCCCGACGATATCCCCAGTTGAAGTCAACAGTGTCCCATCCGCACCATACACAGTGTGGACGGGGAGCTGCTTTCCCCTCCTGAGCCGCCGAACAGTTTGCCAGAATCTCTTTGAAGCCGACCGAAAGTCTTGTTCCATGGCCTCACCGAACTCCTCCCATACCCGGGTTTTTGCTTCAGCAACCACCCGAGCTGCACTCCGCTTGGCCTGCCGGTACACCTCAGCTGCTTCGGGAGTCCCACAAGCCAACCAAGCTTGATAGGACTCCTTCTTCAGCTTAATGGCCCCCCTCACCACTGGTGTCCACCACTTGGTTCGGGGGTTGCCACCACGAGATGCACCGACCACCTTGCGGCCGCAGCTCTGGGCTGCCGCTTCAACAACAGAGGTGGAGAACATGGCCCATTCAGACTCCATGTCTCCAGACTCCCTCGGAATGTGGTTGAAGTTCTTCCGGAGGTGGGAGTTGAAGACCTCCCGGACAGGGGCCTCAGCCAGACGCTCCCAGCACACCCTCACTATACGTTTGGGTCTACCAGGTCTGAATGGCTTCCTCCCCTGCCATCGGATCCAACTCACCACCAGGTAGTGATCAGTTGACAGCTCTGCACCTCTCTTTACTCGGGTGTCCAAGACATACGGTCGCAGGTCTGATGATACGATAACAAAATCGATCATCGACCTGCGGCCTAGGGTGTCCTGGTGCCAGGTGCACATATGGACACCCTTATGCTTGAACATGGTGTTCGTTATAGACAGACTGTGGTTAGCACAGAAGTCCAATAACTGAACACCACTCGGGTTCAGATCGGGCAGGCCGTTCCTCCCAATCACCCCCCTCCAGGTTTCACTGTCGTTGCCCACATGCGCATTGAAGTCCCCCAGTAGGACAATGGAGTCTCCAGGAGGAGCACCCTCCAGCACCCCAGTCACAGACTCCAAAAAGGGTGGGTACTCTGAAACATCATTTGGTGCATAGGCACAAATGACGGTCAGGACCCGTTTCCCAACCCGAAGGCGCAGGGAAGCAACCCTTTCGTCCACCGGGGAAAACTCCAATATAGAGGCAGCAAGGTGGGGCGATACAAGAATACCTACCCCTGCTCGTCGCCTCTCGCCCGGGGCAACTCCAGAAAAGGCCAAGCTCCAGCCCCTCTCCAGGAGACTGGTTCCGGAACCGGAGCTGTGTGTTGAGGTGAGGCCGACTATATCTAGCCGGTATCGCTCAATCTCGTACACCAGCTCAGGCTCCTTCCCCACCAGAGAGGTGACATTCCACGTACCAAAAGCCAGTTTAGAAAGCTTGGGATCAGTCCGCCAAGGTCTCCGCCTTTGACTGCCACCTAATCCACATAGCACCGGACTTCCATGATCCCTCCTGCAGGTGGTGAACCTACTGGAGGGCGGACCCATGTAACTCCTTCGGGCTGAGCCCGGCCGGGTCCCATGGGTGGAAACCCGGCCACCAGACGCTAGCCTTCGAGCCCCTCCCCCAGGCCTGGCTCCAGGGTGGGGCCCCGGTAACCCCATACCGGGCGGGGTACACTGAATCCTTGATATACAATTTATCATGAGAGTCTGTTGGATCGTTCTTCGTCTGGCCCTTCACCCAGGACCAGTTTGTCTTGGGAGACCCTATCAGAGGCAAATTGCCCCGGACAACATAGCTCCTGGGATCACTGGGGCACGCAAACCCCCCCACCATGATAAGGTGACGATCCATGAGGGGGGGGGGGGGTCTGACAAAATACAGAGTCTACTAAGTTTACTGACAGTACAGAATTGATATATACTGCTATAGGTAATTTGATTTTGCTACCCTTAGATTCAGTGCATTCTCAACGTCTTCATTTATTTATTTATTTATTTTGGACAAAAAGAAACAAAAAAGAACATCCAACAAATACACCAAAAGATACAGAACAACAATGCAAAGTGACAAAACACTTTCCTTAGGTGCTCGAAAAAGAGTAGAAAGAAGCAAAAGCTTTTCAAGTCCTACCCCTCAATACTGTAAGTACTTAATACTTAAATGAAAACAAGCTGCCACCTATACAGACAATTCAGGATGAGGAAAAAAAAACCAAACAATAAAAACACATGAAGAACAAAAAAAACAACACATGAAGAACAATGTATATCATTATTCCTTTCCCATTACACAGCAAAACAATTCCCTTCCTCAAGTCTATACCTTTCAAGAATAATATTTTTGTACTTTTTCTTAAACTGTATGGCATTGTTAGGCTGTGTGTCCACCAAAAGTGTTTGTTGCCGCTCGACCGCCCTGAGCATTTTTTTTTCCAGCGTTTGTGCGCAGCGCTCTGGGAAAAAAAAACGTCTGTACCCTGTCAGCAACAGCTTGTCACTCTCAGCTCAGCACTTCCGCTTTTCCTATGGCCAGACTTTCTACTGATTTTTTAATAGTCTCTAAATAACAATGGACAGGAAACGTTTTCTAGCAACTCTGGATGTAAAATATGGTGACACGGAAAGCAGGAGTCTGAGTACAGACTAGTACCGGAGTCCTATGTCCCGTCCACACAGCAGTTCTGATTGGCTGCTTAAGGTCTGACATTGACGAGCTCAGCTGCAGTCTCTGAAAAGCTGAACTTTTTTCAACTCTTTCTGTGTTGGCCCTGCGATGGACTGGCGATCTGTCCAGGGTGTACCCTGCCTCTCGCCCAAAGATGCTGGGATAGGCTCCAGCCCCCCTGCGACCCGAAAAGGAAACAGCGTTACAGCGCTGAGGGTATTCAGTGCTGTAAACGCTGGACTACATAGAGAATGAATGGAAAATAGTTGCCCTGAGCAGAAAAAACGCGTTTGGTGGACACGTAGCCTTACTCTGTTTAATGTCCTCATCCAAACCATTTCACAAAATCACCCCACAAACTGAAATGCACGAACTGTTCTGCTGCATAGTGCAAAAACAAGGAACTTTTAAATTAAATCTTCCTCTCAACTCATGCTCTCCTTCTCTCTCCAGAAACAATTTCTGTATATTGCCAGGGAGTAAATTATTTCTTGCTTTATGAACTATTTGTAATGTTTTTAATTTGACCAGATCCATAAATTTCAATAATGTTAACTTTGGGAACAAAACATTAGTGTGATCATAGTAGCCTACTTTGTTTACTATTCTTATTGCTCTCTTTTGTAATGTATATAATTTCTGTAGGGTGCTTTTGTAAGTGTTACCCCAGACTTCAGCACAATAAAGCAGATATGGTAAAACAAGTGAACAGTACAGTGTATACAGTGCGTTGTGGTTTAGAATCTGCCTAACTTTATCCAAAGGTCCAATATTCTTAGCCAGCTTTGAGCTCAGGTGTTTTATGTGAGCTTTCTAGCAGAGTTTGTGGTCTAGTGACATAATGTCTGGCTCAGGAAACACGCACGCAGGCTCAGGGAAGATTTAACAGCTTTATTCAACAAGGAGGTGTGTATGGATGAATGTATGAGATATGTGCATGTGATGCGGGTGAACGCCAATGCACAGGAAACAGAGCAGAACGCCGTACAGCCAGGCAACCCTATGGAGAGAGCAGAGGACATGGGTAAAGGGCACCACACCTAGACAGGTATAATGAGCGGAGTGCTGCTTACTTGTAGGTGACGGGTGGCTGGCGTTGGCCAAGGGAGAAGCCCGGGAGACAGCGTCCTGCTGAGCCAGTGACGACGATGAGGGAAGGGATGGCGATGACGGGGTTATCCGCTGCCAAGGAATCCACCTGTGCACAGGGGAGAAGACTTGCAAGAGGTAAGGGTGAAGATGCTTACGTGGAAGCGTAGCTCAGCTGACGTGGAGAGACGATCCAGCTGGGAGAGAGTGCCGATGCGAACAGACGGCTCCAGACCGCTGCACAGGGCTGCGTGGGCTAAATAGCCCGTGGCTGACGAGGCGCAGGTGTACACACAGCTGAGGCGGATGATGAGCGGCGAGTCGTGACAGTACTTCCCCCCCAGCAGCGCCTCCTGGCGCTGGCTTGTCCGAGTGTGCCTGGTGGAACTCCGTGATGAGACTCCTGTCCAACACCAAGGAAGAGCGCACCCAGGACCTCCACTCAGGACCAAATCCCTCCCAGTCCACCAAGTACTGTAGCCCGCGACCTCGGCGCCGGGAGTCCACGATGGAGGCGACTCTCCAGGCCGGGTGGCCGTCGATCATCAGAGGCACGGGCGGTGCCTTGGGCGGGGGACAGAGTGGATCGGAGACCACGGGCTTGATCTTCGAGACGTGGAAGGTGGGACATATACGGAGGGAGGGGGGGAGGGTCAGACGCACAGCCACTGGGTTGACAATTTTAGAGATAGTGAAAGGGCCAATGAAGCGCGGGGCCAGCTTCCTCTTCTCAGCCTTGAGGTTAATGTCATGTGAGGACAACCAGACTCGTTGGCCCACCTGGTAGGCAGGGGTCGGTCTCCTGTGGCGGTTCGCCGTCGAGCTGTTGCGCGCCGCCGTGCGTAATAGCGCATCGCGCGCTCTGGTCCACAGACTCCGACAGCGTCTTAGGTGCGCCTGGATGGAGGGAACGGCCAGCTCGCCCTCCTGCTCCGGGAACAGAGGTGGGTTGTACCCCAAGGACACCTTAAAGGGGGACATCCCCGTGGCAGAAGACCGTGCCGTGTTGTGGGTGTACTCCACCCAGGCCAGGTGCACGCTCCAGGACGACGGGTTGGAGGAGGTGACGCAGCGTAGGGCAGCTTCCAGTTCCTGGTTGGCACGTTCACACTGCCCGTTGGACTGCGGGTGGTGACCGGAGGAGAGGCTCACCGTAGCCCCCAGAGCGTTGCAGAAACACCTCCATACCTCAGAGACAAATTGGGGCCCCTGATCAGAGACAACATCCACCAGTATCCCATGCAGCCTGACTACGTGCTGGACTAGAAGATCTGCCGTCTCCCGCGCCGTAGGGAGGCCCCGGAGCGGCACGAAGTGGGCAGCCTTGGAGAACCGATCCATGATGGTCAGCACAGCGTCCTAGGTGTTAGAGACCGGGAGACCAGTGACGAAGTCGAGGGCTATGTGAGACCAGGGCCTGCCTGGGACCGGCAGGGGCTGGAGCAGACCCACGGGGGGAGAATTAGCAGACTTGCTGGTGGCACACACAGGGCACGCCCGGATGTAGTTGGCGACGCCCTTCTGCAGACCCGGCCACCAAAAGGAGCGCTGGAGGAGATCCACTAGCCGGGAGACACCAGGGTGACAGGCGAGTTTGGAGATGTGAACCCAATGAATGACCTCCCCCCGGACAGTCGATGGAACAAAGAGCTTCCCTTCCGGTCCACCGCCAGGATCCGGTTCGGTCTCCTGCGCCCTCCGGATCTTGTCCCTGATGGACCAGGAAATCGCCCCCACAACGCACGAGCTGGGCAGGATGGTATGACCCGGCTCCTCCAGGGTCTCAGGGGCAAACTGCCTGGAAAGGGCGTCGGGCAGGTCATTCTTAGAACCAGGGCGGTAGGTGATGGTGAAACGGAGCCGGGCGAAGAATAAAGACCAGCACGCCTGGCGGGCATTCAGTCGTCTGGCAGATCTTAAATATTCCAGGTTCTTATGGTCCGTTAACACCACGAACGGCTGGGCAGCCCCCTCCAACCAGTGGCACCACTCCTGCAGTGCGAGCTTGATGGCAAGTAGCTCCCTGTCCCCGACGTTGTAATTGCGCTCAGCCGGAGACAGGCGCCGCGAGAAGAAGGTGCAGGGTCGCTTGACCTCATCGGTGGGTGATCGCTGGGACAGCACCACCCCCACTCCCGTATCAGACGCGTCGACTTCGACCAGGCACTGCAGCGCGGGGTCAACCTGGGTCAGGACCTGGGAGGAGGAGAACTCCGTCTTCAATGCCTCGAAAGCCGCTGCAACCTCTTCGGTCCACCGGAAGGGGGTCTTTGAGGAGGTGAGGCGGGTCAAAGGGGCAACAATGGCGCCGAAGTTGGGAAAAAAGCGGCGATAAAAATTGGCAAACCCAATGAACTGCTGCACCTGCTTTCTGGAGGTCGGCGTGGGCCACTCGACCACCGCCTTAACCTTCGCGGGGTCGGGGAGGACCTGATTGTGCGAGATTACAAACCCTAGGAAGGAAGTGGTCTTGGCGTAAAACTCGCACTTTTCGGCCTTGACATACAGCCTGTTCTCCAGCAGCCACTGTAGGACCCGCCTCACATGGACCTGGTGTTCTTCCCGTGACCTGGAGAAGATGAGAATATCATCCAGGTACACGAACACGAAGAGACCCAGGAAATCACGCAGGACGTCGTTTATGAGGCGTTGAAACACAGCAGGGGCGTTGGTCAGCCCAAACGGCATCACCAGATACTCGAAGTGACCACTAGGCATTCGAAAGGCCATCTTCCACTCATCCCCCTCCCGGATCCGGACGAGGTGATAAGCACTGCGGAGATCCAACTTAGTGAACCAGGTCGCCCCCTGGAGGGAGTGGAAAGCGGTGTCCATCAATGGCAGGGTGTAGCGGTCCTTCTCCGTGATGTCGTTTAGTGCCCGAAAATCAATACAGGGGCGGAGGGACCCATCCTTCTTCGAGACGAAGAAAAACCCTGCGCCGAGAGTAGACGAAGAAGGGCGGATGATACCTGCATTGAGAGACTCCTTGATGTAACTGTCCATGGCCTCCCGTTCCGGCGCTGACAGGCTGTAGAGGCATCCGGATGGCAAGGGAGCCCCCGGGTGGATGTTGATGGCGCAGTCGTAGGGCCAGTGAGGAGGGAGAGACATCGCCCTGGATTTACTGAACTCCGAGGGCACCAGGGTGAGGTCCGGAGGCGCGGCGTCCAAGGCCGGAGGAGGGGAGGATGGGGCGCAGGCTGCGGACTGGAGGCAGGTGCCCATACAAAAGGAGCTCCAGGTGGCAATTCTTCCTGTCTGCCAATCCAGCACTGGGTTGTGCAGGCGCAACCAGGGGTAGCCTAAGATGACAGGTGACACAGAAGTGGATAGGACATACAAGGTAAGATCCTCCCGGTGATTACCTGAGATAATTACAGGGATCGGCTGGGTGCGATGAGTCACTTGTCCAAGGGGCACACGGGAGAGGGTGACCAGACTGAGAGGAGCGGCCAGAGGGTGGCAGGGGATGCCCAATTGGGTTGCCAGGCTCTTTGAAATGAAGCTCTGCTCTGCTCCTGAGTCCACCAGTGCGTGTGTGAGGTGCCCTGTGGAACTGTGACAAAATCGTATGGGCAGCGACAAACTAGTGAGGGGATTCGACCGGTTAGAGTCCGCGAGGCCCCCTACAGTGACTCGCGGACCCCCCCGTTTGGCTTCTCCGGACAATGCTCCACAGTATGCTGATCGCCTCCGCAATACATGCAGAGGCCCAGCTCCCGACGGCGCTGTTTCTCCGCTAGGGGGAGCCTTGATCGACCAACTACCATTGCCTCCGACTCCTCGGAGGACTCCGGAGCAGGTAACACCAGGGGGCGAGTCTGAGGCGTGCGGACAGAACCTCCACGCGAGCGGCCAATTAATTTCCACTCGGCGGATCGTTCACGCAGCCTGTTGTCCAAACTAATTGTCAGGGAGATTAGCTCCGACAGCCTTTCCGGAAGGTCTCGGCTGGCCAGCTCATCCCTCAGACCAGAGTTGAGGCTGCGGAGGAAGATACTACATAGTGACGCCTCACCCCAGCCCACCTCCTCCGCTGTGACCCGGAAGTTGATAGCGTAATCCACCGCTGACCGGCTTCCCTGTTGGAGACCAAGGAGACGGTCAGCGAGGATGCTATCTCGCCGGGAATGATCGTAGACCTCGAGAAAACTCTGCACGAACTGGCCGTAGGAGAGGTTTGCGTAACTGGGCTTCGCCATGACGGTGTAAGCCCAAGTCAGCGCTTGCCCCTCCAGGAGATTAGCTATATAGCCAATTCGGCTGTGGTCCGAGGGAAAATCCCCGGGAACGCGCAGAAACACTGACTTGCACTGCATGCTGAACCCCCGCGCTCCGCCGAGCTTACCGTTGAAGCGGGCGGGGGTTGGAATTGGTGTGAGTCGGGTTGGCGTTCCCGCGGCAGGCTGGCCAGCCACGGAAGCGGCTGGAGCTGCCCCCCCCCCGCCGACGAGCCGGGGGGAACACCTGCTGGGGGTCCACACGGTCTAACCGGTGAGTGATGGTTGTTAATTGATTTAAAATCACCTGCTGTTGGTGGGCTATTAAATCCACCCGAGCCTCGAGGGTGGAAAGGCAGCGTGCGAGCCCGCTGTCTGCTGAGCCGCTCTGCTGGAGCCGTACTGACATAATGTGCGGCTCAGGAAACATGTACGCAGGCTCAGGGAAGATTTAACAGCTTTATTCAACAAGCAGGTGTGTATGGATGAATGTATGAGATATGTGTATGTGATGCGGGTGAACGCCAATGCACAGGAAACAGAGCAGAATGCCGTACAGCCAGGCAACCCTATGGAGAGAGCAGAGGACAAGGGTAAAGGGCACCACACCTAGACAGGTATAATGAGCGGAGTGCTGCTTACTTGTAGGTGACGGGTGGCTGCCGTTGGCCAAGGGAGAAGCCCGGGAGACAGCGTCCTGCTGAGTCAGTGACGACGATGAGGGAAGGGATGGCGATGACGGGGTTATCCGCCGCCAAGGAATCCACCTGTGCACAGGGGAGAAGACTTGCAAGAGGTAAGGGTGAAGATGCTTACGTGGAAGTGTAGCTCAGCTGACGTGGAGAGACGATCCAGCTGGGAGAGAGTGCCGATGCGAACAGACGGCTCCAGACCGCTGCACAGGGCTGCGTGGGCTAAATAGCCTGTGGCTGACGAGGCGCAGGTGTGCACACTGCTGAGGCGGATGATGAGCGGCGAGTCGTGACATCTAGTCCCCCAAGAACTTATTTTAATATACTCTTTTCTATCAATATGTTATTAATCATCACTTTCACTTGTCCATGTATAATACGGTTTCCAAACAACATAAATTTAGTTTTATCCAAATTTAAAGATAATTTATTTTTGTCAAACCATAATTTAAATTTATCTAATTCATTTGTGACCACATTCAACAACTGCTGCAACTTCTCACCAGCACAAAAAACATTAGTGTCAGCCACAAAAACTACTAGTTTCAAAATATCTGATACCTTGCAAATGTCATTAATATACAAAATAAACAATTTGGGGCCTAATACTGACCGTTGGGGAACTCCACAAGTAATTTCTAACTGACTTGATCTAAATTCACCCAACTGCACGAACTGTTGCCTATTTTCAATACAACTTCTAAACCAATTTAAGACTATCCCTCTTACACCATAGTCCTCCAATTTTTTAAGTAAAATGTCATGATCTATTGTGTCAAATGCTGTTTTCAAGTTTATAAACACACCCGCAGCATGCTTCTTATTGTCAATAGAACATAATTTCCTCGATCATCTCTATCAGTGCCATTGATGTTGATCTGTCTGCCCAGAACCCATACTGACTGTCCATTAATAAATTACCGTATGTTTTTCAATGAAACTGTCCAACTTTGCAACAAAGAGTTTTTCCAGTATTTTAGAGAACTGGGAAAGTAGGGATACAAGCCTGTAATTTGTAAACTGATGTTTGTCTCCTGCTTTATACAATAGGATAACTTTTTCAGATTTCATTTTGCATGGAAATATACCCGTATTGAATGACAAATTGAAGAGATACTCTAATGGTTCAACAATACCATAACTTTTTCACCAGAGTCATATCAATATCATCCCAATCCTTAGATGTTTTATTTTTATATTTGCTAACAATATAATTTAATTTTTATGCACAGCCCTTAAAATCATTGAGCTAGGATTTCTGTTTCCATGATCCTTAATAACACCTCCCTCTCTAAGCTGTGGGTCATCTATTTGATCAGCCAGTTTAGGTCCATCACTTACAAAAAAGTTATTAAACCTATCTACTACTTCTTTCATATTATTAATTATCTTACCACCATCAACGAAACAATCAGGACAATTAGTATTGGTTAGTCCATTTCTAATAATTCTATTTAATATCTTCCATATTCCCTTAACCCCTTGCACTCCGGTCAATTTTCCTAAAAACGCCAAAAAATAATGTGCCCAAAGTAAATCGAAAGCTGTTATTCAACCCTTTGCAGCATCTTCATGGGATTGGTCTCATTTAAAAGAAAACACTTTGAATTTTTTGGCAAAAAAAACATAATCTCTCTAAGTGTTCCGGCCGCTGAGTTACAGTCATCTAAACATAGTGAACTTGAAGAAAATAAATTTGGCCTGGGTGTTTTTTTGGATACAAATGCTTGCAAATAACACACAGCTTCAGATCCGGGCTGGAAAATGCAACAGAAATGTAGAACCAAGTGTTATCCAGCTGAGGTCCAAATTTTGTAACAATACCACAAAAAATGAATATATTACACAGCTTTGTTCTCAGGTTGTTCCCAGGCATTTTGGAACTGTGCCAAATTGTGCCAAATGGCACAGTTTGGAAAAATGTCTATAACTTTTGAATGATTCAACATAGAAGTTTCATTTTGGGCTCAAATGAAAGGTCACATTCAGGGCTGTGTCTGTGTGTGTGTGTGAGGGGGGGTTGTTCCCCCACCCCCCCCGCTACAGAGGACGGAGATCGGCCCTCGCTACATGACGGATTACACTCGGATGGGGCATGTTTCCACAGCAACGCAGTCACCGCGGCTCCCCCCACCACCCCCGCTACAGAATCGTAGCAGCGGGGGGAGGGGGGGGCGTTCACAGTTTGGAGGCGGCGAAGAACCGTGTAACGCGGCGCACGCACTTCGTACTTCGTGCGCCGTACAGTTGTAATTTACCGATCGGTCAAAAGTCATTTTTTGATTACAATTTTCAGGGATAAATAAACGTTTAAACGTTATAACACCTTACCTCTTCACAGCCACATTGTCCTGGCGAACTTCTCTTCCCCATTGTCAGACGAACGCAACGCTGCTCCGCTCGTGGATCCCGGTCAAAACATAATTCCATTATTGCAGTTTTGGCGAATGATTTACGACCTTTGTCGTCGGCCTCCGTCGGTCTATGATGACGGAAGAGAATCCTAAACGTCTATTCTGCTGGAATGAGTGCAGGTCGCACTTGTGGGTGGCCTCCGTGCTGCGGGGTCTGCAGCAGGCTCTTCCTGCATCCTTTTTTTTCATCTGTGGCAGCAGTAAGTCTCTCTTCACCCAGCCCGAACTTCTGTGCTTCAGTTGGCTCCTGCATTCACAGTAGGCGGGTCCTCCTTCCTAGGTTTTCATTCATTGGTTCTTCAAGGTTTCAGAAACCCAATTCAAGGCTCTTATTAGTCGAATGAGAGGTCAATCAGATGTACTAACCTGTTCGCGGCTGTGTCTGCAGCTTTTATTTTCAGTGCGCGCTTGGACGCCACACCACCTACATTACCACCATCAGGATCATGCGTCCGAGAGCGCACGAGGGCGCACGACAGCGCCCTCGTGCGCACTAGGACGCAGAGACTTGCCCGTCCACGGTACAACGGAGCACAAGAGGTTAATATTATTTTTGTTATTTTCCAATAATTTATTATAGTAATCCTTTTTACATATCCTTAGGCCAGGAGTTCCTGGCAGCGGAGGGCGAAGGACAGAGCTGCGTGGAGGAATCTGATCAGACCTAAATGAAACAGTCATTGTTGCCCCTGACAGACTGCTGTGATGATGATGATGAATATTAGTCAATTTATTTTTATATCTTTTATATCTGTTCTCTGTCTCTATTTTTCTATATTTCAGAAACTTCCTATATAGGGTATTCTTTTTTGCAAACATTTTTCAATCCCTTTGTCATCCATGGCCTATCCAGATAATTAATTTTTTTCTTGTATTGCTGGATTGGACAGTTTTTATAATGTAATGATTTAAATATTTTCCAAAAGGAAATCATAGGCTACATTGATATCATCAACTTCATAAACTTTTTTCCAATCTTGTGATAATAATTCACTTCTAAATACATTCAAGGATTCTTCTGTTCTTACGCTTCTATATCCAATTTTACATTCATTACTTTTCCTGTTATAACCACAATTGTACATCACAAAAACTGGCAAATGGTCACTAATATCATTCAGTAATAACCCACTCACTATATTATTTTCCATATTATTTGTAAAAATATTATCTATTAATGTTGCACTATGCAATGTTATTCTACCTGGCTGAGTAAGAAGTGGATATAGACTCATACTATACATAGCGGCAAC
Source organism: Pholidichthys leucotaenia (assembly GCA_020510985.1). NCBI lineage: Eukaryota > Metazoa > Chordata > Actinopteri > Cichliformes > Pholidichthyidae > Pholidichthys > Pholidichthys leucotaenia. The sequence continues at coordinate 100,376,227 of CM035837.1, forward strand.
AAACACATCTGTCATCACATGCTTATGGGGATTCAACATGTCTGTGTCTCCACAAATGAACGTGACCTTCTGATTAGACTTTGTAAACAGGCCTTCCATATTACTCTTAAATATTTCAATACTGGAATTAGGTGTTCTGTATACACAACTAACAATTATAGTTTTCTTATTTTTCATGTAGATTTCTATTGTAATGCATTCCATTACATCATCAGTGTTTAATGTTATATTTTCCACTACTTTATAGTTGATATTTTTTTTATCAGTATGTAAAGCTATACCCCTCCTCTTTTATTCTTTCTATTATTGAAATTCATCTCATAGCCTTTCAACTCAAAGTCCATCCCCTTCTCTGAACTAAGCCAAGTTTCTGAGATAGCAATCACATTAAATGGTTTAGTGAACTGACTTAAATAGTCTTTGATTTTTTTGAAAATTTGCATATAAACTTCTGCTATTGAAATGGATAATTGATATACTGTACAATGATCAGACTTGACATTTAGATTGAACTGTTCATCTGTGTAGTAAGAGCAATTGTTGCTTAGATTATTGTAGAGATTGCTATCAGGATCAATATCTTGTTCTGGTCTAAACATTGATGAAATTATGGAATTACAGATCACACAGGGGAATCATATTTGTCCTCACTGTGATTTACTTCCTTATACAGTATATACAGTGGGGCAAAAAAGTATTTAGTCAGCCACCAATTGTGCAAGTTCTCCCACTTAAAAGATGAGAGAGGTCCCCAATTTTCATCATAGGTATGCCTCAACTATGAGAGACAAAATGAGAAAAAAAAATTCAGAAAATCACATTGAAGGATTTTTAATGAATTAATTGGTAAATTCCTCGGTAAAATAAGTATTTGGACAATAACAAAAGTTTATCTCAATACTTTGTTATATACCCTTTGCTGGCAATGACAGAGGTCAAACGTTTTCTGTAAGTCTTCACAAGGTTTTCACACTTGTGAAGACTTACAGAAATTACAGATTGCACCATCGTTGGCACCGCCAATGATGGTGCAATCTGACACTGATGTACCTTGACCTTGGAGTTCACCATGAATGTGTTTAGAGGTTGTTCTGGGCTCTTTTGTTACCATTCGTATTATCCGTCTCCTCCTGCGGCCACGTCCAGGGAGGTTGGCTACAATCCCGTGGATCTTAAATTTCTGAATAATATGTGCAGCTGTAGTCACAGGAACATCAAGCTGCTTGGAGATGGTCTTATAGCCTTTACCTTTAACATGCTTGTCTATAATTTTCTTTCTAATCTCCCGAGACAACTCTCTCCTTTGCTTCCTCTAGCCCATGTTTGGTGTGGTACACACCATGTCACCAAATAGCACAGTGACTACTTGTCACCCTTTAAATAGGCCGACTGACTGATTACAAGTTTGTAGATACCTGTGATGGTAATTAGAGGACACATCTTGGTTGAACATGTCCCTATGGTCATATTATTTTCAATCTTTTCTAGGGGTACCATCATTTTTTGTCCAGGCCTGTTTCATGAGTTTGTTTTTTAAAGTAATTCTGTTGAAGCACAATTCAAAAGCACTGTCTGATTTTCATTGGTTAATTTTCATAGAATTTTTATTTATTACCACTTTTGTCAGATTCAAGTTATTTCTGTGACCATTGTGGGTTTTTCTTTCATTAACAGAGGGGTACCAACAATTTTGTCCACGGCTGTATCTGAAAAATGCACTTTTTTTGAGAAAACTAAAAATAAAGCAAAACACTTTTTGAAAAAGAAAGCTCATTTCAGCCGCTTGTATCCGCGATCTTGTTCTTTCGGTCATTACCCAAAGCGCGTGACCATAGGTGAGAGTAGGAACGTAGATTGACTGGTAAATCGACAGCTTTGCCTTAGAACTAAGCTCCCTCTTCACCACAACAGACCGGTACAACGTCTGCATCACTGCAGATGCTGCTCCAATCCGTCTGTCAATCTCTCGCTCCATTTTCCCCTCACTCGTGAACAAGACCCCAAGATACTTAAACTCCTCCACTTGGGGCAGGAGCCTGTCCCCAACCCAGAGAGGACAATCCACCCTTTTCCGGCTGAGGACCATGGACTCGGACTTGGAGGTGCTGATTCTCATCCCAGCCGCTTCACACTCAGCGGCAAACCGTCCCAGCAAGAGCTGTAGGTCATTGCTGGATGAATCCAACAGGACAACATCATCTGCAAACAACAGAGATGAGATCCTGTGGTCACCAAGCATGACACCCTCCATTTCCTGGCTGCGCCTAGAAATCCTGTCCATAAAAATTATGAACAGGATCGGTGACAAAGGGCAGCCCTGGCGGAGTCCAACTCTCACTGGGAATGACTCCGACCGAGTGTTGGCAATATGAACCAAACTCTCACAACGGTCGTACAGAGACCGAATAGCTCGTAACAACAAGCCCGATACCCCATACTCCCAAAGCACTCCCTACAAAAAACCACGAGGGATGTGGTCAAATGCCTTCTCCAAGTCCACAGAACACATGTAAACTGGTTGGGCAAACTCCCACGAACCCTCAAGAATTCTCGAAAGGGTAAAGAGCTGGTCCGATGTGCCACGGCCAGGACAAAAACCACATTGCTCCTCCTGAATCCGAGGTTCAACCAACGGCCGGACTCTCCTCTCCAGTACCTTGGCATAGACCTTCCCAGGGAGGCTGAGGAGTGTGATCCCTCTAAAGTTGGAGCACACCCTCCGGTCCCCTTTTTTGAAGAGAGGAACCACCACCCCAGTTTGCCATGCCAAAGGCACTGCCCCCGACCTCCACGCAGTGTTGCAGAGGCGTGTCAACCATGACAGCCCAACAACATCCAGGGTCTTGAGGTACTCAGGGCGAATCTCGTCCACCCCCGGGCCCGGCCACCAAGGAGATTTTTAACCACCTTGCCGATCTCAGCCCCTGTGATAGGCGAGCCATCCCCCTCGTCCCCAAACCCTGCTTCCTCTGTGGAAGGCGTATCAGTGGGATTGAGGAGATCCTCGAAGTATTCCTTCTACCGCCTGACGATATCCCCAGTTGAAGTCAACAGTGTCCCATCCGCACCATACACAGTGTGGACAGGGAGCTGCTTTCCCCTCCTGAGGCGCCGGACAGTTTGCCAGAATCTCTTCGAGGCCGACCGAAAGTCTTGTTCCATGGCCTCACCGAACTCCTCCCATACCCGGGTTTTTGCTTCAGCAACCACCCGAGCTGCATTCCGCTTGGCCTGCTGGTGCACCTCAGCTGCTTCGGGAGTCCCACAAGCCAGCCAAGCTTGATAGGACTCCTTCTTCAGCTTAATGGCCCCCCTCACCACTGTTGTCCACCACTTGGTTCGGGGGTTGCCACCACGAGATGCACCGACCACCTTGCGGCCGCAGCTCTGGGCCACCGCTTCAACAACAGAGGTGGAGAACATGGCCCATTCAGACTCCATGTCTCCAGACTCCCTCGGAATGTGGTTGAAGTTCTTCCGGAGGTGGGAGTTGAAGACCTCCCAGACAGGGGCCTCAGCCAGATGTTCCCAGCACACCCTCACTATACGTTTGGGTCTACCAGGTCTGAATGGCTTCCTCCCCTGCCATCGGATCCAACTCACCACCAGGTAGTGAACAGTTGACAGCTCTGCACCTCTCTTTACCCGGGTGTCCAAGACATACGGTTGCAGGTCTGATGACACGATAACAAAATCGATCATCGACTTGCGACCTAGGGTGTCCTGGTGCCAAGTGCCATATGGACACCCTTATGCTTGAACATGGTGTTCGTTATGGACAAACTGTGGTTAGCACTGAAGTCCAATAACTGAACACCACTCGGGTTCAGATTGGGCAGGCCGTTCCTCCCAGTCACCCCCCTCCAGGTTTCACTGTCGTTGCCCACATGTGCATTGAAGTCCCCCAGTAGGACAATGGAGTCTCCAAGAGGAGCACCCTCCAGCACCCCAGTCACAGACTCCAAAAAGGGTGGGTACTCTGAAACATCATTTGGTGCATAGGCACAAATGACGGTCAGGACCCGTTTCCCAACCTGAAGGCGCAGGAAAGCAACCCTTTCGTCCACTGGGGAAAACTCCAATATAGAGGCAGCAAGGTGGGGGAATACAAGAATACCCACCCCTGCTCGTCGCCTCTCGCCCGGGGCAACTCCAGAAAAGGCCAAGCTCCAGCCCTTCTCCAGGAGACTGGTTCTGGAACCGGAGCTGTGTGTTGAGGTGAGGCCGACTATATCTAGCCGGTATCTCTCAACCTCGTACACCAGCTCAGGCTCCTTCCCCACCAGAGAGGTGACATTCCACGTACCAAAAGCCAGTTTAGAAAGCTTGGGATCAGTCCGCCAAGGTCTCTGCCTTTGACTGCCACTTAATCCACATAGCACCGGACCCAGACGCTAGCCTTCGAGCCCCTCCCCCAATCCTGGCTCCAGGGTGGGGCCCTGGTAACCCCATACCGGGCGGGGTACACTGAATCCTTGATATAGAATTTATCATGAGAGTCTGTTGGATCGTTCTTAGTCTGGCACTTCACCCAGGACCAGTTTGTCTTGGGTGACCCTATCAGAGGCAAATTACCCCGGACAACATAGCTCCTGGGATCACTGGGGCGCGCAACCCCCCCCCCCCCCACCACCACCACCACCACCACCACCACAATAAGGTGACGATCCTTGAGGGGTTTTTTTTCATCAGAATAATTTTCTGTCACAATAAAAGGCGGGACTGTCTTCCAGACAGATATGATCAGCCTTCCTTATTCTCATCATCCAAAGTGAAATCTGCAAATCAGAAAATCCTGCAGATAGGAGGTTTTGCATTTCAGCCATCGATATGCTGAATTATCCTTTAAAGCTATGCAATCACAACATTATTGTATAATTATTTTAAGCATTAAATCGTCAGTATTCTCTTTTTCTGGTCAAATTTGTCATTTTACACATCCTTGTTTTGTTTGTTGAGTGCTCTGGTGACTGGTCGTGATGCCGTATTATCCAAGGAGTCAATCCGAAGCCCTGCCCACACTTCTTGAAGCCAGGGCATGAAGAAAGTGGTGGCTAAACTTTTATTGATAAAAATTACATAGTTTCACTGAGCAACTCCATACTCCGGGATGCACACCCTCGTAACCTCAGCAAAGCACTTATAAAATCTGAGGTCAGTCTGACGAACGGTTTGAGAGATATCTGAGGAACACACACACAGACACACACACTGACAGACACACAGACAGAGATTTTGTGCATTTATAGATAGATTATTTGTATTACTTCCTTTTTATTATTATTTGAGTTATGTACGTATTTCAATTGGTCATTTAAATTGGTAAATAAGGTAAAGTAAATAATTGCATAAGTATTCACCCCCTTCAGGTCAGTATTTAGTAGATGCGCCTTTGGCTGCAATCACAGCACCGAGTCTGTGCGGATATGTCTCAATCAGGCTGGCACATCTGGACACTGCAATTTTTTCCCATTCTTCCTTGCAAAACAGCTCAAGCTCTGTCAGGTTGCTCGGAGATCGGGCATGAGCAGTTCTTTTCAAGTCCAGCCACAAATTTGAGATCTGGGCTTTGACTTGGCCATTCCAGAACATTCACCTTGTTGTCTTTGAACCATTTCTGTGTAGCTTTTGCTGTATGCTTGGGGTCGCTGTCTTGCTGGAAAATAAATCTCCCAAGTTGTAGTTCTCTTGCAGATTGAATCAGATTATCCTCCAGGATTTGGTGATATTTTTCTGCATTCATGTTCTCCTCTACCTTTACTAGTCTTCCAGGGCCTGCTGCCGAGAAGCATCCCCAGCACATGATATTGCCACCCCCATGATTCATGGTGGATATACTGCATTTGTGGTAATGTGCAGTGTTTGGTGGTCACCAAACATAGCGTCTTGTCTGATGGCCAAAAAGCTCAAGTTTTGTCTCATCAGGCCAAAGAACCTTCTTCCAATTGACCTTGGAGTCTCCCACATGCCTTTGGGCAAATTCCAGGCGAGATTTCATGTGAGCTTTTTTTTTTTTAACTGTGGCTTTCTCTTTGTCACTCTTCATACAGCTTGGACTGGTGAAGAACCTGGGCAACAGTAGTTGCATGGTCCTGGGGACAACTGGGGACTGTACATGCAACAGTTGTTGCATGTATAGTCTCTCCCATCTGGGCCACTGAAGCTCTCAACTAATTTAGAGTGGTTGTTGGTGTCTTGGTAGCCTCCCTCACCAGTCTTCCTCTTGCTTGATCACTCAGTTTGTGAGGACGGCCAGCTCTAGGCAGATTTAGACAAGTGCCATACTGCTTCCATTTCTTAATGATGGATTTAACTGAACTCCATGGGATGCCCAGTGAGTTGGAAATCTTCTTGTAACCATCTTCTGCCTTTTACTTTTCAATGATCTTTTCTCTGAGTCGCTTGGACTGTTCTTTCGTCTTCATGTTGCAATTGTAGCAGGAATACTGATGAACCAGAGGCTGGACCTCCCAGAAATAGGTGTTTTTATATGACAATCACTTGACACACATGAACTGCACTCAGGTGATCTCCATTTCACTAATTGTGAGACTGCAGGCATCAACTAGCTGGACCTCTGTTGAAGAGTTTAGATCAATCATTTTAAAGGGGGTGAATACTTATGCAATCATTTACTTTATCTTATATAATTTTAATTAATTGACAGTAGTTTGTAAAAATCTGTTTTCACTTTGACATGAAAGAAGCTTTTTTTTTTTTTGCAAATTTTTGTCAAAAAAGCCAAATTATTTTTGACCATGATTTCATTTTATAAAGCAAAAAAAGGTTGAAACATCCAAGGGGGGTGAATACTTTTTATAGGCATTGTAGGTTGTATCCCACCACTCACCCTATGGCAGCTGGGATATGGTCCAGCTAATAAAATACTGATATTAACACTGGAACTAGAAACATCAACATCAGTGTGCACAGGAATGAGGTGAAAGGAATTTTGTCAAGGATGAGGACACAATCCATGGATTATAATGAAAATACTTAAAACTGCAACAGAATGTCAGCAGATATAACAAAGATTGTGGAAAAAGAAATATGATACAGTTACTTATTTTTTATTATATATGTGTGGTGTGTTTTGTGACGTTATAATGTTTAGCATGTAAAAGGCCACCAAAGCTCAGTTACAAACATGAGAACAATGTTTGTGTCTTTGTTTAGCTGGATGGACTAAAATGGGTGTATACTGTGAGTATGGTCAGTAACAATCAGGGGAATATGCAATCCACTATTTTTCAAACATGGAGGATCATTCTCCATGAACAGATGCTGTTGTTATCGATGAATGTACTACTCCAAAGGTATGACACATTAAGTTCTGCGTAGAAGTCAGTGTGTTCCAGTCTTGTGATGCCTGCTTTTTTCTTAAGGCTCCTCACTTGTACCCACTATAATTCAAAACCCTGTTACAATTTTCTAAGGTCTTCTGTTAGTGTAAATCTCAGCGTGAGTGCAGTTGAGATGTTACGTGATATTAAAGCAGCACTATGTAACTTTCCTGTTCCTAGTAGGGACACTGAAAAGACAAGCACATGTTCCTGTCAACAGTAGAAGCTTGTGTATGATCCCACTAAAGAGGCAAATTACTCACGAACAGGCACACATCTATACTTGCAAGGACCCCAGATCTTTAGCTCCACAGATATTAAATGCATCTCTTGCAAAGCCACAAGAAAACATCACTATGCTGACCAATACGCTATTCAAGACAACACTACACCAGCCTCACTCAGCATGATACATTACAAGTATTTGTAAAAGTGTCCCGTTTGTTGATTTGTTGTCACTTGGTCCTATTAGATATGATTTAATGTGTTCTTTAGGAGTTGTGTGTCTCCTTAGTTACTACAAGAACGAGCATATATCATTAAATATTAACATAAAAACTAGAAAAGCACTCGGAGAGCGCAGACCTCCGCCAAGCGCCACAGTTCCCCCCATACAGTGTTTGTGTGTACGTTTTCAGATTCCTTGACCATGAAAACATATGACTAGCAATTTGATTGACAATGATATGATTAGTGGTTCAGTAGTTATTCACGAAAATGACATTTTCCGTAATGGCGGCCACAGTTCCCCCCATACAGTGTTTGTGTGTACGTTTTCGGATTCCTTGACCACGAAAACATATGACTAGCAATTGGATTGACAATGATAGGATTAGTGGTTCAGTAGTTATTCAGGAAAATGGCATTTTCCGTAATGGTGGCCACAGTTCCCCCCATACAGTGTTTGTGTGTACGTTTTCAGATTCCTTGACCATGAGAACATATGACTAGCAATTGGATTGACAATGATAGGATTAGTGGTTCAGTACCGGTAGTTATTCACGAAAATGGCATTTTCCGTAATGGCGTTTTTCTTCTGGACGGTGATCCGGATCACCACCAAAATTTAATCAGTTCTTCCTTGTACCATTTCCAACAATGCCTGAAAGTTTCATCAAAATCCGTCCAAAACTTTTTGAGTTATCTTGCTAACAAACAGACAGACAGACAAACAGACAAACCCCGGCAAAAACATTACTCCTTGGCGGAAGTAATTATTTAATTGATTTTTGGGGGGCACTTGGTGGGCTTTTGGTGTCCCATAAAAATTATTTCATTCATTATTTGGGCATTTGGTATCCTGTTTGGTCCCATTCGGTGCTGTTTGTTGTTTAGTCAAACTGAACACCAATAAAAAATATTTTCCACAGTCATATAAAGAGTTGAATATAAAACAGCATACAGGCATAGAGGCATACAGGAGAGAAATAGATTTTAACTCACTGGTTACCATGTCTTTGCTTGGATCTAGATAAATTATGGAGCTGTGGTGGCACTATGTCGGGGTTCTCCACCCAGAGTCGGGAGCCGGGGAAAGATGGAACAAAAGGACTGAAAAGTGGCTCCGGGGGGTCTCAGACACATTGGAAAGGACTATCCGCCCCCCCCGGGAGTAGGGAGACGCAAGAGTTGAGAAAGGAAGAGAGGTGGTTATTATGTTAATGTGCCACGCATGTCTTTGTGCTGAAAGTATTGTGTTTGGACTCCCTGGGTCTCATGCTGCAGGAATTAAGATTATAAAAAGGAGGCGCAGAGAGAGCCAGTCAGCGTATTTCCTGTACTTGATGTTGGAAGAAGAATAAAGTTCATGTGTCGTTCAGCTCGCTGCCTCGTCTGCTTTCTTCTTCCACATTGGTGACCCCAAGATGTGCCATGGAGAACGAGCCAAGCACCGCCCCGGAGACTACTCATAGGGAGAACACCAGCGGCACGTGTGCTGTCACAGTCAAGCTCCTAGAGTTCTGGCTTCACAACCCGACCGCATGGTTCTTGCATAGAGAAGCCCAGTTCGCACTCCGCAGGATCCCAATGGACGACATGAAATACTATGTGGTTGCTGCGCTGAATGTGTGTGCCATGCAACAGGTGATGAGCCTGCTCCAGGAGCCACCGGCCCAAGGGAAATATGAAGCACTCAAGCGGATGCTACTCCAGCGCTATACCCTGTCTGACAGTGAGAGGGCAGAGACACTCCTAACACATTCAGAGTTAGGTGACAGATCAGCTGTGGAGCTCATGGAGAGCATGTTGGCACTGAGGGGGAAGAACGACGAATCTTTCCTTTTTGCCCACTTGTTCCTCAGGAACCTACCTGCTACAGCGAGGGCGATCCTGGCCAACTCGCCGTGGCTGGTTACCAAAGACTACTGTGCCCTGGCACAGGAAGTGGACCGCATCATTTTGGCAACCATACCTCTCAGTGGACAGGCAGTGGCACCGGCATCCATGAGGGACTCCAGCGAGGTCGAGGAGCCATTGGTGGTAGCCGTAACGGACACCAAGAGATGCAGGAACGGGGCGATCTGTTTCTATTTGTTTCGGCTCGAATGCCCAACGTTGCCTGCCGCCGTGCCAATTCAAGAAGCTGGGAAGATGGCACGGCCAGCAGTCAGTAGCAGCTGCAACCGCTGGCGACAGGAACAAGCTGCTTTATATCACGAACACACGTCGGGGAGACGGTTGTTGGTCGACTCCGGCTCCCACAAGAGCCTCATCCTGCTGGTCAGCACAGACAGGTTGGCAAGAGGCAGTGGTCCCGAGATTACAGACGCCAATGGATCCACCATCAGGACGTTTGGCGAACGGACGGTGATGATATGCTTGCATGGACGCAATTTCCAGTGGGACTTTGTGGTCGCTGCATGTTCTGCCCCCATTTTAGACGCAGATTTTTTCTGTCCTTATGGGTTATTAGTCAATGTTGCCAACAGACGTTTAGTAGATGCTGTTTCTTTCACCTCCCTGCCCTGCATAGCTCGGGGAGCGGGGTCAACAACACTGGCTAATGTTATAGCTCCAGGGGGTAAGTACCAGCATTTACTTGCACAGTTCCCAGCACTAATAGTCCCAACTTTTTCGGCTACGGTAACCAAACACGGGGTTGAACATTTTATAACCACAAAAGGCCCGCCGGTGTTCACGCAACCTCTGCGCCGGGACGCGGCTAAACTGGCCAGTGCGCGTGAGGAGTTTGCCAACTTGGAGCAGCTGGGCATCATCAGGCGCTCCAACAGCCTGTGGGCATTCCCGCTACACATGGTGCCTAAGGCTGATGGGTCATGGCGACCGTGCGGCAATTTCCAGCGCTTGAACAATGCCACGGAACACAATCGGTATCCCATCCTGCACATCCAGGATTTTTCCATGCACCTGGCCGGGACGCGTGTTTTTTCAAATGTGGATCCAGTCCGCGGTTATCACCAGGTCCTGGTGCGCACTGAGGATGTTCCCAAAACAGCGGTAATAACTCCTTTTGGCCTTTTTAAGTTTATATGCATGCTGTTTGGGTTAAAGGGCACTGCGCAACCTTTCAGAGAATGATGGAGGCGGTGTTCCGTGACCTATTTTTCGTTTTTGTCTACTTAGATGACATTAGATGTCATCTAATGTCATCTAATGTCATTTTGTCTACTTAGATGCCAGTGCATCTGAGGAGGAGCACCTTGCCCATCTCAAAATGGTTTTCCAGAGGTTGGAAGCGCACGGGTTGATAATTAACCCAGCGAAGTGCCAGTTTGGTGTGCCTATGATTGATTTTTTGGGCCACTGCATTTCGCCGGAGGGCGCGATTCCGTTATCCGATAAGGTGCACGCTGTGTTGGATTTTCCGCATCTGCAGACCGTGAGGGCCCTACAGGAATTTTTGGGAATGGTCAACTTTTATAACCGTTTCCTCCCCCGGGCAGCCCAGCTGCAGCAGCTATTGTACGCCGTGCTTAAGAAAAAGAAGCCCGTGGATATCATCGACTGGACCCCTGAGCGAGTCCAGGCTTTCGCAAACGCTAAAACAGTGCTCACTGACACCGCTTTGCTAGCCCATCCTGCCCTGTCAGTGGGAATAGCGCTTACCACGGACGCATCTGATGTTGTCATAGGGGCAGTGGTGAAGCAGTACGTCTCCGGTTCGTGGCAGTCGCTCGCATTTTTCAGTCGTATTTTGCGCGACAACGAACACAAATACAGTACGTTTGACAGAGAATTGTTGGCCTTCCACCTGGCGACGTGCCATTTCCGGTTTTGGCTAGAAGGGCGCAAGTTCACTGTGTTCGCGGATCATAAACCGCTAACGTACGCGATGTCCAAGGTCTTGGAACCGTGGTCAGCCTGGCAGCAATGGCATTTGGCCGCGATCTCGGAGTTCACGAGCGACATTCAACACATTGCTGGTAAGCTCAATGTCGTGGCCGATTGTCTGTCATGCGCGTTAGTCTCCCCGGTCTACATGGGAATAGATTCTCCTGCTATGGCCGTGGAACAAATCAGGAACGCGGACATTTGCGCGCTCCAGTCTGCGCCCACTGAGTTAAAACTGGAGAGCAGGGTGGTGCAGTAAGGGTTCCCTCCCTTGCTCTGCGACGTCTCCTCTGGTCGCCCACGCCCAGTGGTTCCGAGCTCTTGGCGCTACCACATATTTGAGTCAGTCCACTCCCTTTTGCATCCCGGCGTGCGCGCCTCGGTTAAACTGGTGGGGGCGAAATTTGTCCGGCCGCGCTTGCGCAAAGACGTGAAAGAGTGGGCTGCAGCGTGCGTCGCATGCCAGCGGGCCAAAGTACACAAGCACACCAGAGCCCCCCTCGAGCCGTTCCAAATCCTGGCCAGGAGGTTCAACCACATCCACGTGGATTTGATATGTGAGCAGCAATATGGGTTCAGACACAAGAGGACAACTGCATATGCCCTAATGGAATTTACAGAAAAAATATCAACAGCCATTGAAAATAAAGAGTATTCAGTTGGAGTATTCCTAGATCTTAAAAAAGCATTTGATACAGTAGATCATAATTTATTATTAAAGAAACTACAAAATTCTGGTATTAGAGGGGTAGCACTGTCCTGGTTAAGTAGTTACTTAAACAATAGATATCAGTATGTATGTGTTAGCAACAAAAACTCAGAGTTGCTGAAGGTCACCTGTGGAGTCCCACAGGGTTCAGTTTTGGGACCATTATTATTCAATATGTATATAAACGATATATGTAAAGTCTCAGAAAAAATGGACTTAATATTGTTTGCCGATGACACTAATCTGCTATGCAGTGGAAACAATTTGGAACAACTTCTGGATACACTCGGGAAGGAATTAGGAAAGCTTAAACTGTGGTTTGATTCAAACAAATTAACGCTCAATTTAAGTAAGACAAAATTTATAGTCTTTAACAACCATCACAACAATCCAGTACCCAAACTCAGTGTAAATGGTGTAGAGATTGAAAGGGTATCTGAAACTAAATTCCTTGGAGTAATAATTGATAACAAACTGTGTTGGAAGTCACATATTAATTATATTAAAGGTAAAGTTTCCAAATCAATTGCAATATTACACAGAGTGAAATATTTGCTGAATCAACCCACACTATACACCTTGTATCATTCATTAATACTCCCATACATGACATATTGTAATGAAGTATGGGGAAATACATACAAAACAAACATATATCCACTCTTTATGCTTCAAAAGAGAGCTATTAGAATAATAAACAAAGCAGCTTACAGGGAACCAACAAACCCACTTTTTCTTAAACAAAAAACTCTCAAGTTGAAAGATCTGGTTGACTTTAAAACCGCAATAATAATGTTCAAAGTGAAGAATTTATCACTGCCCGCAAATATCCAAAAGTTGTTCCAAACAAGGGAGAAACGATATCTCTTCAGAGGAACATGTATATTTCAAAAGCCTACAGTGAGAACAACCACCAAGCAACACTGTATTTCAGTGCAAGGAGTCAGATTATGGAACGATTATGGACCTGAATTAAAATCATGTACAACGCTTGGACAATTTAAACAAAAACTAAAGGAAGAAATACTCCAAACATATTTACAAGATGACATGTAAACTCACATAAGGATTGACATATCCAGCCTGTGTTGTGCTGTAGCTTAGTTGTTTTTTTTTTGTTTGTTTTTTTTTCTCTCTGTGACATTCTGTCTTAGATTTGTCTTGAATAGTAACCGCTTAACTTAGCTTAGCTTAGTTTTCTTTTTTTTTTTTTCTCTCAGTCACACTTTGTCTTAGCTTTGTTCTAAATTGTAATCACTCTTGTCTTGTTTACTCTTTTTTCTTTGAATTCTTGGATGGAATATGGGTGGGCAATATAAGCTGCGGCTTCAGCCATCACCCATTTCGGATAACTCACGTGGAATTGTTTAGTAGAAGGAGTCTTTGTCTAATTTGACCTTGTTGTTATATTATACAGTTTCTTTTAACCTGTACTGTATTATCCGAAATAAATTCATTCATTCATTCATTCATTCATTCATTCATTTGGTGGGACCCCTCCCGCCGTCGCAAGGTTTCACACACCTTTTGACAATCGTGGACCGCCCCACGCGTTGGCCTGAAGTGGTCCCGCTGGTTTCACATCCACGGAAGTGGCTCCCGCTTTTTTGTCGGCTTGGGTTGCATGGTTCGGATCTCCGTCGGACATCACTTCCAACAGGGGTCCGCAGTTCGCTTCAGAACTCTGGTTCGCAATAGCCCAGAGCCTGGGGGTCAAAATCCATCACACTACCATGTACAACCCCCAGGCTAACAGGTTATGCGAACGTTTTCATAGGTTGCTTAAGGCGGCGCTCAGAGCTTCGCTCACAGATGCAAATTGGGTAGACTGCCTGCCCTGGGTTCTTTTAGGGTTGCGCTCAGCGCCTAAGGGGGATTTGGCAGCTTCCCCGGCAGAACTCGTTTTTTCTCAGCCGCTGTGGATCTCTGGGGAATTTTTACCTGGGCTGATCCACTCGCACAATTTTTGCACAGTACAGAGGCTGTTAATGTGCCGGGCCCAGCCTGGCCCAAAGGGCAAGTGGGTATATCTGAAAATGCCCATATGGGTCACGAACGCCATCAGGTTGCGGCTGGCTGGGTGGAGTGGCACTTGTAGATTACCTTGGCGGAGGTCCAGTTTTGAAAACACTTTGGAGCCGCTGAACATCACGGTGAGTTCCTCCATTGTGGGCAGTGGATATTTGTCGGGAATGATCGCTTTGTTAACCATTCTGAGGTCGATGCATGGTCGAATGCCACCCGTCTTCTTTGTGGCTACCACAGTATTTGAGATCCATGGCTAGGCATCAACCCTCTCGATAATGCCGGTGCTCAGCAGTTTGTTCAGCTCTGCCGTGACGTCATTCAACAGGGCGAGTGGTAGCCGCCACAGAGGTTGGATTTTGGGCATCACATTCGAGTCAATGAGCGGACGGTGTTTGAAAGCTGTCACGCAGCCCAGGCTCGCAAACAACACAAGCCAGCGAACATGCCACCCGGGAGAAACAGTTAGCACCGTGGAGCCCGCTGGGTCCATGATGGAGAATCCTAACTCTCCCAATAATTCAGCACCCAACAAGTCAGCCCCATGGCGCAAAACCTGAAAGGTGAATGCGGGAATAGTCTTTGGCCCACACACCACCGAGAAACTGACTGTGCTCACCATGCCAATCCTCGCATTTCCATAGCCAAACATTTTCACAGCACCCGCCACAATAGGTTTCTTTGGAAAAAGATTTCTTTCCGTGGATACGCTTAGTATGGATTTTGCGGTGCCCGAATCCACCATGAGTGGCATGTCGACACTGTCGAGCTGCATCATGTACCACTTTAGCGGCCAATTTCTGGTACCTGCTTCACACAACGAAGCTACACCCACAAATCCCAAATCCATTGGCTTGTTAGCGGTGGTGCAAACCCTAGCCAGGTGATTAGCTCGACCGCAGCTGTAGCACTTTTTCCCTTTAGCGGGGCAGGTAGACGAGCCCGCCCGGTGACGAGGAGAACCACAGCCACTACACAGTCTCTGGGTTCCCACTCCTGCCCGTGCCACGGCCCGCCGCCTTTTGGGGGTCCGCCCCGAGTAGTTAGCTGAGTTGCTATCGGCCTGATGTGGAGAGGGAACTTGGATGGCTAGGTGTTCATTAGCCAGTACTTGCATTCTTAGCTGGGTAGCAGACTCGATTTGGCTAGCCATCTGCATTACTTGACTTTGCATGAAATCGTCCTTAGCTAGTAGTAGCTTCTCCTTTAGCCACTCGTTGCTAGTGCTATACGCTAGCTTGTCACAAATTAGCTCTTCTTCCACAGGCCCGAAGGCACATGTCCTCGCTAGGTTACGGAGCTCCATAAGAAAGTGATGAGTGGACTCACCTGCTTGTTGACAGCGGTCGAAAAATCTGTATCTTTGTGCCGTAATGTTACACTTGTCAACAAAAAATTCATCCATCATGCACAAACACTTGTCCAAAGAGCCCATGCTACCCAGCATGCGAAACACATGTTGACCTTCCTTGCCGAGGCAGTGGATTAGCATGCTCTTCCGTCTTTCTTCGTCGGCGCCGCCCAGGCCAGCCGCGACGATATAGGCATCAAATGCCTCCAACCAGCGGCACCACGGTGTAGCTGGCACACCCGGTGACTCCAAGAATGGAGGAGGAGGTTTTGCGCATGCCCCCATGGTTTAATCCTCAGTCGCCCAATGTTATGTACTGAAAGAGCGAGATGTGAGACATGTTGTACCGAGCAACAAACTGAACTTTATTAACAGAAGTTCCACTTATACACAGTGGCTGCAGCCCACCTGATGTCACCACGCTGTGCGCCTGGTGCCAGCTATGGCAAGCCTCAAGGGCCAAATCCCTACACAACAGGATTCAAGTGCGATTTAAGCACCCGCATCACGTCAATGCCATTACCAACGTATGTTACTGACGCAGTGATTGGCAATTTTTTCTTGTGTGTTGGGTGAAATGCATTGTTCTGTTGCCAAAATGGGCTTCAGCCAATGTATAGAGTGATTTGTGTTTGTGTGTTTTTGTTTATGAAATGTTGACAAACAAGAGTAGATTGTGATGGAGATGGAGCTAATAAATGTTAAGAAAAAGCAACTTCTAATACGATCGTTGCACAGAGAAAAAGAGAAGTCTGAGAAAACAGTATGTGTGACCACCACCGCTGCTGTTATTTGACAATCTGTGTAATTACTGGGGTTATGACGAGCCACAAAAGGTTCTGTATGTGCTTACTTCCTCAATATTCTTTTGAATTTGGACCGTTGTTTAACTGACTTGCTTTGGAAGTTGTGCCTCCACAGAGTGGAGCAGCAATGAGAACCAGGAAATGTGAAGGAGAAAAAGCAGACCAATCACAGCTCTTACAGCCTGTGTTGCCGACCTCTCCTTCTATGGAGAGGTGCACGTCGGGCGACGCACTAGGAATGCATGTTGCCGCTGCCTCGACACTGTTGCAGCTGCGTTGCGTCGATGCGGTTGCATAGATCCCGTTTTAGGCTGTACTATGTTCTAGTTGTCTTTTTGGTATTCCTACCAGAAAGAGGAAAGTTGCATACTGCTGTTGCATGGGATGCACACCCACTTAGGTTACTGCGGAAGTGACACTGACCTGGTCAAAGGTTGATATACCATCAGAATGATTTTGGAACCACAACTTTAAAGTGAATATCTTGCATACAGTTGAAACCAGAAGTTTACATACACTCTATAAAAAGACACATAACTCACTGACTGACAATAAATCTGACTAGTTTTACTGTTTTAGGTCAGTTAGGATTACCAAAATATTTCTATTTGCTAAATAATTTTTATATTTGCTAAAAAAAAAAAAAAGGTTAGAGAATTTTTTTAATTACGTTCTTCAAAGTCAGAAGTTTACATACACTAATATCAGGAACCCGACTGTCACTTTGTCAGAGCTCCAGCGTTCCTCTGTGGAGAGAGGAGAACCTTCCAGAAGGACAACCATCTCTACAGCAATCCACCA
This sequence comes from Pholidichthys leucotaenia, assembly GCA_020510985.1. NCBI lineage: Eukaryota > Metazoa > Chordata > Actinopteri > Cichliformes > Pholidichthyidae > Pholidichthys > Pholidichthys leucotaenia. The sequence continues at coordinate 100,393,555 of CM035837.1, forward strand.
TTCAGGCCTGTATGGTAGAGTGGCCAGATGGAAGCCACTCCTTAGTAAAAGGCACATGGCAGCCCACCTGGAGTTTGCCAAAAGGCACCTGAACGACTCTCAGACCACGACAAACAAAATTCTCTGGTCTGATGAGACAAAGATTGAACTCTTTGGCGTGAATCCCAGGCGTCATATTTGGAGGAAACCAGGCACTACTCATCACCAGGCCAATACCATTCCTACAGTGAAGCATGGTGGTGGCAGCATCATGCTATGGGGATGTTTTTCAGCAGCAGGAACTGGGAGACTAGTCAGGATAGAGGGAAAGATGAATGCAGCAATGTACAGAGACATCCTGGATGAAAACCTGCTCCAGAGCGCTCTTGACCTCAGACTGGGGTGACGGTTCATCTTTCAGCATGACAACAACCCTAAGCACACAGCCAAAATATCAAAGGAGTGGCTTCAGGACAACTCTGTGAATGTCCTTGAGTGACCCAGCCAGAGCCCAGACTTGAATGCAATTGAACATCGCTGGAAAGATCTGAAAATGGCTGTGCACCGACGCTTCCCACCCAACCTGATGAAGCTTGAAAGGTGCTGCAAAGAGGAATGGGCGAAACTGCCCAAAGATAGGTGTGCCAAGCTTGTGGCATCATATTCAAAAAAACTTGAGGCTGTAATTGCTTCCAAAGGTGTATCAACAAAGTATTAAGCAAAGGCTGTGAATATTTATGTACATGTGATTTCTTAGTTTTTTATTTTTAATAAATTTGCAAAAAATCTAAAAAAAAAAACTTTTTTCACATTGTCATTATGGGGTGTTGTGTGTAGAATTTTGAGGAAAAAATGATTTTAATCCATTTTGGAATAAGGTTGTAACCTAACAAAATGTGGAAAAGGTGAAGCGCTGTGAACACTTTCTGGATGCACTGTACATTTAAAAACGTCAATTTAGTACAAGTAAAACATGCAATAGTCAATTTTAATCAAATTAATGTTTAATCATATTAAACATAATTTTCCAACCACAAAATTGTGGCTAGTGAAAAGGCTGAGGGGCTAGTAACTTTGGAAAATCACTAGCTACAGTAGCCAGTGAGCAAAAAAGTTGATGTCAAGCCCTGTAAAAGTGTCATTATCCACAGTGAAATGAGTCCTTTACCGACTTTTGCTGAAAGGCCTCTCAGCGAAGAAGAAGCCATTACTCCAGAAGCATGATAAAAAAAGCCAGATTACAGTTTACAGATGCACACAGGGACAAAGATTTTAAGTTTTGGAGACATGTCCTGTGGTCCACTCAAGTGGATGGCAGTGTCCACACTACAGTGGTGTGGACAGTGCCATCCACTTGAGTTACGATTTTTAAAACAATATTTTATAGTTATCTTTATATTGCTTGGTGTGGATGGCCCGTCAATATTGCAAAAACAAATGTATCTATTTAGGTACCAGAGTAATAAAAAAAAAAAAGTTGACTTTTCAGTTCACTAGATGGCACTAAATACTCACTGTCTGGTTAGGTCAGCATAGGAACACAGTGACTAGATCAAGAGATCTAGATCTTTACTGGCTACATCTTGACTGAAAGTGTGTTCAGACAAAACACGTAGCAAATTTTTCACACGGCACTAATCCATGTAAAGTTAATGTAAACAGAAGACGTGAATACGAGCATTCGCACATTCACGTCCCAGGGATAGCGCTAGCTAGTAATGGTCTTGAGATTCTGCCATCACTGGAGTAAAAGTATCAACAATGGAGAATAAACTAGTTTGAAAATGAGACTACCACTCACCTGCAGACAGACTGGGAGCTCTGCAGCTGAATCAGAGTGTCAGTTATTTGCCCATGGACTCCTGCCACAGACGTGCTAACAAGGCTAGCAGTGTAAACAACTATCATCCAGGTGAAATTTTGGAGGCAGGGACAATTTTTTTCAGGTGAGACCCCCATTGGATAACGTAAACCTAAGCTTGACGGTGTTCTGAGGATTTCCACAGCAGGTAGAACACTGCAGAAGTTATAATGGCAACTCCGTCCATCTGCAGCTTGCTCAGCTGGTGAATTCATGTCTATTTGTGTGTTTACATTGAATTAAAATGTAATCACGCCATGCAAAAAATTCACCCATTCATATTTGGTCTGAATGCACCTTGAGAAGCTGGACAAAAAAAAGATCAGGATGGAAAATTGCAATATGATATCGCAATACTAAGCATATCACAAGCTCATGATGTCACATCACGGCCCAAGTATCATGATATCATCTCATGGGGCCTCTGGTGATTCCCACCCCTGCTAACCGGAGCGGTGGAATACAGGTAGCGCATCCAGAATCAGAATCAGAATCAGAATCAGATTTATTGCCATTGTTCATGTGATACACAAACTAGGAATTTGTCTCGGTGCCATGCTGCAACATTAAAAACATAATGAGAAAAAGGGATAAAATAAAAAACTAAAGGACTAGAAACGTGCAATAAGTGTAGAAAAATAAGTAATAATAAGTAATAATAATAATAATACTAGTAATAATGAGTAGTACTAGTCAAGGCAGTTTAAAAAATTAGCATGTAGCAGATAATGTGAAGTACCACATAGTGCAGTCAATAATGCAACAGAAAAACAGTGGTGATTGATGAGTCTGGTTGAGCTGCTGTACATAGTGCACGAGAGTCAAAAGTCACTTAGTGTTCAGCAGTCTGATGGCAGAGGGGAAGAAGCTGTTCATGTGCCGGGAGGTTTTAGTCCGAATGGACCGAAGCCTTCTACCTGAGGGGAGGGGGGCAAACAGCACGTGACCAGGATGTGAAGGATCGGCTATGATCCGGCCAGCACGCCTCCGAGTCCTGGAGATGTACAGGTCCTGGAGAGATGGGAGTTTGCAGCCTATCACCTTCTCAGCAGTGCGCACGACGCGCTGCAGCCTTAGTCTGTCCCTGGCAGTGGCTCCTGCGTACCACACAGTTATGGAGGAGTTATGGAGGAGGTGAGGATGGACTCGATGATGGCCGTGTAGAACTGCACTAACATCTTGGTGGGTAGCTTGAGCTTCCTCAGCTGCCGCAGAAAGAACATCCTCTGCTGGGCCTTTTTGATGAGGGAGCTGATGGTTGGCTCCCATTTGAGGTCACGGGTGATGGTGGTGCCCAAGAAGCGGAAGGAACCGTCCCACAACCAGGAGGTTGGGGTTCAAATCCCGGCTGGGTCATGCCAAAGACCATATAAAAATAGAACTTGTGCGAACACACAGCAGCCTCCCTTCTCGCTCCATGTTTTGTTCCATTTAGTGTTGTTTAAATTACACCTAAGTGTATATTCATGTATTTAATGTCTATATATGATGCTGTGCACAAGCTACAGTCGCCACAGCCTTCTGGAGATAAGGAATATGACCAAACATTATGTCTTGGATCAGAGCGTTACAGAGGATCTCTGTGGCCTAGGTCTTCTCCACCAGACCTCCATACCCCCGTACTCGACTGCTGTGTCTCATCCCAAATGGAGACGCTGTAGACGGTGTGAGCAGCGACAAAAAAGAGGTAAACGCGGAGGTATCCGAGCAAAGCTAACCGCTACTCCACACAGACCCCCGATTCCTTCCCTCATTTCGGCCAATGTATGTTCACTAGACAACAAAATAGACCACATACAGCTCTTGAGAACTATGCAACGTGATGCGCAGAACTACTGTGTTTTTGTCTTTATGGAAACGTGGTTAAATGACAATATAACAGACTCTGCCATTCAGTTAGCAAGGCTAACATGCTACCAGGCTGATAGGCTGCTCATGACAGGAGGGAAAACCTGAGGTGGAGGTGTCTGTGTTTACATCAGTGACGCTTGGTGCCGAGATGCAACTGTTGGGCATAAACACTGTTCTCCTTTGGTGGAGTTTATGATCATCAAGTGATTTTTACACTTTTACATTCCGAGAGAATTTTCATTTGTCCTACTAGTCGCCATGTATGTCTTACCCACTGGCATCGGCGAGAGGAGTAAAGCACTAAATGATGGCCCGATAGCACTCTATCGGGCCATCAGTGAGACACAAACAGCACATCCAGACGGATTCCTCATCACAGCAGGAGACTTCAACCATGCAGATTTAAAGGCTCTCCTACCAAAACTACACCAACATGTAGACTTTCCAACAAGAGGAGACAATTTGCTGGACCTGGTGTACACAACTCACAAGAAAGCATACAGAGCCTCCCCCACCTGGGTCTCTCTGATGGCTTCACTATCTTGTTAAGGCCTGCATACAGACCCAGAGTGAAAACAATCAGATCAACAAAAAAGCAAGTACGTGTGTGGCCAGAGGGGGCCTCTGATGCTCTGAAAGACTGCTTCAGCACTACAGACTGGGACACTTTCAAGAATGAAGTCACTCACAATGGACACACAAGCCTAGAGGAGTACACTGAGGTTGTTGTAGCATGCATAGCTAAATGCACTGATGATGTCACTTACTGCAAAACCATCACTGTTCGTGTTAACCAAAAGCCATGGATGAGAGCGGAGGTCCACAGGCTCCTGAGGGCATGGGATGTAGCCTTCAGGGCCAGCGACACTGCAGGACTAACAAAGCTAGGGCTAACCTGTCCCGTGGCATCAAGGAGGCAAAATGACAGTACAGCAAGAAAATATCCGGCCACTTCAGCAACACCAGAGATGCACGTTCCCTCTGGCGTGGCATACAGACCCTCACCAACTACAGACCCCCACCTCAGACCTGTACGAGTGACATCACACTGCTTAACAACCTAAATGACTTCTTTGGCTACTTTGAAGAGCAAAACAGCACATCAGCACAGAAGACCACTCCTCCTCCAGACAAGCAGGCTATAAGTCTGGATCCAGCTAGCGTGAAAAGGACCTTCTCCATGATCAGCCCACACAAGGCAGCTGGACTAGACAACATACCAGGTCACGTTCTGAAGGACCGTGTAGAGGAGCTCAAGAATGTCCCGGCTGACATCTTCAACCTCTGCCTGAGTCAAGCTGTTGTCCCCACATGTTTCAAAACTGCTACTATAATACCAGTCCCAAAGAAGCCCATCCCATCCAGCTACAATGATTACCAGCCCCAAGCACTGACCCCCATCATAATGAAGTGCTTTGAGCGGCTGGTCATCCAGAACATCAAGTTCATCCTCCCTCCCTCCCATGACCCATCTCAGTTTGCATACAGGTCAAACAGAGCCACAGAAGATGCCATCGCTGCTGCTCTCCATCCAGTCCTCACCCACCTGGACTCAAAGAACTATGTGCAAATGCTGTTCTTGGACTTCAGTTCAGCATTCAACACAATCATCCCCCAGCACCTAATACAAAAACTCAGACACTTGGGATTCAAAACCTCTCTCTGTAACTGGGTGCTGGACTTATTCACAGGGAGGCCACAGAATGTGCGGGTTGGCAGCAACACATCCAAGACCATCACACTGAGCACAGGGACCCCACAAGGGTGTGTGCTCAGCCCACTGCTCTTCACCCTGCTGACCCATGACTGTGTATCAGCCTACAGCACCAACCACATCATCAAGTTTGCGGACGACATGATGGTGGTGGGCCTCATCACCAACAATGAGGAGGCCAACTACAGAAACCAACACTCGCCACCTAGCATACCTAGCGCCTCTGTTTCCTGCGCAAACTGAGGACAACACAAGTCGCACCCCCCCATCATGTGCTCATTCTACCGGAGCACCATTGAGAGCATCCTCACCAGCTGCATCATGGTGTGGTATGGAAGCTGCACCACCTCCTGCCAGAAGACACTACAATGCACAGTGAAAGCAGCCAGCAAGATCATCGGCGCCCCTCTTCCCCTGCTTTTGGACATCTACCTCACCTGCCATACCCACAGAGCCATCAACATTGCAGGCGACGCTTCCCACCCCTCACACTCCCTCTTCAGTTCCCTGCCCTCGGGGAAAAGGTACCAGAGCCTCTGAGCCTGCTCCACAGGACTGCTAAATAGCTTTGTTCTTCAGGCCATCACGACCCTGAACTCTGTCCACTCCCCCCACCCCCACTCCCCCGGACTGTAATGCACTCACCCGCACAATAACTAACTCAGCTGTTTGCACAGAAAGACTGGCACACCAACAGTAATACATCTGCTGCTGTATGTTTCTGCACTTTACTGCAACCATCTGCACAAATGCCATATCTGCTGCTGTCTGTTTTGCAATACTGTTCATGTGCAGTCCCATCTGTCACTGTCTGCACCTACACTACTGCATCGAACTTGCAACTATGAGTATTACTGCTCTACTTTTTCTGTATATAGGACTACTGGGTTTTATCGTTTGTCTTTATTTGCACTATGGGATGTCTGGGTCTATCTTTTGTCACTATTTGTACTACGGGTAGCATTACTGTACATAGACTGCTGTTGTTGTTGTTGTTTTTCCAGCCTTATTCCTTTTGTTTTTATATTGCGCACACCATTGAAGAGAGAGAAACTCCATTTCAATTCTCCTGCATGTCCTGTACGTATAGTAGTATTGACAAAATCTTGACTCTTGAACTTCCTGCCGTCCAGCTTGGTGCTCAGCAAAAATGGAACAGAGGAGGGAAATGTGGGCGGCAATGGCTCAGGAGGTAGAGTGGGTCATCCAATAACCAGAGGGTTGGCAGTTCAAATCCCACTCTCCCTAGATATCCTGCCGTTGTGTCCTTGGGCAAGACACTTTACCCACCTTGCCTCCAGTATCCATGACACTGGGTATGAATATGTATAAATGTTCAGTAATGGTTGGAGGGGCCATTGGCATGGATTGGCAGCCACGTTTCTGTCAGTCTTCCCCAGGGCAGCTGTGGCTACAGTAGTAGCTTACCAGTGTCTGTCTGGAGTGAATGAATAATGGACTCACTGTAAGTGCTTTGAGATGTCACTTGACACGTAAACGCCATATAAATCTAATCCATTATTATTTATTATTATAATTTTAAAAAATGAAGAGAAATTATTTCAAACATAACAAAAAAGATATAGCCAATTCATGAGAATGTTCAAAAATCATAAAATTCAAAATTTATTTGGAAAAACTATATAAAACATGCAGTTTTTAAAAAGTCACAAATTTATAGTTAAAAAGTTCCAGATTTACTATAACACAGTGCAAATACAAGAATAACATCTCAAAGTTACATGAAAAAACTATGAGAGAAGCAAGAAAAAAACTCTGCAAATTTACTACTATAAATTGGCATGTTTATGAAAAAATCCCAACAAGTTATTTTTTTTAAATTTTATTATTATCATTTTCACTCTGGGGAGACTGCTCAAAGATAACAAATGGGTAAGAATGTCCCATATCTGTGCACATCCCTGCACCAAAGGCTTGTGGATACCGATTTAAAACTAGTATGTGTTACTGGGCACAGTAACACATATTAGGGCGGTGCGGTGGCGGAGTGGTTAGCACTGCAACAGCACAGCAACTCACCCTTGGCCTGGGGATCCTGGGTTCGATCCCAGCCCCTGACCAACAGTGATCTGTGTGGAGTTTGCATGTTCTCCCCGTGTCTGCGTGGGTTTACTCTGGGATTTCTCTGGTTTCCTCCCACATGCCAAAAACATGCAAGTTAGGTTAACTGGCATCAAAAGCTGGGGATTCTAAATTGTCCTTAGGTATGACTGTGAGAGTGAATGGTTGTCCATCTCTCTGTGTTGGCCCTGCGATGGACTGGCGATCTGTCCAGGGTGTACCCTGCCTCTCGCCCAAAGATGCTGGGATAGGCTCCAGCCCCCCCGCAACCCGAAAAGGATTAAGTGGAAGAAGATGAATGAATGAATGAATGAATGAGTTACTGTGGGGGCACAGTGTGTGTGGGGTTTTCCTCACACCCCAAAAGCAGGGTGGAGAGTAGACTGGAGGAGGAAAGGTCTCCGGGAGGTTATCAAACAGGACAGTAGTTCTATACACCCCCCGGGGAGAGGAAGATTAACCTGGAGCCAACTAGACAAAGATGTCCCTTTCACCCCCTGCCGTGCCATGCTTGCACCTGAAGACGCAGAGGGTGAATGCATTGTAACAAGGCATGCTCTGTGACGTGTGTTTCAGGTTATGTCATGATAATGTGCCACACATTCTCTTTGTTCATACAACAAGGTGTTATGGACAGAACCCTCGGTCTTTATGCATAGTAATAAAGGTATAAAAAGAGGAATGTACAGAGACTGGGGGGCTTCCAGCCTCCGCGCTATGGCGCGGAAGGCTTTATGCTGATATGTTTTTAGAGGAAGAATAAAGATTCTGTTTTGTCCCAGCTCATGCCTCGCCTTCGCATCCTTTTTAATCTACATTACAAGTGATAACATGGCACAAATTTCCAAGATAGACCTACCGATTTCAGCATTTTTAAAGGGCTCATTGACTGCACTCTTTACACATTTTAACAGCTCACTCATGTCTTAATGAAGTGCTTGTGACATATTTTGTTCACATTTTCCTTAATTTTTGTAATTATTGAAGCAAATTTGTTTTTTATTTTTCTTGCCTTCATACGCTTGGATTTATAGCCTGTCACGATAAGAAACAGACTTCAGCTGTTCAACTCCACCCTCCCTCTTAAGTTAGTTAAGCCTTATTCATGCTGGATTTTCCCTCTGGTCCGCATGTGCTTTGGATGAGCCCTCCGCGCACACAGTGTTATACATGCTCACTTTTTTTTGTCTACCAGGCCAAATGGTTAATGCATGCGCACAACTGTGATTTATAGTTTCGCCCCAGTACTATGGATAGTGCAAATGCACTAAAACGCCAGTTTGTTCATCGGCTATAAACACGAGAGCGACACACATTTTTTTTTTGGTAGCAACAACAATGGCGTTGTTTCAAGGAAAAGGAGGAATTACCGTTTTCCAGTGCTCTTCTCTGCTCAAGCTGCTACTGCTGCAAAAGGATTCATGTATGTTTATTCTCGTCTTCTGCGTCCTTGTTGTCTTCCTTGTCTACTTTGTCTTTGTATGCTGTGCTCCTAGTGCCACCTCGTGAATGGGACGTTCAGTCTTGCACATACACAGTCAACGCATTCAGGTTGTAGGCAAGCCGTGCGGTCATAAAGTTTGGGCTGCACGCAGTCATCCACAGAAGAGCCCTGCGGACACTAGTGGACTGGAGATGATGACATAAATTTCATCACACAAGATTTCCGGTTGCACATATGCGGACAGTGGAGATGCAACATGAATCCAGCTTTACCCATTAGCTGAGTAGCTTCTAGCCAATGTTCTGCCACCGGCTCCTTCCAGCTTGAATGAGCAGTGCTGGTTCACTGATCCGCAGTCATTTGTGCATCTCGTGCCATCCATCCCGGCTCACCCAACAACCCCTGCTGAGACACCACATTAAATCGCCAGCAATGTGTGCTCCACCGATCACTGCAAACCGTGGATGGTGACTGAGCCACGGGATCTCAAAGGGCAATGTCTCGCTCCATGGTACATCGTTTCTCTCGCGGGGCGGTCTGCCCCATCACAAAGTGGCTCCCCCACGCAACCCGTGAGAGTATGCCTGGAGGATGGTGAGGGAGTTGAGCCAGCAGCTCGGGTCGGTGGCCCGGGGATGCTGCCTGGGGCTGCTGGCTCTTAGCTCCCCGTGACTGGCATGTCGGCAACCTGCTGCGAAACCACCGGAAGACAGGCTGGAGCGACGCGAGGCACTTTGTGGACAGCGGATCGGTGAACCAGGTGGTAACAGGGAAAGTTATTAGAGTGACTAAGATCTGAAGAAAATAACAATATAAGCCACGTTCAGTTCAGACTTCCTGTTACCTGTGTTAGCTCAGGGGCTAGCATCACTTCCATATACATGACAGACAGCTAGGCGGGCTAATAATAAAGCAGTGGGCTGGTCTCAAGGACAGGGGTGAGTTGGCTTTTTCAAAACATGATGTATCCACCTTATTCCTAGCCCCTATGATGCCTTGTGTGAATTATGGGCGCAACTTCTGGTACTAGTTTAGAACGTGTGGTTGTCACTGAAACAGGACACTTTTCCTTGTTAAAAAACAATGACTTCAACATCAAAAATGCGGGAACACGGCCTTTTGCACCTCAAAAACAGTAATATAACCATACCACATCCCACGACTATGGAGGGATGAGAAGATGACCTTAAAAAGTGGCCTGGCAGACAGTAGCTCCATTTGTTAGCACTGCTGCTAAGATGCTAACACTGTAAACAAATAAAAGCTCTGAGATACATCAATATTTCCACTGCAATAAAACAGGGTTTCCTCTGGTAACATTTCTGGGTGGCGGCCCGCCACCCCTGAAAATTTTCCGCCACTCTTATGAGGAAATATAAATTTAAGAAAAATATATGAAGCAATGACGGTCCGCAAGCGTGCACATGAACAACACGCGTGACCATCATTCGCGCAGAGTTGAGAAGCGCCCCGCCCGCGTGACTGCTCCAGTCGCCAGGCAGAGTGTCTTGCTAGCGTGACTGTCCGAGAGAAACATGACACAAATGGCACAAAAATACAACAAATATATATAAATACAGAGAAAAAAGCCATGAGACTGAGCATGGTGGAAGCTCCAGTGCTCAGCCTGTGACAGAGCCCCCCTCTCAAGTGGTGGGTCCCAGACACCCCAGGGTGTTATTAAAAAAAGAAAAAGAAGGAACCCGCCCCCAATAGCACAACAATAACCCACCCAGGATGGGTGATGGGGGGAACAGATTAGGAGGGAACGAAACAACCCCGCTCAGGACCCACACCAGTCAAAATCAATGATTTAGGCCCCCCGGACCAAAGAGCTAGAAAGTTCAGGTGGGCGACCAAAGTCCCAGGCCTGGTGGACAACGAGGTGGTACAAGTTGGGTGGCCTGCTGGAGATAGATATATAGATATATAATCAATCAATCAATGCATCAGATTTATATATAAATTATATATATAATTATATATAAAATATATATAAATCTGATGCATTGATTGATTGATTGATAGATATATAGATATAGGCCACCCAACCCAACAACTCAGTCCGTCAGGCGGTCAACCAGAGTTTTTATGCCACCCGAACAGCAAGGGTGGTCCAGGGGGTGGCTAGAATCGATGGTGGGCAGGATGGAGGAGTCGGGGAAACCATGACGATGTCAGGCAGAGGAGGGGGAACCACGATGGCATCTGGCACAGAAGGGGGAACCATGACGACGTCTGGCACAGGAGGAGGAACCACAACAGCATCTGGCACAGGAGAGGGGATAACGCCCTCAAACTGGCCAACAGCACCCTCGGTGGTCCCGGACTGGGACATAGTTGCACCCGCGGAGGCTCCAGACTGGAATGAAGCAGAACCCGCGGTGGCTCCGGGCTAGAGCACAGCAGTACCTGTGGTGGACCCGGACTGGGCCAGAGCTGCACAGATGGTGGCCCCTGGGTTGGGGTGTAACGCCCATTGTGGGCCAACACTGGAGCGCAGTACACAAGTTGGTTTTAGGCTGGGGCGCAGCACCAACGACGGTCCCCGACTGGGACACAGCACCCACGGAGACTTGAACTGAGGAGGAGCTGCACCCACGGAGGTCCCGGGCTGGGACAGGGCACCCACGACAACCTCAGCAGGAGGGGAAGCAGCATCGATGGAGGTCCCGGGCTGGGACGGAGTGCCCGCGATGACCTCAGCAGGGGGAGCTGGATCCACGGCGATCTCAGATGGCGAGCCTGGACCCACATAGACATATGGCAACGCTGGAGCATCTTCGGTGACCCTGGGGGAGAACTCAGACAAGACAAGCAGAGAAGCAGGGTCAGGGTCACCGGCAGCAGTGGAGCCCGGTGAGGTGAGCTCGGGTGCAGCTGACAGCTGCACCTGGCTCCCCCCACCAAGAGTTAGACAAGATCGCTCCAAAATAGACACAAGAAAAACAAAGGAGAGCACTTGCCTGAGCTCGAGCTCCACCGCTGTCCAGGACTCCGTCGATCCAAGCGATGGTTCCTCTGGCCCGGCCCTCTGGAGGTCCAGCTCTGACTGTGCTGTGACAGCCCCTGCAGCAGGCATGGTGGTTGGTGCAGTCCTGAGACCCCCCAGCGATGTGACCCATGCAGGTGGCTCGCCCGGTGTGGATTCTGGAAGTCGACTGCCTGCTAGCGCTGGATCCTGCTCAGCTGAGGTCCGGGAATGCTCCTTCATTGGTGCAGGCGTCAGCTCAGCCTCAGCGCTTTCCCTCCATCCAGAGTATGGCTGCGGGGCTGGAACCTGATTCTCCAGGGCCTCAGGCTCCTCCATCGTCTGGTGGCTCGGTTCTAGGGCCGGCAGACACTTGGAGGGAATTGGAGGAGACACAGAGAGGGCAGCTGAGAAATTGATGGCTGCAGCAGGAGGTGAGGGCTTAGGGGACTGCAAACACTGAGCCTCACCACCGGGAATCAGGCAAGGCATATTATCATAAAATGTGGGAGAATGAAAAGACACTTGCCTGTGTTCCCGGGGCACGATAGTTCCTGCTGCAGCAGGTGTAGTTTTGACCCTCTCCATGATTTCCATTGAAGAGGGCCCCCAGGAGAACCCTGAAGAGCTGCCCCTGCAGCTGCAGCGATGGGCAGAGCCGGCGAGAGAACAGCTGACCTCTCAGCACCGGGAGAGAATGGTGAGGAGAAGCAAGGAACAGCAGCTGCAGATAAAGAAGAAGCTGACGAAACAGCCAGAGAGGAAAAATACTGAGGGGCCACTGCTGCGGGAGTCTTCTGCCTCAGCGAAGGGGGAGTTGCTGTCTGACAGGCGGGAGTGTTCCTCTGGTGGTCTGGAGCTGGATGACGGTGTCATGGAGCAGATAAAGCCGGCGGAGCAGGAGCAGGAATGGGCTCACTGGAGGTGAAGCAGGGCGTTTTCCGTGGAGTGCGCTTCCGCGTGGGCGCCAGGTTCACTGGAGACGCCCCCCACGTCAGCCCCGGGAAGGACTGTTGAAGGACCGAGAGCGTAGCCAACAAGTCCGCAAAATGGGTATGTTTCCACAACCCCGGATGTGCCTCGACTATGGCAGTCGCTGAATCCACGCTCTTCCAGATCTTTTTTGGGCTGCGGAAGGCGAGAGCCTCGTCCACAAAGCTCTGGATGAACTTGGCGGCCCGCTGCTCCTTGACACTTGGAGATCCTGCTGCCGATCTCCCCATGGCTGACGGAGGTTGGCGCGCTGGGGACATAATTACTCCACAGGACAGGTGAGTGAAAACAAAAAAAGGCAAAAATCCACAGACTGCAGCGGCTGGGTCGTTTTACGTGTGGCAGTCTTCTGTCATGATTTGCCCATCAGGGCAGAGAGAAACAGATCCACGCGCAGTTTGTGGCATTTATTACACAAAAACACAAAGTTCCAAAAGTACATCAAGCAAAAAATCCAAACACAGATAATAAAGTAAACTTACACGCAGGAATAGACTTGGAATAAACTCACCAGAGCGGAGAAAGGGCTCTGGTGGCAAGGAAGAGCAATCCTAAGACTGCCGCAAAAATGAAATGAAAAGGCAGTACTTAAATAGGGTCAAAACAAATAACACAAATGAAGACAAGTGTGGGAGCACATTAGTGGGCAAAAAGGTAACAATGATAAATGATTGGGATCAGCTGGAAATAATGAGAGGAGAGTGCACCGGCTGACAGGGCTATGCCCACATTGGGCACCAACCAGAAAATGCCCTGACAGCTGTCAACTGCAACAATAAGGAATTAGAATAAAATATAAACAAGTTCAAACTGAGAAATAGATGCCAATAAATACAGGATCAGAATGTAGTAAAACTGAGACATAAAGAGGAAAGTAAAAAAAAACAAGCAGGGATAACAAAACCCAAAAGGCACAAAAATACAACAAATATATATAAATACAGAGAAAAAAAGCCACAAGACTGCGCATGGTGGAACCTCCAGTGCTCAGCTCATGACAAAAACTGCAAAGTTATGAATGTTAAATAACACTGCCACCACCAGGTGCTGGTTTATGCTAATTTATGCATGTTAATGTTAATGTATACTAATTTATGAATTTTAAATAACACTGCCACCACCAGGTGCTGGTTTATGCTAATTTATGCATGTTAATGTTAATGTATACTAATTTATGAATTTTAAATAACACTGCCACCGATAATCAGGTTATCAAGTTCAGCTAGCTGCTGTTCACCTGAATCTAGTATGGAGCAAGCTAATGAGCAAGTTTGTGAGCTTCTATCGGACATAAACACGAAAAAAGCTGACGAAATAAAACACTATCACATAATCTACATGTTAAGTGGTGAAATGAACAATGCAACAGCCATTTATTAACTTACCAGGGATAATTAATCAGACACTCCGGCAACTGAATGGTGGTCTATGGGGAAAACTACATTGTTTGGAACTAATCGCTGCTCCATGACCCACGTGACTTCTGCGTTCCAAAGTTTCTATTGAAGTCTGTCGGAGTGTCGCAACTATCATACTATATAGCAATGGTCGGGGTAAAACAGACAGCTGCAGCTGTTCGTTTTACCCCAGAATTAAAATGCTCATGCTGCTGTCATGCCCTGAATGCTTGCTATTGCATTTAACTTAACATGTACAGACCTTTTCTGACAATTGTTCAAAATTTTATTGATCTATATTTTGTGATATTTTAAAAATTAATGCATGCTGAGGCTGCTAGTCCATATCGTTCCAAGGCAGTGCAACAAATACAAAAAACCCAAAAAAACTATTTGTGACCTGTGCTGGCAAAATGAGTCGGAATGTGCACTGCGTCATTATGAGCTACAGGCACGAGAAGTCATAAATCATAACTCTTTCTTTGTTTGCTAGCGACAAGTCCCGGGAAAACTCCTGTGCCTGGTATCATTGTAAAGCTTAGAAATCGTACTTTCTAAAAATGCATACAGTGGTGTGAAAAAGTGTTTGCCACCTTCCTGATTTCTCTTTTTTTTGTATGTTTGTCACACTTAAATGTTTCAGATCATCAAACACATTTAAATAAGATAAGATAAGATAAGATAAGCCTTTATTAGTCCCACAACGGGGAAATTCCAGGATTGCAACAGCACAGGGATAGCAACACTCAGAGCAACAATCAGAAGGCAAGAAAAACAACAAGCAAGCAAGAGCAGCTAATATACATATGTACATATTACTATAAGATATATATATACACACACACACACAGACACACAGTGCAGAGCACTGTAGCTGGATGGAATAAATATATGAATATATAAACACACAGTGCAGAGCATTGTAGCTAGATGGAATAAATATGTAAATATATAAACACCCACAGTACGGAGCATTGCAGCTAGGTGGAATAAATATGTAAGTATATAAACACACACAGTGCGGAGCAATGTAGCTAGATGGAATAATATGTAGATATATAAAAACACAGTGCGGAGCATTGTAGCTAGATGGAATAAATATATAGATATATAAATATAAACACACCCAGTGCTGAGCATTGTAGCTAGATGGAATAAATATGTAAATATATAAACACACACAGTGCAGAGCATTGTTGCTAGATGGGATGAAACAGCATAACCATCTACTTAGTTATCCTACATGGTATGATTATGTGCCCATACATATTCTCACCCTCCATAGCGACCGGTATTTTCCTAGTTGTATGCCGGAGGGGACCATTGTGTAAGTCTATTGCATCTTTTGCATTCAAAAAACTATTAGTTTGTTACGTCTTTTTGCTATCTCTGCGAGCAGCCCTGCTTAGGTTGTACAGTCTGACAGCCGTTGGTAGGAAGGACCTACGAAACCTCTCGGTTGTGCACCTGGGATGATGTAGTCTGCTGCTAAATGAGCTCCTCAGTGCATTCAGTATGTCCTGCATAGGGTGGAACTCGGACTCCAGCAGAGATGACAGTTTAGCCACCGAATATTAGACAAAGATAACATAAGTAAACACAAAATGCAGTTTTTAAATGAAGGTGTTTATTAATAAAGATAAAAAAATCCAAACCTACATGGTCCTGTGTGAAAAAGTGACCCCCCCCCCCCCCCAAGTCATATATTAACTGTGGTTTATCACATCTTTGGAAAGCTGAGTTCAATTTCTCTAGCCACCCCCAGGCCTGATTACTGCAACACCTGTTCTCAATCAAGAAATCACTTAAATAGGACCTATCTGACAAAGTGAAGTTGACCAAAAGATTCTCAAAAGCTATACGTCATGCTGTGACCCAAAAAAATTCAGGAACAAATGAGAAACAAAGTAATTTGATCTATCAGTCTGGAAAAAGGTTATAAAGCCATTTCTAAAGCTTTGGGACTCCAGCAAAACCACAGTGAGAGCCATTATCCACAAATGGACAAAACATAGAACAGTGGTGAACCTTCCCAGGAGTGGCTGGCCAACCACAATTACCCCAACAGTGCAGCGACGACTCATCCAAGAGGTCACAAAAGACCCCACAACAACATCCAAAGAACTGCAGGCCTCACTTGCCTCAGTTAAGGTCAGTGTTCATGACTCCACCATGAGAAAGAGACTGGGCAAAAATGGCCTGCATGGCAGAGTTCCAAGACGAAAACCACTGCTGAGCAAAAAGAACATAAAAGCCCGTCTCGGTTTTCCCAGAAAACATCTTGATGATCCCCAAGACTTTTGGGAAAATACTCTGTGGACTGATGAGACAAAAGTTGAACTTTTTGGAAGGTGTGTTTCCCTACAGGTGTGTTTCCTGTTTTACATCTGGTGTAAAAGTAACACAGCATTTCAGAAAAGGAACATCATACTAACAGTAAAATATGGTGGTGGTACTGTGATGGTCTGGGGCTGTTTTGGAGCTTCAGGACCTGGAAGACTTGCTGTGGGAAATGGAACCATGAATTCTACTGTCTACCAAAAAAATCCTGAAGGAGAATATCTGGCCATCTGTTCGTGACCTCAAGCTGAAGCGCACTTGGGTTCTGCAGCAGGACAATGATCCAAAACACACCAGCAAGTCCACCTCTGAATGGCTTAAGAAAAACAAAATGAAGACTTTGGAGTGGCCTAGACAAAGTCCTGACCTGATTCTGATTGAGATGCTGTGGCATGACCTTAAAAAGGCGGTTCATTCTCGAAAACCCTCCAGTGTGGCTGAATTACAACAATTCTACAAAGATGAGTGGGCCAAAATTCCTCCACAGTGCTGTAAAAGACTCACTGCCCGTTATCGCAAACGCATGATTGCAGTTGTTGCTGCTAAGGGTGGCCCAACCAGTTATTAGCTTAAGGGAGCAATCACTTTTTCCACACAGGGCCATGTAGGTTTGGCTTTTTTACCCTTAATAATAAATACCTTCATTTAAAAACTGCATTTTGTGTTTACTTGTGATACCTTTGTCTTTTGGGACCTTGGGGAAGTCAGGTTATTTAGCACCTCAGACAGAGACAGGGAATAAGCATGGGAGAACAATGCCCAGTAAGGACAGAGGGGGTTGAATGCAGTGTAGTGTAAATATCATGCTGTGTGAGGTGAAGTGCTATGAGACTTGTGAACTGTGACTACAAAAACTACAAGTGCTGAAATTAGCTGCCACTTGAGTGCAAAACACATATGTGGACTATCCACCTTATTCCTAGGCCCCATGATGCCTTGCGTGAATTATGGTAGCAACTTCCGGTACTAGTTTAGAACGCATGGTTGTCACTGAAATGGGACACTTTTCCTTTTTAAAAAACAATGACTTTAGCATCAGAAATGCAGGAACACGGCCTTTTGTGCCTCAAAAACAGTAATATAATCATACCACTTCCCACGACTATCTAGGGATAGGAAGATGACCTTAAAAAGTGGCCTGGCAGACAGTAGCGCCGTTTGTTAGCACCGCTGCTAAGACGCTAAACAAATAAAAGCTCTGAGATAATATATCAATCTCTCCACCACAATAGTCGGCTGCATTTTGTTAAAATATGTTGGACGCAATCCGATTTACCTCAGAGCAGACGTAGAATCTAATCAGCGCCACAAAGAAGCCTCCATTTATACTCTATGGCACAACCACGAACACCTGCAACAAGCACCAAAACTACGCTAAAACATTCAAAAAATACAAAAACTACAAGGCTGAAATTAGCTGCCACTCGAGTGCAAAACACATATGTGGACAATACATTAAAATGAATTTAAAAAACTTTTAAAAACGCTATTTTAAATGCCCCTGCTACTCCACTCTTGATGACTGAATCAATGCAACTTCAACGGAAACCGGAAGTTCCGCCCATAATCGTTCCTACGGCGGCACCCCAAGGAATAAGGTGGATACGATTTCCACAAAAGTCAAAAACGTTTCTGGGAGAGAAAAACGAGATAAAGGCTGTGCGTTTTTTTTTTTTTTTTAAGAGAATTGACTGTTTTGAAAATTTTTGGATAATTAGGTAGAATCATTTCAGACAGTTAAAACTTTCAACTACACCATTTTTCAGCCACTAACCCCTTTAAGCTGCAGCTTGTGCAATAAAACACTGCACGTTTTCAACGGTTATAGTCTAGTTCATTCACGCGGGGGGATGGACCTATGGCCAGCTGAGGTTGGTTGGGGGGGGGGGGGGGATGCACAGAGGAGCAGCATTCGGCCGTCCACGGCTGAAGGAGGGTGAGGAAGAGGGGATGCTAGAGTGAAGCAGCGCCGCTGACTGGGCCAGGCGCTGGCATTTCCTCTCGGCGTCCAATCGCGGCGGACTGCGGGGTTTGTGTATTTTCTAAACTGAGCTCAACGGACGAAGCGGGGTGTGGCTTCGGAGGGGGAAGTGAAGCAGCAGAGCAGGCGGGCAGGGCGGGGAGCTGAACACATCCTGTTTCACACGCAGTTGGTACGGCGGAAACGTGGCCGGCTACAAACCAGTGAGATTTTTGTCCGCTATCGACATTTTTACATTGATATATTTTCGCGCGGACTAAGTTCACTTCGCCATTAAGAAGTCGCGAGCGTTGCGGTTTATCACTTCTCTTGTAAATTTGGTTCCATAAAACTTAAGTCCAGCGGAACCTAGAGAGATCCGTTTGTCGCAGCTGTCGGTTTTCAAAAGTTGAGCTGCAGTTTTTCCCTTTGGTGTCGATTATTTCAACTACAGTCAGCATGCCAAACGAAGCTAGCAGCTCGGACAAAACTCCCTCCTTCGAGATGACCTGGGGAAGTTCCACCAGCAGCGGCTACTGCACCGATGAGGACTCGGACACCGAGTTCGAGCAGTACTTCACCGCCCGGACGTCTTTCTTCCCGAAAATCAGAAAAGCCACCGTTAACGCTAACGTTAAACAGGTGAGAGAGATGGCGATTAAAACACAAATATAAGTTTTGGACTTCGATAAATGTTTCAACATAAGTGTAAAAAGGGAAGTCAAACTAGAGGAAGTTGGATGGGTACAAAATACAATCTCGCGATAAATTATGCTTCTGCTTTTGTTGCTTTTTTCACTTTGTTGCAGTATTTGTTTTATTATCTGGGTGTGTTTTGTTCAACACTTGCATTTTAGTTGCTCCAGGGAATTATTTGTTTTGCTGAAAGGCTCCCCAGAAGATGAGATGGTTGCCAAGAGGGCTTCCAGGCTCAGGGGTGGAGTTCTGGTTCCTCCAGTTTTAAGTAAACAGGATTAAACTTTATAGGACTGAGGTAAAGAGATGTGAAAGTGGCAGGTGATGGTTTCTGAATGCGACTATATGTGGGTCTGCTTAGCTATAACATTCACAGACCTCCAGCAGATCTAATGCTGTGATAAACCCAAATGTCATGTTTGGTGACATACACGCTCTTCTCAAGTTTCTAGTCGAACACCCACCATTCATTGACTGGCCTCTCAGGTTTTCACACGAATTTCCCAATCACAAATGATTCATGGAATGTTTTGGTTTATTTTGCTTTGAGTCACACACACACACACACACACATACACTCCCACATAGGTATCAGTTTTATTTACTGTGAGAAACAGGGAGTTCACACACCCTGTCTTTGTCCAGAAGCCAGATCACTGTTTTTGACAAATCCCACACAGTGTTTATACGACACTTATTTTGCAGGCAAGTAGAGGCACAGTTGTGCATGTTTTCCGTATGCCATATTGGAAAGGATATTTCAGTATGGATTTATTGAGTTGTTAACTTGAATAGGTCAACTCTGCAGCCTTTCAATCTGCCTAGGTTGCAGTTATTGATTTTTTTTTTCCTTCCACCCATTTGTGTGCAGCCTAGCTGTACTTCATTTAACAATTCTAATTTGATGTTTTGTGGAAAAACTCAAAAGAAAATTCTGCATCAGTCTGAAAAATCACAAACTGGGTTAGCAGTAATGCATATAGTGAGGGACAAATGTGCATGACTGGATCATGACTTGGAGTGTGTGGTTGATGAGGCAGCTGACTTTTAAAGGATGTGCCTGTACAACAAGGAAGAGCATTGTATCTCCCACTTGTGAGAGACAGAGAGGGGTGGGTATTTTTACATGAATACCAAGTTGAGGAATGCAACAGAGAGCCAACCGTTGGTCGCAGTCATTGCACACAGCTGCAAGTTGCACCCCCCCCAACCCTGCCTCCTCCCTTTAGCCCTCCTTCACTGAGGATCAGAGAAGTGAAACAGGATTGGACAGAGTTGACATCATTAGTGCCTCGTTGTCCGGAAGTAAGAGGTCTGATGCAACTGGTACTCTGTTGGACATAAAAAAGCCTAGAATAAGGTTAATTACGTATAAATATTAAAATGTTTGTAGTTTTACTGGCAATTTAAGATGTATTTGCTTACATAGTATTTTGGTCACATTATTGTTTTATACACAAGACATTTTCTTTTTTAATTTTCAAGATCTTGTTCTCTGAAATCCCACAACACTTAAGACAAGTTGAATTATCACACAATATTTTGTTTTACTATAAAGTAAAGTATGCCTAACATCAGTGGCTTTACAAAACAGGACATGTTCAGGTAACTATTTTCATAAGTATGCTCGTACCAAGTATCCTCTTTGAACTGTCTCCTGCTATTTCTGGCAACTTCTCTGGTTTTTAGGTGTGTAGTGCTGACATCTAGTGATGTAATAGTGTAATTCCTTTGTCTGTCTTCCAGGATGAACAGACTGAATGTGATAAGCAGGAGCTGTCAGCTGCAGATATTCAGCAGAAGGTGAAGGCTTACAACGCTCAGATAAACAGCAACCTGTTCATGAATATGGTGAGTTGTGAACATTGGCAAAAAAAATGTATGGAGTTTAATTTATGGCATTTTCCCTTATGTGCAACCTAGCCACAGAGGGACCACATAATGTTTTTTTTCTCCTTTTTTCCTCATTTCCCCTGAACAGAACAAGGATGGCTCCTACACTGGCTTCATAAAGGTACAGTTCAAGTTGGCACGCCCTGTGTCAGTTCCATCACCAAAGAAAGGAGGTCCCGATTCTGCTTCTGCAGGGAAGCGGGCCAGCGGCGTGAAGCGTCGTACGTCCTTCTACTTGCCAAAGGACGCATCCAAGCATTTGCACATAAGTTCACGCACTTCTGCTCGTGAAGTCATCGAAGCATTGTTGAAGAAGTTTACTGTTGTGGACAATCCTGCAAAGTTTGCTGTATTTGAACGCAGTGAGCGTCATGACCAAGGTATTGGTGCCTCTGCATTACATGACCAATTTTCAAAATCTAAAGTGTTTCTATGCGCTAATTAGATTCTTTCTTTTACAGTGTATATTCGAAAGCTATCTGATAGTGAGTGTCCACTCCAACTGCGTCTGTGTGCTGGACCAAATGAAAAGGTTCTCAATTTTGTGCTCAAAGAGAATGAAACTGGGGAAGTCAATGTGAGTGCAAGAAGAACATGAGATAAGTCAAAGCACATATGAATGTGATTAGTTTAAGAACATTGCTTATATGAATCCACTTGTTTTCCTCTACTTACTTGCAGTGGCATGCCTTCTCCATGCCTGAGTTAAAGAACTTCCTACGCATCCTACACCGTGAAGAAGAAGAACACGTCAAGCAGATAGTCCAGCGGTACGCTTTGGCTCGCACTAAGATGCAGGAGGCTCTGACTGGTTCAACACCTGGCTGAAATGGCAATGTGCCCAGGGTTCAACATGCACGTCTTGACTGGACAATCACCCAAAGGTGACCAGTCATCGCTGCATCCAAAGATCCTGGAGAATCCAACTGAGAACACCTCTTCGATGAGCGAGAGAGTGAGACGGGGCGCAAGACAATGAGCGAGAGAGCACTGGCGCGAATGTGCGTGTGAGATGATGCGAGCGATGAAAAGTGCCTTACACCTGGAGAGTCTGATGTGCCTGAGAGAATGAGTTAAGAGAGATGGAGACTGGCAGATAAGACTGTGGTTGTAACCAGAAATGTCTTAAGCTTTTGGGTACCATGTGAAAATCCTATACCTCTGCTGTGTCACTTTAACTTACCTGAGCCAAAAAAGATCTTTGATCTGAGGTTACATACCTTGATATTTTTTTCCAACAGCAAATTTCTCTTCAAATAATACTTTCAATCAGATCTTGAATAACTAAGCAGTAACCCCATTCTTGTTAACCTCATATTTTCCTGACTGACATAGCTTACAGATAGATAGATGTACTTTATTGATCCCAAACTGGGAAATTGCAGTTTGGGATTATGAAAGGTATTTGGATATTTATTTGACCCAATCTCTGCCAATGCTTCTCTACATCCCTGATGGGGACAACTCTTAATGTCACTGCCAATCTGTATGTATGGATATTTGTGTGCAATGAATGCCAGACTTAGCAGTTCCCAAGTCACCCTGGTTGACAGGAATCATGAATGTGTATTACCTGTACATATGTTTCACTGGAAGATGCTTGTCTTTTTCTCATAACTTTATTTTTCTGTCCCTAACCAAATGTCTCTCTTGTTTTCACTTTCATTGTATCAGTCTATGCACAAATATACATGTTGTAGTAATCTTAAGAATGCCTGATATTCTGGCAATGCAGTAAGCAAATAAATTCACAAGTTTATCAAGTGTTTGTGTTTTCTTTGGATGTATATAATATGATCTCATTAACAAGGCACACTTAACATCATATGTAGCTTTAGGAAACAGTAATGTAGTTGAACATGTTGACCAGTGTTGCCAACTTGGCACTTTTGTCATTAAATTTGGTGATTTTTCAGCCCTCAGGATGACTTTTTTTTGCCAAACGCGACGAGCAACAAATCTAATGACTCCCTGGTGTTATCAAACACTTTTCTGGTGTTTTGGACACGACGTGAAAGTGCGCAATTGTTCTGCAGTTATCCTCAGCAAGCAGTGGGTGGTACCGTGAGGCTCTCCTGTCCCCTTCCCATCCCAAAGCAATCACAGGCAGTCTCGGTCAGTTTCACGGTAGCCTCATGCAGCAGCAGTATTGCAGTTACAATAAATTAATAGTTTTTTTCAGAACTGCAATGTCTGATACTAATTGAATGTTGCAGCAACGGCAAAGTTTTAGCCTTCTTCCCAGCAACAGGTTGAAGCCATCCCTTAAATGTACACGAATGGTATAACGCTAAGGCAGGGCAGGGCGATAAAGCTGCTGTAACTGCCCCGGCAGGGTTGCTTTGTTTTCTTACCAGCGTCTGTGTCAGTGCTGCCGGACTCTTGTTTAATTTTTTTTTCCCCCTCCAGAGTCCAAACTCATGTTCACTTTTTATGTTTGTTGTGGTGCTTGTACAGTAAAGAAACATGAGCTGAGAAGTGTGCATGTGCTGGCGCCCGTTAACATCTCGTCGCGTCAAAGAGTTATCTTGTCCACTTTTGTTTGTTTTTATTGATTTTGTTTTTAATTTTTTATCTCTTTTTGCTGATAGTTTTTGCTTGGTGTTAGCTTAGTATTTGCCTAGCAGAAAAGCCCGACCGGATGCAGGGGTGGGTCGGACACCTGGCTGGGCTGTTTTACCAGGCTAAACTAACCTGTTTTTAAGCCTTTTTAGCTAACCTGTTTTTAGTTGTTTTTGGCTGGCTGGCTATCCACCTCCTGGAATGTCATGGCTCCATCCCCGACGTGTGTCAGCTGTGTGTCCCTCCTTAGGATGGTTTCTGAGTTGGAAGTGAGACTCTCCAACCTCTAAGATTCGGGAGGCTGAAAACCACCTTGACACCATAATTCTCAGGCGAACAACGGCCCTGGCAACCGACTCGCAGCTGGCAGAGACGGCTACTTAACCTGGGTAAGTTCAGCGCATCTCCGTCTACTTCCACCCCTGCTCCGGTTTCTTCAGACGTCCAGGACCACAGCAATAGACACTGGCTTCGACTCATCCTCAATGCGCGCCCTGGACCTTGGTTGGACCAGCTGGCGATCATCGTCGATCGACCAGACAGGGCCGTGCCTCTTCTCTTCCCTTGCTTTTGGAAATTAGATTTGACATCCTTTCTCTGGAGGATTTTCTCCACCTGGACGCTGGCCGTCCGCCCGTGGCCGCCACTCCTCCTCCTCCCTCTCTTTCAGCGGCGGCTCAAACCTGCAAACCCCAGATTAAGACTACTTTAGGTGTGCCAAATTACACACCAGCTCCAAAAAGAAGAGAGCGCATCACCCCGCCATCACAACAACAACATTGACAAAATTATTCACTACTTCAGAAACCACCGACAAAGCCCCCCCAGACGACGCTGGTAATTGGTGACTCGATTATGAGGAACGTCAGAAGCAGGTACTGTGACTAAAGTTTTTCCTGGGGCTAAAGTGTCTGACATTGAGGTTCTTACCCCTGACCTATTAAATGAATTCCCCCATGCTAAAACTGTCATTGTACATGTTGGATGCAACAACATCCCAGCTGACGCGTCGGAGATCTTAAAGAGTGACTTCAGGAGCCTTCTGTCCACTCTTATGAACTGTGGCAGACGTGTGTTTATCTCTGGGCCTTTGGCACCTTTCAGACGAGATTGCAATTATTTTAGCAGAACTCTCAGTCTTAATACTTGGTTGTGTTCTACATGTCCTTCTTTTAACTTGATTTTGTTGACAATTTCAACCTGTTTTGGAACCGTCCATCACTTATGAGGCCTGATTGCATCCATCCAAATAGACTTGGTGCACGTGTTTTAAGGGACAATCTGTTCTATTCCATTCAGCGTTTTTTAATGCAGTGACTGGGATTTGGTGCATTAACTCACTCCGAAGTTCCTGGGTCTGCCAGCCAGCCCCTTTTTGTTTCCACTTCTCATATTAATCCCATTAATCCAAATAATCCTCACTGTTTGGATCAGTCTTCGATTTATAACCCTAAAGAGATTGTGTCTGTCTCCTGTTACCCAAAATATTGTAACCCAAGACAAATACAACACATCTTGATAAATCCACGTCTCTCTGCAGCTCCTCCTCATCCACCCCCCCCCCAACTTTGCCCCTGTCTTAGCCCTTAGAGAACCTTTGTCTACTCCCCCTGAAGTTAATAAAAATATAATGCATAAACATCCCAAAGTGATTAAACAAAATGCTGGTAAAACTCAAATCAAACCTCAAGTCTCTAAATTTAATAATTTGGCCTCTGTTCCTCCTCATAATTTAAAAAGTAAATGTGGTTTATTAAATATTAGGTCTCTAACTCCCAAGTCTCTACTAGTTCATGATCTATTAATCATCAGATCGATTTATTATCCCTCACAGAGACTTGGCTAGGGCAAGATGATTATGTTGGTTTGAATGAATCAACTCCCTCTGGTTATCTAAACTATCATAATCCCAGAAGTTCTGGTCGTGGAGGTGGAGTAGCGTCAATTTTCCATTCTAAATTACTAGTTAATGTAAAGCAAAAATCATGTTTTAATTCCTTTGAGGGTCTGGTCCTCAGTGTGGGGCATGTTGGCTATCTTGGCTTGAACCCAATTTTCTTTGCCATAGTTTACCGTCCTCCCTCGGCCTACTGAGTTTTTATCCAAATTTGCTGAAGTTTTAGCTGATTTAGTGCTGAAATCAGATAGAATAATAATTGTAGGGGATTTTAATATTGTGACGTTGTGAGGGTTCACACAAGAAAGGAGAGATGACTGTGACGAAACAGGTTTTATTTAAACACCCTTCCTCAACACAGACGGGGGAGGTCATTCCCACAGACCTCCGTCTCACTGAGGGTGACACAAATGCATGATCAGTCACTGCTCTGACTCTTCTTATAACACTGCTGTGTCATTATAATGCAGTTATAATGACAGCAATAACACTTTAGAACACACGATTGATAACACCCTTTGAATCCTCCACTGCCAAAGCATGCCGGGAGAATCCCCGCCCCCTTAACACAGCCCCGACATTACATTGTCCCCCCCTGGACTGGTTTCTGTCCCCAGAATAATAAAAGTCCAGCTCAAAAGTCCAACACGAATCCGTCCAGGTGTCGGGGCAGCCTCCGTTGTTGATGACCAGCATGCACAGGTCCGCTAGTGTTCATCTGTGCCTCGGTTGGAGTATCTGGTCGGGATGAAGGCTCCGGCTCGACCACCCGTGGGGCGGATGGCTGGTATGGGGTGAGACGTTCACGGTGGAGTACCACGACCTAGTCCCTTTTCTGCAGCCTCACCCTGTACACTACATCCGACAGTCTGTAACAAATACGGTGGCAAGGAGGAGGCCTTTCAATTTTTCAGTTTTTATTTTCAAATCCAGTCTCTCAGGTAATAATACGACACCGACATCAATAATCCAATGACACGATCTTCAATGATCCACAATGAAAATCTCACAGTCCATACTCAGACCTCATTAACAATCAACCACCACCTGTTATATACTATCCGAGATAATTAGCGTTAATTAGGACAATACCATATCCCAGGTAAAACAATAACATTTTCCTTTTTCCCCACACATACCCATTAATATCTAAAAGTCCATAAATACTTCCCCCAGCTATAAACAGAATAAATATAAATAACACAGAATAAATACTATAAATAATTCACTAAATATTTTAATCCCCTATTTACAAATTTTAAATCTCCCCTATGACTCACCATCGTATGCTTCCTTCCTGCTGGTGTCCTTTAAGAGGCATTCAACCTCTGACAGTCTTTTGCCCGGACACCCTCAGGAAGCATGTTGGCAAAGGTATGTGAATTAATAATTATCAGTTGTTTACCCCAAATAATTAACCCAACAATTATCTCACAAAGGCATTCAATTAGTCAAAGACAGATACAATAATGTGCACTTTACAAACAATCAAATTGACATTTACAATACTTTACAATACTACACAAATAATACAGTTACACATACAAGAAATCATAACAGTGGTGACACCCCGTCGTCACACAGTCGCTGTAGGACCTCGCACGGTCCCGACCAATGGCTCGCCAGTTTTGGTGACAGTCCCCTTTTTCGCTCCAGGCAGAAAACCCAGACTCGATCTCCTGGTGCAAAGTCCCTCCCCTGGCAGCGGGAGTCATATGCCTGCTTCTGCCAGCTCCACGCTGCTGCCAGGGCCTCCCAAGCCAGTCCGTGCATCGTGTGGAGACGTTCCTTCAAGCAAAACAAATAATCCAACCCTGGTTTGCCCTCCACCTCCGGCTCCGGGTGGGGGTGGGGGGGTGGAGATATACCAAATCCACCGGTGTGCGCAGCTCGTGTCCAAACATCAGCGCTGCAGGAGTGCACCGGGTGGATTCCTGTGCTGCCGTCTGGTACGCCCACAGAACAATGCAGGTCCCAGTCTCGCTGTCGCTGGTCCACTAGGACAGTGAGCTGGGTGGTAAGGGTCCGGTTGAACCGTTCGACCAGGCCATCGCTCTGTGGGTGCAGCGGGGTGGTCCGGGTCTTCCGGATGCCCAGCCACTTGCAGACCTCCCCGAAGACCTCTGCCTCAAAGTTCCAACCCTGATTGCTGTGCAGCTCCTCCGGTGCGCCAAACCGATAGAACATCTTGTCCACCAGTTTTGATGCTGTGGTGGTGGCGCTCTGATCAGGGACCGCGTACGCCTCTGGCCATTTGGTGAAATAATCCAGTGCGACCAGCACGTAGCGGTTCCCTCGGTCCGTGGTCTGGAAAGGGCCCAGAATGTCCACCCCTACCCGCTCCATCGGTGCTCCTACCCGGTACTGCTGCAAGGGGGCGTGGGACGCTGAGTCGGCCCCTTCTGAGCCATGCAGGTGTCGCAGCGATGGACATGGAGCTCTACATCCTGGTGACATCTGGGCCAGTAGAAGCAGGCTCGAAGACGCTGCAGAGTCTTTGTCACCCTGAAGTGGCCCGCTCCTACCGCCCCGTGGACCAGCTAGAGTACATTGGGCCGGAGCTGCCGGGGAACCAGCAGCTGCCAGACGTGACGCTGCCCAGCTAGAGTCTGCCACTGCCGATACACAACACCCTCGTGACAGCGGAGATTGGCTCACTGGGAGTGTAGAGCCTTGGTCTCTGGGTCCAGCGCAGACACTGCCTCCCAGGCGGGCCGCTGGCCCGCATCCAGCCACTGCTGACCGGATCTCTGTCCTGCTCGCTCTGGAGCTGCTGCACGCCGAGGGCCTCTGTGACGTCATGGCTGGGGAGAGCTGCCTGATTATCCGAGGAGGAGCTGTATGCCGCTGTTATTCCTGCTCACAGCGGTCCAGAGAGCAGCAGTCCGTGGGACGGCTTGGTCTCGATCCTCTGCCCGCTGGCAGTGACGACAGTCCTCCGCAGCACAGGGATTCCGAGACAGCGCATCAGCATTGGCATGGAGGCAGCCTGCCCGATGCACAATCTGAAAATTATAATCCTGCAGTGCCTCCAGCCATCTCGCCAACTGTCCATCCGGCTCTTTGAAGTTCAGCAGCCAGGTCTGGGAAGCATGATCCGTCCTGAGCTGGAACCTCCCCCTGTACACATACGGGCAAAAATGGCGAAGCCCCTGGATGACAGCCAACAGCTCTCTGCAAGTAACGCAATAATTCCTTTCAGCTCTGCTGAGAGTGCAGCTGAAAAAAGCAACTGCCTGCTCTCCGTGTTCTCCCTCCTGGGATAACACGGCCCCAATGCCCTGGTTGCTGGCGTCTGTGTCCACGAAGAAAGGGCGGTTCGGTCGGGCTACTGCAGGATGCGGGCTCCAATGAGCGCTGAGCGAAGCTGGGAAAAAGCAGCAGCACAGCTGTCACTCCACTGAAACGCACGGCCCTTCTGTGTCAGCTGATGCAGCGGGCTGGCGATGGTGGCAAAGTCTTTCACAAATCTCCTATAATAGGAGGCCAGTCCGAGAAAACTCCATAGCTCTCCCACATCCCGCGGCACTGGCCAGTTTTTCACCGCTGCCACTTTCTCTGGATCGGTGGTGACTCCTGCTGCGCTGACGACGTGGCCCAGGAAGGTGGTCTCCCGCCGAAATATGTGGCATTTCCGCGGGTGTAGCTGCAGCCTGGCCTGTCGGATGGTGTCCAATACTTCCCGGAGGTTGGACAGGGCGCTGCCAAAATCAGCTGCGTGAACCAGCAGGTCATTCAGATAAACAATGCAGCGGCTCCAGGATACGTGAGCCAACACTCGCTCCATCAGACATTCAAAGGTGGCTGGGGCGTTGCAAAGTCCAAACGGCATCACCTTGAACTGATACAGTCCCTGCCCGATGGAGAAGGCTGTTTTCTGGTGGGCCTCAGGTGACAGCTCTACCTGCCAATAGCCGCAGCAGAGGTCCAGCGAGCTGAACCAGCTGGAGCCAGCAATGTGATCCAGTGCATCATCGATGCGGGGCAGGGGGTAGGAATCCTTGCGGGTAATATCATTCAGGTGTCGGTAATCCACACAGAACCGCCACGAACCGTCCTTCTTCCTAACCAGCACCACTGGCGCCACCCAGGGGCTGCTGGAGGGTTCAATAATGTCTGCCTCCAGCATTTCCCGTATTTTTTGTTCTGCTGCCACCCGCCTTGAAAAAGGCAGATGGCGGGAGTGGAGCCGGATCGGCCTGGTCTCACCGGTGTCGATCCCGTGTTGCACCAAGCTGGTTCAGGTGCATTCCTCATCTTTCACAGCGAAGACGTCCATGGAGCAGTCCAACAGCTCCTGCAGCTGGCGTCTCTGTCCCGATTCCAGTCCGCTGCAGCTCTGCTGGAACAATTCCTCAACTGCCTGCTGTGTTTCTGCTGACACATTGACCTGCTCCACTATGCCCACCCCCCCCTTAACGGTGGTCGCGCTCCCTCTGCTCGTGCTGGTGGTGCCGTTGTGTTCAGTACTTGCGGTGACCCGCCTGGTTCGGCCCGCCCTGGTGGTCCCTTGATCACACAGGCCTTCGGGTTCCTCCTTTGGGCCCCGCTGCAGAGCGTGATGGTCCAAGTTCCCAGCAAGAGGGACGATCTGGTGGTGTCAATTTTTGCGCTCCGTGCTGCGAGCAGATTGAGTCCAATAATGCAGGGATCTTGGATGTCAGCCAGCCAGAACGGGTGGTTTGTGTTCTGACCGGCCACCCCCACCACAAGAACTCTCCGCCCTCCCAGTCTGGCGTGATCACCGGTAGCTGTGGTGATGTAGCGCCCAGTGGGTTCCCAACCCTGCGGTTCTGTCTCGTCCGTGCCTGGCAGCACACCGGGTCGGACCAGGGAGATGGTAGAACTGGTGACGATCAGGGCCTGGATCGGCGTGTTGTCCAGGCTGCACTGTAGGTACATTCCTGGCAAGGGTCCAATTCGGCCCACACGCAGTGACAGTTCATCAGGGAAAATGTCTGTGGGAGGTGGCAGGTCCCCATCCATGCTACCTCGCTCTAGTTTAACGTTGGCGAGGGGCCAGTTTCTTGTGGGGTGGGTGCCGGGCAGTACCACGCGATGTGTCCTGGCTCCCTGCAGCGGAAGCACCCTTCCTCGCGCCGCCGTGGCCGTCTTCTCCGTGGGCGCGCCGCCGTGGTCCGGCGCAGCTCCTCCTCCTCCTCCCTTTCAGCTGTGGCCTGGAAGGCTCTCTGTCTCGGTGCCGATGCATCAGCTGTACAATCCATTAGCGGCTCCACCCGCTCCGCTTCTGCCACAGCCGTCTCCCAGCTGCTTGTGGCGTGAATCCGGATGTGGCTCTGGAGCTGGGCTGGGCGGAGAACCCGGATGAAGTTCCAGAGGGCGAGCTTCTCCACTACCTCTGGCTCAAAATCCGGGTAGCTACGCCGTGCCAGCAGCCGTATGTCCGCTGCATAGGCTCCCAGGCTCTCTCGGCTGCCTCGCCGGCGGTTGGCCAGCTGCTCCTCAGCATGCTCAGTGTCGGCCGCTCTCCTAAACTGCCTCCGGAGCGCTCCTTGCATCGCTGGCCAGCTGCGACGTTCCTCGGGCCGGAGATCGGACAGCGTGCGGAGAGCCCTTCCCTCCAGGGCCAGTGCGACCTGCACGGCGGTCTCTTCGGGTGGCCAGCCGTTCGATGCAGCGGCCAGCTCGACCTGGACCAGGTAGTCATCCAGCAGGGTTTCACCGTTAAAGCAGGGAACTTTGGCCCGCTACTGGATGGGTGGGATGGTCGCCTCTTGGTCGCTCGCCGCCCCTGGTCGCAGTGGAATCGCTGGCCCGTCTTGCCCTGAAAAGGGCAGGGAGCGGGGCTCATCTGCTCTGTTTAGCCCGTCCTGTCTTGAGACAGGCAGAAGGCAGGGTATGCTGGTTCCGTCGGGTCCGCTGCTCCGTTCATCCCGGCGAGCAACTCTGGGGGTCGGTGTACCAGCTCTGTCGTCCATTCCCAGCTGAGCGATGAACCGCTCCAGCTGCTGAGTCTCTGCTCTGATCCTGGCTTCCATCTGCTCCATAGTCCCACTTCTGACACCAGTGTGACGTTGTGAGGGTTCACACAAGAAAGGAGAGATGACTGTGACGAAACAGGCTTTATTTAAACACCTTTCCTCAACACAGACAGGAGGGGAGGTCATTCCCACAGACCTCCGTCTCACTAAGGGTGACACAAACCCATGATCAGTCACTGCTCTGACTCTTCTTATAACACTGCTGTGTCAATATAACGCAGTTATGACACAGCAATAACACTTTAGAACACACGAATGATAACATCTTTTGAATCCTCCGCTGCCAAAGCATGCCAGGAGAATCTCCACCCCCTTAACACAGCCCCGACGTTACAATATACATGTTGATGTAGATAGTGACTGTCTTAATAAGGCATTCAATTCAATTTTAGACTCAGTGGGGTTTTCCCAGAAAGTAGAAGATTCTACCCATTATCTCCACCACACATTGGACCTTGTTCTGACTTATGGTATAGAAATAGAAAATCTGGTAGTGTCTCCTCATAATCCTGTACTGTCAGACCATTGTCTGTTAACCTTTGATTTCACTATTTCTGATTATTTGACTCCTAAAGAAAAATATTACTACAGCAGATGTCTTTCAGATGACGTTACCAAATTTTTGCAGATTGTCTGTGCTATACCATGGGTCAACATAACGGAAATAAAAGATGGAGAGCCTGCTCCTTTTGTAATTGATAGCATGGTAGATAGTGTTACAGCCTCTCTGCATCAGACTGTAGATTTGGTAGCCCCTTTAAAAAAGAAAAAGTCTAACCAGAGCTTTCTAACCCCTTGGTTTAACACAGAAACTTGTAGCTTAAAACAGAAGACTCGTCAATTACAAAGAAAATGGTGTTCTACTAATTTAGATGAATTCTATTTAGCGTGGAGAAATCATCTCTTAATTTATAAAAAATCCCTTAGAAAAGCTAGAACAAGTTATTACTCTGCATTAATAGAAGAGAATAAGAATAACCCCAGGTGTAGAAGAGCTTGGAATGACGAGGCGATGCGACTTATAAACCAAAGTTTATTATCAGCTTCGCTCCTCTAACAAGTCTCATCTCAGTGCAGAAGCAGAAGTAGAATAGAGGAAGAACACATTCAGCTCTACATACTTATACCTACACATAACAAAAGACATGCATATCAAAGCTGACATCCCGCATTATCTTAATCCCCCTCCTTTGTCTTTGTATCCCTCCACCTGGCCCTGGGAGGTCAGGGCGATCGAGCTTGGAATGACGAGGCGATGCGACTTATAAACCAAAGTTTATAGCTGTAGTGACGCTGGCCTGCACGGGTGGTGGAGAAACTCGAGCTGAGCAGGGAATAGAAGCAAATGACAGTGCATTAACCAAGCGTCTATTTGCTAGATTGACTAATAGCCCATGTGCACACAAAAAATCCGCGCCCAACAAGTTAAAACTCACCGCCGCTACACCAAATGTCCATCTGTAGTTGCGGCCATGAATGCAGAGGGGCAGGTTCCTTTCACCATAAGTGTCGATGATGGAGCCGTTGGCTGCCATCGCTCCATTGCCCCGGGGGCCCATGGCCCGGTCTGCGTGGGAGGGCATGATAAAACTCAGTTGAGCTCCAGTGTCAATTAGGAACTGTTTGCCGGTGTGTCCGTCAGTCACATAAAGAAGTTTATTTTTTTCGCCGAGAACCGCAGCCGTTAACGGTTCTCGGTTTGGGCATTTTCCCGAACTTTTGAACTTGCAGGGGGGAACGCATTTTTACGCTCCCTCGGCGAAACGGTGGTGGTAATAGCAGATGTCGTTCCGCCTGCTGCGTCTTGGTCGTGTTGCCGCCATGGTGGGCGGGCTCTGCTCGGTTGTCTGTGGTTCTCCGTTGCTCTGGGCATCTGCGGATGCTGCTGTGGCCACCTGTTCCCTGCAGGCGTTGGTGAGTCGCTGCGCTTCTCGGGCCAGCGCGCGGAAGTCCTGCTGGGTGCTGCACCGCATGTTGATCAGCGTCCCTCTCATGTGTGGCGGCAGAGTGCTGAGGAAGATGTGTTGGAAGAGGAAGTTGTCGTTGTCCTCATCCTTGAGCTGCAGCATGTCCTCCATGAGGGCCTTGGGTCTGCATCCTCTGTGGCCGTAGATCGCCAGGATGTTCTCTGCTCTCTCCTCAGCTGAGGGGACGAAGTTCTCAACGATGGTCACCTTCAGCTCTCTGTATTTGTCATAGGCAGGCGGCTGTCGGATTATGCTCCGCGCGCATCTTGACGTGGCCACGTCGAGTTTGGCGACGATGTGATAAAACTTCGTCTCGTCCGCCGTTATGCCCGCCAGTGCAAACTGAGTCTCAGCTTGCTGGAACCACGAGCTCGGGTCTTCTTGCCAGAATTCTGGCAGCTTGACGGTGACGGCGCTTGTGTGGGCCGTCCTTGATGTGTCCGCCGGGTGAGAGTGCCTTTCTTCTGCTCTCACGGCGGGGCTGGTGCTCGGTTGAGCCCTCTCTTCTGCCGTGGGGGAACGTCTTCCATCCGTTCCCCTGTCTGCATGGGCGCCAGCGTCTGCCTGGGTCGCCTCAGATGAGTCAATCGCGGGGGAACGCCTCTGGTCCATCCTCGCGTCAGGGTCACCAGTGTAGAAGAGCTTGGAATGACGAGGCGATGCGACTTATTTAAACCAAAGTTTATTATCAGCTTCGCTCCTCTAACAAGTCTCATCTCAGTGCAGAAGCAGAAGTAGAATAGAGGAAGAACACATTCAGCTCTACATACTTATACCTACACATAACAAAAGACATGCATATCAAAGCTGACATCCCGCATTATCTTAATCCCCCTCCTTTGTCTTCGTATCCCTCCACCTGGCCCTGGGAGGTCAGGGCGATCGATCTGGTCTCCACCGCAGCACCTCGGATGCTCTTTGATCTCCGCTGACGGTTGAGACCTCTTGTCCTGTTCTGAGGTGTGAAGTCGCTTTACATATGTAATCACCAAACATTCTCACATGCTTATACATATGTAGGTTATGGGATATATGATTAATATAGACCACACCAGGTTTCTTTTCAACACTATAGTCAGGCTGACAAAGAGTCAGGACTCGGTCAATCCTCGCATTCCCCTTGAGCTTTCTAGTCAGGACTTCTTGAACTTTTTCAATCATAAAATTCTGTCTATTAGAGATAAAATCAGTCAGATTCTTCCCACCGTAAACTTAAGTACATTAACTACTACAACTCCTTCAATTGATATCTGTTTAGATAAGTTTACTCCAATTGACCTTTTAGAGTTAAATAAAATAATCTCCTCATCTAAGCCTTCTACTTGTCTTTTAGACCCTATTCCTACCAGGTTATTTAAAAATAGTCTTCCCAATTATTGGTAGCCGTATTCTTCATATAATTAATTCTTCTTTAACTTTGGGTGATGTACCGCAGGCTTTTAAAATTGATGTAATTAAACTCTTACTCAAAAAGCCAATGCTCAACCCAGGAGTTTTGGCTAACTATTGACCAATCTCTAATTTGCCTTTCATTTCAAAAATCTTAGAAAGAGTTGTTGCTGCACAATTGTTTGACCACTTGCAGGGAAATGGTTTATTTGAAGAGTTTCAATCTGGGTTCAGAGTTCATCACAGCACTGAAACAGCCTTAGTGAAGGCCACTAATGACCTCCTTATCACATCTGATAATGGACTTGTTTCTGTACTTGTCCTTTTAGACCTTAGTGCAGCCTTTGATACTATTGATCATGACATTCTACTTGATAGATTAGAACACTACGTTGGACTAAATGGTACTTCGCTGCAGTGGTTTAGATCTTATTTGTCCGATAGACTTCAGTTTGTTCACATCAATGATGAGTTTTCTTCCAACTCTAAGCTCAGTCATGGAGTTCCACAGGGATCTGTGTTAGGCCCTACTCTTTTTAGTTTATATATGCTTCCGTTAGGTAATATCATTAGAAAGCACTGTATACATTTTCATTGTTATGCAGACGACACACAATTATACCTGTCAGTGAAGCCTGATGATTGTAATCAATTAGCCAAGTTAGATGCCTGTCTAAAGGAAATCAAAGCCTGGATGACTTGTAATTTTCTGCTATTAAACCCAGATAAGACTGAAGTCATTCTTGTTGGTCCAAAAAAACCTTAGAAATTCCTTTCCAAATCATACTCTTAATTTGGATGCCGCTACTCTCACACTGAATAGTTCTGTGAGGAACCTTGGAGTTATTTTTGATCAAGATCTGTTCTTTAATTCACATATTAAATTTGTTTCTAAGACTGCTTTCTATTATCTGCGCAATATTGCCAAGATTAAGAGCATCTTGTCTCTGAATGACGCTGAGAAACTGATCCACGCCTTTGTCAGCTCTAGATTGTTGTAACTCGCTATTATCAGGTTGTCCTAAAATATTTTTAAAAAGTCTTCAGTTGATCCAAAATACTGCTGCAAGAGTTTTAACTGGTTCTAGAAAGAGAGATCATATCTCTCCGGTTCTGGCCTCTCTTCATTGGCTTCCTACAAAGTTTAGAATTAAGTTTAAAATCCTTCTTCTCACTTACAAAGCTCTTAATAATCAGGCCCCCTTATATATAAAAGATCTGATATTACCCTATCACCCTAACAGAGCACTACGCTCCCAAAATGCTGGATTACTTGTAATACCCAGAATCTCCAAATGTATAATGGGAGGCAGAGCCTTCTGCTCTCAAGCTCCTTCTTTGTGGAACCAGTTACCACTCTGGGTCCGGGAGTCAGACTCGATCTCTGTTTTTAAGAACAGGGTAAAATCCTTCCTTTTCAATATAGCCTACGATTAGGGAGAGATCTTGTGTCTCTTAACCCCCCTTTTGTTTTGCTGTTAATAGATTCAGACTGCCGGGTGACCTCCAAAAATGTACTTGGCTTCTCACCGTTCATGTTCTTTATGTCTGTTCTCTTCATCCTCTCTATCCCCTCACCCCCAGCCAGTTGCAGCAGATGACTGCCCCTCCCTGATCCTGGTTCTGCTAGAGGTTTCTTCCTGTTAAATGGGAGTTTTTTCTCTCCACCGTTGCTATGTGCTTGCTCACAGGGGGTCTGATTGCTGGGTCTTTCTGCAATTGTGGGGTTTTCCCTGCATGTGGTAGTGCTATGAGATGACTTTTGTTGTGATATGGCACTAAATAAATAAAGCTGAATTGAAGTGAATTGAATTGAACTGAGTGGTGCTGATGTGACTGACTGGCAGTGGCAGACAGACAGGATGAGCCAGCCAGCCCAGGTATGAGCTGATCGGATCAGTTAAGAGCAAGCTTCAGTTTCTAATGATGTGTGGGTGTTCATGTAAATCAAAACATTTTTGGGGGGATGGGGGGGGGCACGGAAATGCCAAAACTATTGTATATTTGGCCTTTTCAAAAAGTTTTGATCGTATATTGTATAGCCCCTAAA
Organism: Pholidichthys leucotaenia; assembly: GCA_020510985.1. Taxonomy (NCBI): domain Eukaryota; kingdom Metazoa; phylum Chordata; class Actinopteri; order Cichliformes; family Pholidichthyidae; genus Pholidichthys; species Pholidichthys leucotaenia. Next base: position 100,430,603 of record CM035837.1, read on the forward strand.
AGTCTTATATCTAGCAACACAACACTGTGCAGCAGTCAGAGAGGAGAGGAGATCCACACCACTCGGGTCCAGATTGCAAATGAATTGCGCATGCGCACCCCCCCCCCCCGCCAAACTTGCCCTGTTTTAGAGTGGGAAGCAAATGTCAATTAATCAATCAATCAATCTTTATTTCGGATAGATTAAAAGTACAGATTAAAAGAAACAATAATATAACAAAGGGGGAAAGAAAATCCAACAAGGTCAAATTAGACAATAACTCCTCTGATTATACAGTTCAACATAAGTTATCCAAAATGGGTGATGGCTGAAGCCGCAGCTTATATTGGCCACCCATATTCCATCCAAGAATTCAAAAGGAAAACAAAACAACAGCGATTACAATTCAGAACAAAGATAAGACAAAACGTGACAAAAAAAAAAAACTAAGCAACAACACAACGCAGACTGGATATGACAATCCTTATGTGATTTTATATGTCATCTTGTATATATGTTTGGAGTATTTCTTCCTTTAGTTTTTGTTTAAATCGTCCAAGCGTTGTACATGATTTTAATTCAGGTCCAAAATCGTTCCATAATCTGACTCCTTGCACTGAAACACAGTGTTGCTTGGTGGTAGTTCTCACTGAAGGTTTTTGAAATATACATGTTCCTCTGAAATGATATTGTTTCTCCCTTATTTGGAACAGCTTTTGGATATTTGCGGGCAGTGATAGATTCTTCACTTTAAACATTATTACTGCAGTTTTAAAGTCAACCAGATCTTTCAACTTGAGAGCTTTTAATTTAAGAAAAAGTGGGTTTGTTGGTTCCCTGTAAGCAGCTTTGTTTATTATTCTAATAGCTCCCTTCTGAAGCATAAAGACTGGATATATGTTTGTTTTATAAGTATTTCCCCATACTTCAGTACAATATGTCATGTATGGGAGTATTAATGAATGATACAAGGTATATAGTGTGGGTTGATTCAGCAAATATTTGGACCGAGTCAAAACTTTGACGAAACCATGGAGACTGTGGGGATCACTGAAGATCATTGATAAATCAAAAACTGGCCCGATCTCTTAAGGATCTCCACCCTTGTGTAAAGGGGTTATCAGGAGACAAGGGGAGAGAAGGTAAAGAAGAAAAGTTATTGCATAGACATCTCTGGAGTGTTAAGAAAAATGATAAAAAGGAACAGTAGGGAAGGGGTGAGTTCTGCAAAGACAGGTTTGTATGCAGAACGTTTTCAAACAAAATATAAAAATGTACACAATGATTTCAGCAATCTGATATCCTGGCTTTCAATGGTACAGCAATACTGCAGCAGCACGGTCCTTATCAAGGTGATCAATTTGTTAATGTTACTAGTTGGGAAATGCAATAAAGGACCTGCAAAATATAAACAAAAACTTTGGGATCAACCTATAAAACCTTGGCATGTTCTCGGAGCTCACTTTCCTTCAGATTTGGTCTCTTCAGGATTTTTCTCACTTGTGCCTGCTCTACATTTCCTCTCCCCCTTGTCCATCTCCTCCTTCACTTTTGGTTTCGTTTTGACTGGCGTACGACAGGCTGCGTGGTTCAGGTGAAACATCCACACATGCCTTCTGGTGAGTGAGTCCCCGTCGTCCCTGGCTATGCCGCCGCTGCCCCGGAGACCGCCGTGGACTTCCAGGCATCTGTTTGTGTGTTTTATCCCCATCATCCAGTTCACTAATGGACTGCATGAGGGAGAAGAGGTTCATCCTCCCGCTACGGTTAACACTCGGCACAACCTTGTCTGGCTCATTTACAGTGACAACAGGGTTGACTGCTGGTCCTGTCTGCCCCGGGTCCTGAATATTGTCTGGGTTGGAGGTGGGGTTTTGGAACACTTCATTCTCCTCTCCTGAATCATTTTTGTCATCTGGACTGTCTACCTCATCCACCTCCTCCTCCTCCTCATCATCATCATCCTCTTCCTCCTCTTCTTCATCTGCATTTCCTTCATCCGATCTGTCTGATTTGTTGACTGACTTTTGTCTCTGGTCTCTTGACTTTCGCCTCCAAAGTTCACTGTGACGATGATGGCTTGCGTTGAGGATGCCATTGTAGGTCTGGAGCTGCTTTAAGAACCCCTCGTTTGGCTTGATGATGGGCCTGCGATCCCTCACATACCCCAGCGCCACCTCCAGTGGCCAGTGCTGCTGCTTCATGGCGTAAGCGATAACAGTGGATGCAGAATGGGACACACCCAGTTTACAGTGCACCAGCACCCATCCCAGCCCCCGACCAACAGTGATCTGTGTGGAGTTTGCATGTTCTCCCCGTGTTGCGTGGGTTTACTCCGGGATTTCTCCGGTTTCCTCCCACATGCCAAAAAACATGCATGTTAGGTTAATTGGCTGTTCTAAATTGTCCCTAGATATTTGTTTCCTATAGGCCCTTAGAATAGAGGGTTAGTATTAATGAAAGCGCTTTGAGTGGTCTTTGTGACTAGAAAAGCGCTATATAAGTGCAGGTTAGTTAGTTAGTTAGTTAATATTTCACTCTGTGTAGTATTGCATTTGATTTGGATATTTTACCTTTAATATAATTAATATGTGACTTCCAACACAGTTTATTATCAATTATTACACCAAGAAATTTAGTTTTGGATACCCTTTCAATCTCTACACCATTTACACTGAGTTTAGATACTAAGTTGTTGTGATGGTTGTTAAAAACTATAAATTTTGTCTTACTTAAATTGAGCATTAATTTGTTTGAATCAAACCACAGTTTAAGCTTTCCTAATTCCTTTCCAAGTGTATCCAAAAGTTGTTCCAAATTGCTTCCACTGCATAATAAATTAGTGTCATCGGCAAACAATATTAAATCCATTTTTTCTGAAACTTTACATATATCATTTATATACACTACCGTTCAAAAGTTTGGGGTCACCCAGACAATTATTTTGTGTTTTCCATGAAAAGTCACACTTATTTACCACCATGAGTTGTAAAATGAATAGAAAATATAGTCAAGACATTGACAAGGTTAGAAATAATGATTTGTATTTGAAATAATAATTTTTTCCAGATACTCAACCTGCTCAAATGAAGGTCAGTTTTATAGCTTCTCTAACCAGCTAAACTGTTTTCAGCTGTGCTAACATGATTGCACAAGGGTTTTCTAATCATCCATTAGCCTTCTGACGCAATGAGCAAACACATTGTACCATTAGAACACTGGAGTGATAGTTGCTGGAAATGGGCCTCTATACACCTATGTAGATATTGCACCAAAAACCAGACATTTGCAGCTAGAATAGTCATTTACCACATTAGCAATGTATATTAGATATTAGAGTGTATTTCTGATTAGTTTAAAGTTATCTTCATTGAAAAAACAGTGCTTTTCTTTCAAAAATAAGGAAATTTCTAAGTGACCCCAAACTTTTGAACGGTAGTGTACATATTGAATAACAATGGCCCCAAAACTGAACCCTGTGGGACTCCACAAGTAACCTTCAGTAACTGAGTTTTTGTTACCAACACATACATACTGATATCTATTCTTTAAGTAACTACATAACCAGGACAGTGCTACCCCCTAATACCACAATTTTGTAGTTTCTTTAATAATAAATTATGATCCACTGTATCAAATGCTTTTTTAAGATCCAGGAATACCCCAACTGAATACTCTTTATTTTCAACAGCAGTTGATATTTTTTCTGTAAATTCCATTAGAGCAAATGCAGTTGTCCTCTTGTGTCTGAACCCATATTGCTGCTCACACAATAAATCATTCTTCAGTATGAAGTTGTCAATTCTCTCATAGAATATTTTTTCAAGTATCTTGGAAAATTGCGGCAATAGTGAAATTGGTCTATAGTTTGAAAGTTCCCCTCTGTCACCCGTCTTGTATATCGGAATTACTTTAGCTATTTTCATTGCATTGGGAAATATACCTGTTTGGAGAGACAGGTTACAGATATACGTCAGTGGTTTCACTAAGCATTCAATAATAGTTTTGACTAAGAGCATGTCAGTACCATCACAGTCCGCAGATGTTTTACTTTTAAACGATTTAACAATTTCAATGACCTCTCTCTCATCTGTGTTCTTTATGAAAATGGAGTCTTTTATAGCAGTGTTTTTGCTTATTGTATCACCTGTGGGTGCCGTAATGGGTATTTCTCGAGCCACATTAGGACCAATGTTAACAAAAAAGTTATTAAATTCATCTGCAGGTGAAGCTGCATTCACACTCTGAGTCGTTTTATTATTTTTTTGAAAAATTGGTTGGGTAGCTTGTATTTCTGTTTTTATTTCCAAGAATATTGTTAAGTATTGTCCATTTATTTTTAATATTGTCTCTGTTTTTCTCCAGTTCTTTACTGTAATAGTCTCTTTTACTACATCTTATTATATATGTTAACTTATTTTTGTATGTTTTATACCGCTGCTCTGCTTCTTTTGTCCTTTTCTTTAGGAAAGCTTTATATAATAAATTTTTCTTTTTACACGCCTTTTGTAATCCTTTGGTTAACCATGGCTTATCGGCAAATATATGTTTAAGCGTTTTCTTTACTAATGGACAATTTTTTTCATAAAGAGTGGTTACAATGTTTATAAATGTGTCATAGGCTTCATTTACATCTGATACATAGACTTTTGTCCAGTCTTGCTTCAGCAAGTCATCTTTAAAAGAACTGATTGCATTTTGTGATTTGTATCTGAATGATCTTAAAATTTTTTCCTGTATTGGCCCCCGTGTGGCCATGGATAAGTGCAAAGGTTGGCAAATGGTCACTTATATCATTTATCAATAATCCACTTTCTATTTTCTTATCAATAATATTAACAAACAGGTTGTCAATAAGTGTAGCAGTGTGAACTGTGATTCTACTGGGATGTGTTATTGTGGGATATAGACTCATGCTGTACATAGAATTCATGAACTCTGTAATTACATTTTGTTGATATGGATTTAGTAAATCAATATTGAAATCTCCACAAATTACTACCATTTTCTTACTAGTAATATTATTGTACAGCTCGACTAATTTATCTCTGAATGTCTCAATGCAAGTTCCCTGCGTTCTATATATACAACTTATAATTAGATTTTTTGTTTTATCTTGGTCAATCTCAACAGTAACACATTCCAAAATCCCTGGTAGTGCAAAGGACATTCCATTTACAAGCTTACGCCTATGCAGGTCATCAATATACAGTGCAACACCACCACCCTTTTTTTGAGATCTGTTAATATGAAACATCTGATATCCCTCTATTGCCATCAGGGGAGCCTGATCTTCATTAAGCCAAGTTTCAGAGACTGCGATAGCTGTAAATTTTCTGTCTAGCTGTTTTAAATAGTCCTGAATCTGTGGAAAGTTTAAGTGATGGCCTATTTAAATGGCAAAATTAAAACAAACAAACCAAGAATCAACAGAAGAAAGTTAATTTGTAGTTTTCAACATATTTAGGGTATTTTTTACTCACTTTTTGTCTCTCCCGTGTCATTATTCTTCTCTACTACAGCCTCTATTACAATTACATGCAAATGACAATTATGCAAATTAGGCGATGGCGTCATTTATCGATTTTTGTCGACTTTTAGGACAGCCAATAGCTACTTTCCTTACTGAGGAGTTGGCAACAGTGATGTTGACGTTTTCCTTTAATGGTGAGATCAGCTGATCAAATCACCATAATAGCTAGAGTTAGCCTTACGGAGCAGTATGTTGAATTTACGACAGGAAACGTCGTTTTATCGATGTGTATTGAGGTGGGATATATCTATAATCCGTTCAGTGGTCTGACAGTCATTTTTATTTTGTGGTGGCGAATTTAAATTTACTTACTCTGAGGCTCGTTCTGAGAGATATCATTTAGCGGCTATAGCTAACCTGCGTCAGTGATCAAAGCTAACAGGCTAACTCACCTAAATGATAGCGACTTAGCCACACGTAGACCACCGGATATTAAACGTGTTTATCGAATTTAAACGCTGCACTTAAAATACCAAAACTTGAGTCTTTAAAAATGTATTAAAGATATTTCTCAACGGTTTGCTTGCGTGTTGTGGACCAGTTTTTTTGTCTGAAACGCTAGCTTCGGTTATGCTAGCATTCGCCATCAAAAAATGTCTCGTAAGTAATGTGTCCAACACCGCATTGTTTTCGTATAAATTCGGCGACTCGTATGTGCCCAAGTTTTATCATTTTAATCCTGTAAATACATTAACTTTGTGCGTTACATCTCTTCGTGTTAAGCAGGGGGAAAACAACCCACAAGTGACTAAATCTGGCTTCCTTCTGCACTGTTACTTTTCAGCTTCTGCCCTTAATAAGAGATTGAAAACATCTGTGCTCCGACCAGCTATGCCGTGTCTTTGAGGATGGGAGGGAGTGGATCCAAAGCCAAAGGTGTCTGGCCTTTCTCGGGCAGCGGAGGTGATTCAGGAAGTGATGCGAACGAGCAGTCACTGGCAAGGCTGAAAAGCTCCAGGAATGCAACGCCGTTTGTTTTTACTAGGAGGAGGTAAATGACACGCTAGACGAGATCAAGTGTATTAACAAGTTCCTTTCTCTCTGAAATAGATGAAGGTTGTCAAACTGCAAAATTTTTTATACTGAGAGATGAGGTGGGGGTAGGTGCAGGGCGTTCCTTTGTGCCTGCAGAGATCACAGGGCTCGAAATACGCTAGCGAAATTTTATTTGCTGTCCACAACACTGCTTTATTTTTTCAGAGGCGATGTTGTGGGCTCTCATCTTGTAGAGTTTATTCCTTTTGTTGGAATTAATTTGTACTCATGAGCATATTTAATTTATCCTGGATTTCAAATGCAAGTTGTTTATATTTATTTAAAATCAGAGAATGGCACTATCAATCATTTATCCACTGCTGTTAACTGGGACCCCTACTGTGGATTGTCACCTTATCATGGTGAAGGGGCTTGCATGCCCGAATGATCCCAGGAGTTGTATTGGCAGGGGCAACTTTCCCCTGGTAGGGTCTCCAAAGAAAAACTGGTGCTGGGTGAAGAGCCTTACCAACGAAGTCCAGTGAATCCCTATGAAAGAAGGTACAACAAGGACCAAGGGTACCCAAAGAAGCCACATGAATTTACCCTCCAGTGGGCTTACCACCTGCAGGAGGGATCATGGGGGATCATGGTGCTATGTGAACCCAGCAGCAGTCTGGGCTAATCTGCCAGGACTGCTGCCCCCGCAACCTGGACCCCTGGATAAGTGGTAGAAGATGGATGGATGTTAACTGGAAGTAAATGAGACCTACACACGTGGACAAAATTGTTGGTACCCCTCTGTTAATGAAAGAAAAACCCACAATGGTCACAGAAATAACTTGAATCTAACAAAAGTGGTAATAAATAAAAATTCTATGAAAATTAACCAATGAAAATCAGACAGTGCTTTTGAATTGTGGTTCAACAGAATTATTTTAAAAAACAAACTCATGAAACAGGCCTGGACAAAAATGATGGTACCCTTAACTTAATATTTTGTTGCACAACCTTTTGAGGCAATCACTGCAATCAAACTATTTCTGTAACTGTCAGTGAGACTTCTGCACCTCTCAGCAGGTATTTTGGCCCACTCCTCATGAGCAAACTGCTCCAGTTGTCTCAGGTTTGAAGGGTGCCTTCTCCAGATGGCATGCTTCAGCTCCTTCCACAGATGTTCAATAGGATTTAGATCAGGGCTCATAGAAGGCCACTGTAGAATAGTCAAATGTTTCGCTCTTAGCCATTCTTGGGTGTTTTTAGCTGTGTGTTTTGGGTCATTATCCTGTTGCAAGACCCATGACCTGCGACTGAGACCAAGCTGTCTGACACTGGGCAGCACATTTCTCTCTAGAATACCTTGATAGTCTTGAGATTTCATTGTACCCTGCACAGATTCAAGACACCCTGTGCCAGATGCAGCAAAGCAGCCCCAGAACATAACAGAACCTCCTCCATGTTTCACAGTAGGGACAGTGTTCTTTTCTTGGTGTGCTTCATTTTTGCGTCTGTGAACATAGAGCTGATGTGCCTTGCCAGAAAGTTCCAGTTTTGTCTCGTCTGTCCATAGGACATTCTCCCAGAAGCTTTGTGGCCTGTCAACATGCATTTTGGCAAATTCCAGTCTGCACTTTTTTATGATTTGTTTTCAACAGTGGTGTCCTCCTTGGTCGTCTCCCATGAAGTCCACTTTGGCTCAGACAACGACGGATGGTGCAAACTGACACTGATGTACCTTGACCTTGGAGTTCACCATGAATGTGTTTAGAGGTGGTTCTGGGCTCTTTTGTTACCATTAGTATTATCCGTCTCCTCCTGCGGCCACGTCCAGGGAGGTTGGCTACAGTCCCGTGGATCTTAAATTTCTGAATAATATGTGCAACTGTAGTCACAGGAAGATCAAGCTGCTTGGAGATGGTCTTATAGCCTTTACCTTTAACATGCTTGTCTATAATTTTCTTTCTAATCTCCTGAGACAACTCTCTCCTTTGCTTCCTCTGGTCCATGTTTAGTGTGGTACACACCATGTCAACAAACAGCACAGTGACTACTTGCCACCCTTTAAGTAGGCCGACTGACTGATTACAAGTTTGTAGACACCTGTGATGTTAATTAGAGGACACATCTTGGTTGAACATGTCCCTGTGGTCACATTATTTTCAATCTTTTCTAGGGGTACCATCATTTTTGTCCAGGCCTGTTTCATGAGTTTGTCAAAAGCATTGTCTGATTTTCATTGGTTAATTTTCATAGAATTTTTATTTATTACCACTTTAGTCAGATTCAAGTTATTTCTGTGACCATTGTGGGTTTTTCTTTCATTAACAGAGGGGTACCAACAATTTTGTCCACGGCTGTATACCCCATGAAATGCACGACTAAATATACTGTATGTTCCCTTGCTGTGTTACAGTTCCTTGTACTATGATGAGGATGGTGACCTTGCCCATGAATTCTATGAAGAGACAGTGGTGACAAAAAATGGCAGAAAAAAGTCCAAATTGAAGAGGATTCATAAAAATCTGATTCCCCAGGTGAGTTAAGGATATTCAGTTTCAACGATAAGAAATGTTTTAATGGAAATGCCGTTTCTTAGGAATGTGAATTTTTTTTTCTTCAGGGGATTGTGAAGCTCGACCACCCTTGTATTCATGTAGATTTCCCCATTGTCCTCTGTGAGGGGTGACAAGTTTCATGGGACTGATCTAATATGAGGTGCAGCACACGTGTGCTCTTCTGAGACACTTGTCCCAGTCCTACGCACTGTGATCAAGACTGGGCCAGTGGCCTGGAGAGAAATGGGGAAATGCATTGTGTCATTAAAGTGATATGTTGAATTAAATGTTATACATTTGAATTCAACTATGGTCAATAATGTCCATGTTTTCAAATTGTAATAGTGACGATGCAATTTGTGTTTCCAGTATCCAGCTGTTATGTAAGCAGTCTTAGAGAATACATCAAATTATGCTGTATTTCTCTTGCGGTTTTTGCAGGGAAAACATCCTTGATGTGAACAGGCTTTAATGGTTCATGCCTTCTGTGAGATGTAGAGCATTAGACTCTATATATCCTTGTATACATGTTAGTTTTGTTTGAGTGAATGTGTGAAAGAGGCTTTTGAGATGTAGTTACATGGCAGGAATGAGGACAGATTGTGAAATGTATACATATATGGTCGTGTTCTGTGTTGTTTTGTCTGAGTCTGTTTCAGTTACTGGAGCTCAGACCTGCACTAGTGAACATAATATACTGTAAATAACTTCAGATTTCTGAGTTGGAAATACTTGAATAAATGGTTTACTGAGCAGAACTGTGGCTCAAGATTTTATTTTGAGTTGAGCTTCTTTTGAGTGGCTTGCTTGCTATTTTAGTAAAAGTAGACAGGAAGACAGGAGGCTTTCTGAAGGTTAATGTTATTAGATTAAAAGCTGTTAAAAATAATAATTAAAAAAAAGTTATTTATTTCCAACATTTCAAATTAACAGCTTTGAGATTTTTTTAAAACCTGTTTTGTGATGGACTAATATCTGCTGAGATTAATGTATTAAACATACACACTAACATAATTTCTCTTCTTAAACCTTAATTACAAAATACAAAGCCTTCTGAAAAGTGATAGGAGGCATGAGTATGGGTAGCTCTGGAGTCATTCTCTTGTGCAAATGAAATAACATCAATACAGTATAACCAAAATAAGTTTACATATTACACCTTCAAATTGACCTATTATTCTAATTTTCAGCTCCATATCCTTTGTCATTTGAGCTGAAAAGAGTATCTTTCACTTTAAATAACACTCATTTTTCACAGTTTTTTTTTTCTTCAGCTTTTCATCCTCTGTCTCAAAAATCATTTAATCGTAAAGGTCACACTCCATTTAGCCTGTTTTCTTCTGATTGACTGCCCTTTCAAACAGAATTTTTGAACAAAAGAGATGAAATATATATGCTAGAGGGGCGGCGTGGTGGAGTAGTGGTTAGCACTGCGGCAGCACAGCAACTCGCCCTTGGCTGGGGGATCCTGGGTTCGATCCCAGCCCCCGACCAACAGTGATCTGTGAGGAGTTTGCATGTTCTCCCCGTGTCTGCGTGGGTTTACTCCGGGATTTCTCCGGTTTCCTCCCACATGCCAAAAACATGCAAGTTAGGTTAATTGGCATCAAAACTGGGGATTCTAAATTGTCCTTAGGTATGACTGTGAGAGTGAATGGTTGTCTGTCTCTCTGTGTTGGCTCTGCGGTGGACTGGCGATCTGTCCAGGGTGTACCCTGCCTCTCGCCCAAAGATGCTGGGATAGGCTCCAGCCCCCCTGCGACCCGAAAAGGATTAAGTGGAAGGAGATGAATGAATGAATATGCTAGAGGACACTCAGAGAGTGCATGCCTCCGCCAAGGCTCCGTTCCTCCCTCCCTTTGTCTGTCCATATCGCCATCCATCTGTACATTGTGAGATGGGGCCTTGGTGGAGGTATGCATTCACAGATCACCTCCAGCATTTAATGACTTCATCTTTGGACCAAGGGCCACCTCTGGTGAAAATTTCATCCAAATCCATCTGAGTTTTTGCTTGATCCTGCTAACAGACAGAGAAACAGCTGCAAAAAACCAACATGACTAGTCTTCTATGGCATACGGGGGGGGGGGGGGGTAAAACCAAGTTAAATTTAACAAACTTTATTGAACCAGTCAGACAACCCCACTCATAAATTTGCAACAAATCAGAATAAATAATGGTAGGCCTTATGGTCTGTAATAAAACCATTACAAACTACAAAAGCACTCGGAGAGCGCAGACCGCCAAGCAGCTCGTTTCCCCCAAATGACATTGTTAGAAATGCAGCAGTTTTCTAAATACAACATTTCTGCATTTAATATTGATGAAAAATCCTAATTCAAGTTTCCTTCTATAAGATTTATTGAAATAACAGATAAATAGTATTAGGTAACTTTTAGCTACAGAAATTCTGGTGTACCAACAAAAGCACAATTTAACCAAGTGGATACGGATTTTTCCTAAAAATTCCTGGATCCAGGTGGTGATCGAAATCACCACAAAAATGTAATCATCTGTTCCCCATACCATGACACACCTTTTCTGAAAATTTCATCAAAATCCATTCATAAATTTTGGACTAATGTTGCTAAGAGACAGACAGACAAAGCAATGCCGGTGTCGTGGCAAAACGTGATCAGCTGCCAAAAATTGATCATCAGGTGCCATATTGTAGTTATGGGGTTATATTAGCTGTAAAATATATATTTCAACAGGTAAACAGTACTGAGTTGGGTATAATAAGATATATTTAACACAACGCATTTTGAACCGGAAACAAAGTTGATGTAGGGTTAAAAGCAATTAAAATAATGCAGTCACAAGGTTACATGGAAAAATACATAGATTTACTGGATACATACATGTAGATACTGTACAAATACATATTCTATGCATCAACAATGGAAAATTAGTGTAAGCTTCTAAACAAGGTTTTTGCACATACACTACTCACAAAAAGTTAGGGATATTTGGCTTTCGAGTGAAATTTATGAAAAATGTAAAAAGTTCACACTCCAGTGATACTGTGAAAGTAGGGCATTTGAGTAGAAGCATGCAATGGTGATTTCCTAATTTCGAACAATTTATTGAAATAAAAGCCAACAACAGTGGTGGGTATACCGCAACAAAAAATGTCAATGTCTCGATAACTTGTCATGTGCCCTTGAGCCTCAATTACAGCTTGACAATGATGTCTCATGCTGTTCACAAGTTGACTTATTGTCTGCTGAGGCATGGCATTCCACTCATCTTGAAGGGCGGCCCTCAGTTCATTGAGGTTGTGGGGTGCAGGGTTACGAGCCTCTACACGGTGACCCAGATGATCCCATAGGTTTCCTATGGGATTCAGGTCTGGAGAAAGTGCAGGCCACTCCATTGGTGGTACCCCAGCCTCCAGTAGCCGTTCCCTAATGATGTGACCTCAATAAGCTGGAGCATTGTCGGCCATGAAGATGAAATTGGGCCTGTGTTGTTCATGCTGGGCCAAAATGACTGGATTAATGATGTTATTTGGGTAGTATCGGCTTGTCACTGTACCGTTCGCAAGGTGTAGGGCAGTTCTGTATTGACTAGACACACCTGCCCAGACTGTAACATGGTGACAACAGTGGCATCTTCAACATCATTGGCGGCTATCATTTCTGCTCAACGTGAATCGACTTTCATCAGAGAACAGCACTGAGGCCCACTGGTCCCTTGTCCTGCGTAAATGCTCCCTGGCGCATGCAAATGACAATGCCTGTGCCTGGTGGTGTGATCAGGTAACCTTGCAGGTCATCTAGCACGCAGACCACGCTGATGTAAACAGTTTCAAATGGTCTGATGTGACACTTGGGTGCCTCTCACCTCCCTTAAATGTGCCTGGAGTTGAATGGTATTCATCATCTGGTTCTGCAGGGTACTGTTCACAATGAAGCGGTGATCAGCGTGGGATATGGCCAAAGACCATCCACTTCTATGCCTTTCTGTGACTCTTCCAGTCTCTCTGTTGCAACCTGCTGATGACACTCTGTGACACACTAAGCTCAATGGCCACTTCCCTCTGAGAACATTCTGTTTGAAGCCTCACAATGGTGAGGTACTGTTGATCAATTTTTAGGTGTCATCTTGTTCTCATGATGTCAAAATGTGAACAGCATGATGAAGAGGACTGTTTAAATACCAATTCTAATTGAACCAGAAAATGTATTGGTCTATTCATGGATCAGCCACCTGCTGTGAATTTCGCTGTTAAGCACCTTGTTAGAGAACAGTAAGTTTTGCAAAACGTACTTAAACATTGACCAGTTGAAGATGTGCATTTGAATGGTTAGAAAAGGTCAAATTAAGTTCACCTGTAAAGGTTATAGTGTGGGAATGTGCAATTGATGAGGCAGGTTTGTCTCAAGGCAGCTTTATTACACATTCACCAACATCTCAAAGTAGAAAGAGAACAACTCAGAAAAACTCGCTCCATATATACCCCAGGCCCCCACAGTTCACAAGTCACATTCATTTACATCACAAGCAACAATGCATTTCCTCTTAAATCCTTTAGCATCCCCCCTCACAGACTTTGGCCCACAAAGGTTCTTCCAAGCAGTCTCTCAGCACACAAAGAATTACGTTTTCACAGCTTCCTGTTATCGCCAAGGGAACTCTGCACTCTGTTCAATCTATGTGGAGTACACTGTAAGGCATTAAGTAAGACACGTGTGGCTACACAACCCCCCCCCCCCCCCAAACATTTTAGAATGAACAAGAGAATAACAGTATGCATGCCGTGATAGAATCATTACACATCAGTCCACATGCTGTTTAGGCTTCAGTCTCCTGCCGTATCTGCTGTAACCAGGATTCAACGTCTCCACGGCGCTGTCATGCTGGGGAGCTGCCGTCTTGGGGTGAAAACCTTTTGTCAGTCCCTGCGGGTGTTCTGGGGAAACATTACTCTGTGAAGCTCCCCGTGGGGGTCTTCCTCGCCGCGGGGCCCTTGCCAACATCACTTGCTCATCCGCCACCACAAAAGCGGGTTTGAGTCTGTTTATGCCAACTTTTTCTTCCCTACCCCCCAAATCTAGCAAAAAATGCTTGTTCCCTGTTTCCAACACTCTGAATGGTCCGTCATAAGGTGGTCGCAGTGGGGGTCGATGTGCATCGTGTCTGACAAAAACAAACTCTGCGTTTTTCAAAGTTTTAGGCACAAAAACGCGTGAAAACTGTGGTGAACGGGGCTGGGCAGCGTGCTTGATTCTATGCTACTCTGCAACAGCTGAGACGGGGAGCTGTCCGGCGCAGGGTTATCTGGGAGAAACTCCCCGGGCAGCCAAAGTGGTTGTGCAAAAACGAGCTCAGCCGGGGAGGCTTCTAAGTCCTCTTTAGGCGCAGAACGCAACCCCAATAAAATCCATGGTAGCTTGTCTACCCAATTTGCATCCGTCAGTGACGCTCTGAGAGCTGCTTTCAATGACCTATGAAAACGTTTGCATAACCCATTAGCCTGCGGATTGTACGCGGTTGTGCGGTGAATTGTGACACCCAGGTTGCGGGCCATTGTTGACCAAAGTTCGGACACAAATTGAGGGCCTCTGTCGGACGTAATGTCCGACGGAACTCCGAAACACGCCACCCATGCTGTTAAAAACGCGTTCGCCACCTCCTCGGCCGTGGTTGACGTCAGCGGAACCACTTCAGGCCAGCGCGTGGTGCAGTCCACCATTGCCAGAAGGTGTGTGCACCCCTGTGACGGCGGAAGGGGGCCCACAAGGTCCACATGAACGTGATCGAACCTCTTGGCTGGGATGTGAAACGGCTCCAAGGGAGCTCTCGTGTGCCTGTGTATTTTGGCTCGTTGACACGCCGTGCAGGCTGCTGCCCACTCTTTAACTTGTTTGCGAAGGTTCGGCCACACAAATTTCTCTCCTACCATTTTGACCGACGCGCACACTCCCGGGTGCGCCAAAGAATGAATCGAGTCAAAAACGCGGCGGCACCACGCGGCCGGTACTACTGGGCGTGGCCGTCCAGTGGAGACATCGCAGATTAGGGGGGGCATACCGTCTTGCAGCACCCTGTTCTCCAGCCTTAACCCTGTTGGTCCAGACTGGAGTGCGCGCACATCCGCGTCACTAACCTGCTCCGCGGACATGGCTGCGTAATCTATTCCTACGCTGACTGGGGCCGCCACGGCACGCGAGAGGCAATCTGCCACTACATTCAGTTTGCCCGCCACATGCTGAATATCAGTGGTAAATTCTGAGATCGCGGCCAGCTGTCTCTGCTGCTGGCCTGACCACGGTTCGGAGACCTTGGCCATCGCGAATGTTAGCGGCTTGTGGTCAACGAACGCGGTGAAACAGCGTCCTTCCAGCTAGAACTGAAAGTGGCGGATGGCCAAATGGAGAGCCAGCAGCTCCCTGTCGAACGCACTGTATTTACGTTCACTATCACGCAAGGTCCTGCTGAAAAAGGCGAGGGGCTGCCAAACCCCGGCTACATGCTGCTCCACGACCGCCCCTATGGCCACATCTGATGCGTCAGTAGTGAGCGCTATGCGGGCCGTTGGGTCTGGGTGTGCCAACAACGCAGCATTTGCCAAGGCTGCTTTTACCTCCGCGAACGCTCGCTCCCGCTCCGGGGACCACTCGACCTTATTCACGGATTTCTGTTTTTTGAGTGCGGCATAAAGCGGTTGCATTAGCTGCGCTACGCGGGGGAGGAAATGGTTATAAAAATTCACCATTCCCAAAAACACCTGTAACGCCCTGACCGTCTGCGGCCGGGGGAAATTTGCTACCGCGAGCACTTTGTCAGGAAGCGGAACCGCTCCTTCGGGGGAGACGCGGTGTCCTAAAAAAATCGATCTGCGCCACCCCGAACTGACACTTCGCTGGGTTGATTATTAACCCGTGATCTCCCAACCTCCAGAAAACTGTCGCTAGGTGGTTTTCGTGTTCGTCTTCGGACGCTCTGGCTACCAAAATATCGTCCAAGTAGACAAACACGAAAGGGAGATCGCGCAGCACCGCGTCCATCATGCGTTGGAACGTCTGTGCAGCCCCTTTAAGCCCGAATGGCATGCGCAAAAACTCGAGTAGGCCAAATGGAGTTATTACCGCTGTTTTGGGTATGTCCTCAGCGCGCACTGGGACTTGGTGGTAACCGCGTCCAAATCTATTTTAGAAAAAACATGCGCCCCTGCCAAATGGACGGAAAAATCTTGGATATGCGGGATTGGGTAGCGGTCATGCGCTGTGGCATTGTTTAACCTGCGGAAATCCCCGCAAGGTCGCCATGAGCCATCAGCCTTCGGGACCATGTGTAGCGGGGAAGCCCATGGGCTGTTCGAACGCCTGATGATGCCCAACCTCTCCAGGTTGGCGAACTCCTCGCGCGCTATGGCCAGTTTAGCTGCGTCCAAGCGCCAAGCTTTTGCAAAAACGGGTGGTCCGGTAGTGGTAATAAAATGTTCCACCCCGTGTTTAGCGACGGTTGCCGAAAATGTAGGGACCGTGAGTGCTGGGAACTGAGTGAGCAGTGTGTGGAACTTACCGCTTGCCGCTGTGACGTTGGCTTGTGCTGTTGGCGGGGCCACTCGCGCTGTACAGGGAATAAAATCAAAAGAAAGTGCATTAACCAGGCGCCTGTTAGTGAGATCAACCAACAGACCATGTGAGCACAAAAAATCAGCCCCCAACATATTGAAATTCACTGCTGCTATAACAAAAGTCCACTCAAATGTACGGCCGTGTAGAGACAGAAGTAGAGTCCTCTCACCAAAGGTCTTAATCTCTGAGCCGTTCGCTGCTGCCGCCCCGGGACCTCTGGAACCTGCCAGCCTGTCCGCGTAGGAAGGTGTGATGAAACTCAACTGGGAGCCTGTGTCCACGAGGAATTGCCTCCCGGAGCGTGCGTCCAACAAGTAGAGCAGCTTGTTCTCCTCCCCTAGGGTCGCGGCTGCTACCGACCCCCGGTCTTGACGTTTCCCGAACGCTTGAACTGGCACGGTGGTACACATTTGCGTGCCCTCTCTGCGAAGCGGCGGTGGTAGAAACAAAGGGTGTCTCCTCTGCGTTCCCTGGCCCCCGCCGCCGCCGTCGTCGGTGGTTCTGCCACCGCTGCCTCTGGCCCCCTGCCATCTCCGGCCGTCACGCCGAGTTCCGCTGCTGCAGCCGTGGCCGCGTGCTGTCTGCTGGCGTTGACAATTCGATGCGCCTCCCGGGCCAGCGCGCGGTAGTCCCGCTGGGCCAACAACGGCAAACTGGCCAGGGTCGCTCTCGTCGCTGACGGTAGGGTCCTGAGGAAGAGGTGGGTAAAGATGAAGTGGTCATCGTCTGAGCCTTTCAACCTCAACATCTTCTCCATCAGGTCAACGGGTGTGCCATCTCCCAACTCGGTCAGCGCCAGGAGTCTCTCTGCCCTCTCCTCAACCGAGAGAGTAAAGTGCTGGATGAGTGCAGCCTTCAACGCGCCGTATTTGTCGCTGGCTGGCGGCTGCTCCAGAAGGCTCTCCACATGTTGAGCCGTGTGGTTATCAAGTTTTGCGACCACATGGTAGAATTTTGTGTCATCTACCGATATCCCCCGGAGGTTGAACTGTGCCTCAACCGAGTGGAACCAGGAGCGCGGATTGTTCTGCCAAAAGTCCGGTAGCTGGACCGTAGCGGCTTTCGCTTGGCTGGGGGCTCCTGACGAGGCTGGCCCCAGGGAATTCTCCTCTTGCTGCATGCTACGTCTTGGGTCATCAGTGTGGGAATGTGCAATTGATGAGGCAGGTTTGTCTCAAGGCAGCTTTATTACACATTCACCAACATCTCAAAGTAGAAAGAGAACAACTCAGAAAAACTCGCTCCATATATACCCCAGGCCCCCACAGTTCACAAGTCACATTCATTTACATCACAAGCAACAATGCATTTCCTCTTAAATCCTTTAGCATCCCCCCTCACAGACTTTGGCCCACAAAGGTTCTTCCAAGCAGTCTCTCAGCACACAAAGAATTACATTTTCACAGCTTCCTGTTATCTCCAAGGGAACTCTGCACTCTGTTCAATCTAAGATGTGGAGTACACTGTAAGGCATTAAGTAAGACACATGTGTGGCTACAATAGTGCATTTTACGTGCATCCTGAAATTTCACCCGAAAGTCAAATATCCCTAACTTTTTGTGAGTAGTGTAAATATCAGAATCAATTGCAGTCTCATGAATGCAATTAATACTTTTTAAGCCATTAATTTTGTGATATTCTCAGTTACAATCTCATTTCATTGATCAGTTTATCAATGATGCCCAACAACTGCCTCAAGTCTTATTGAACCAAAGTTTTCACTTGGGAACAGCAAAGGAAACCAACTAGTTTAATTGATCAACATGTTTACTAGCTGTAGTTTCAACACATTATTTCTTCTGACCAGCAAAATCAAACTTATTTCTGGAATTACTCCATGATAATGTACTACTATTAGTGCCAGTGACCTGCACTGATAAATACATATGTACCACTCTTTTAACTTCATTTCTTGACAAGCATTAGAGCAGCACCTCCTCAAGTATGAGCCCAGCCAGGACACCAAACAGCACACCACATGGATGGGGTGTGTTTTTCGTGCACACATTTTCCCCAATAGGAACTCTTTGTCAGCTTCCATCTGTAGCTGGAGCCATTTAACGTCCTTGGCAGTAAACATTCGATACACTTGGGAATTCAGCATTGTCCGTACTAGTTGTGGATATTGACTCAGAGGTGTGTCACTAGAAACCATCATCATAATCTCCATCACAGCCATAATTGTTGCTGCCCATCAGTTCCATGGCGCTGACACGTCTCCTCCTCTTCATCTTCTTCCTCGTCAACAGCAGCATCATCATAAATGATGCTGGTTGTTATCAATGTTGTTGTCCAAACTGCAAACACTTTGGCCAGCACTATGTTTTGTTTTTTTTTCAGATGTGATAAAACCTCAAAACATTTATAGACACATTGTTGGTGGACTGAGACCAGACAGTACACCTTTAACAAGCGGACGCTCCTGGCTCCTGCAGCTGGTGATCACTTTTTGGCATGACAACTGGCAAAAGCATTACCTCCTCCTCTTGGTGGAGGATGTAAAAATTAAACATTGTCCAGTGCTGTGTGTTTACATACCATGTGGGTAACGTGCCTTGCAAGACATTTTTAGCTTGTCTGCTGGTACTCTGTTCCCTGTGCCATTACACACCTTTCCTGAAAATGTCATCAAAATCTGGTCATAAACCGCACAGTTTGCTTGCATTTTCTTGGTGTCTTCAGATGAAATAATGTCAACCATCACATACTTTGTGTATGGGTGCGGAGGTGGACGTAACTCCGTGGACACGTCTTAAAGGGGAAGCTCAATATTATTATTATTTTCTCCCCCCAAAATTTCTGGATCCAGATTGTGATCCCGATCACCACCAAAATCTAATCACCTGTTCCCCGTGCCACTAGACACCTTTCCTGAAAATTTAATCAAAATCCATTCAGAACTTATTGCGTAGTGTTACCAACAGACAAACCAACACCGGCAAAAACTTTACCTCCTCCCTTGGCAGAGGTAAAAATGAGCTAAGAATAGTAACTAGAAGGCACTCAAACAGGGGTGCCTTTAGAAATTTTTCATGGGGGGGCCACATGGGGACCACTGAAAATCTTGGGGTGGCACATCAGAATCAATTTATACCAGATACCACATTATTTCTCCTGGATTGTCCTTCCAGGTATTCAGATTTGTCGGTGACAGTCAACAGACTGTCACACACTTTAAAAACATCAGATTGTTGCGGTCTGCTTGTTTATAGACAAATCAGCTTTTATGTCATCTACGTCTTTCTGGGTGAACTGCAGACTGGTTTTAATGTACTGCAACTCTCTCGTCATTGTGTCTGCTCTTACATTAGCTGAATCCATGATCACTTTGATGAGGCTTTTGAAAGTTTCCTGTTGTTGGTTTAACAATGCAGAAAACAATTCTTTTTGCTGTTGCAGTAAGTCATTTACATGAGCGAGGGATACATAGTCCTCCTCGGATTTGGCCTCTGCTTTCGGCTTAGATGGCATTTTGCCGCAGTTTTGCAATAATTTGTAGTGGATAAGGAGACAAGAATCTATTTCCAAGAATATTTCAGTGTCAAGGAAAAATTCCAGCAGCAACAACAGCAGGAATGTGTGTAAGGCCTGGTGCCAGGCCTGAAGCCTGATGGAGGTGGCTGCCTGTGGAGCCAGGTGGTGGTGGCTGCCTGTGAGGCCTAGTGGTAATGGCTGTCAATCTGCTTCTAAGGCAGAAAGGCCCAATTCCAAATCCACCACAATCTTCCCCCAAGCCACCAATCCACTGCCAAGTGTCAACCAAATCACCTTCGAAAGTCCAGAAGTAGCCACAGTTGAAGAACTGAAGTCCTGCTACCTCTTGAACATCCATCCATCCATCCATCTTCTACCGCTTTTCCAGAGGTCCGGGTCGCGGAGGCAGCAGTTCAAGCAGAGAAGCCCAGACTTCCCTCTCCCCCACCACCTGCTCCAGCTCTTCAGAGAGGATACCAAGGCGTTACATGTAGTATTTTAATCCTGCTGCTCAAAATGTAATCATGCTGTGTGCCTGTTTGCGTTTGGTCTGAATGCACCTTGACAGTGCGATCTGTGCTACTCTGCTGTATTTTGTTAATATTTGTTAATAATATACAGCAGACATCAATTATTCTTAAACATCTTTGCTGTATTTTGTTAATCATATGCAGCACATTATTTTTAAACATCTACTACTACATGTAAAATTTGACAGAAAAACAAGTTAGAAAATTATGTTAGTCTGTCCAGTAGCAGGGACCAGAGGTGTCTGCTGGGGGGGCCTAAGTGGTGCGCCCCACCCACCGGGGCACCCCTGCGCTCAAAGCACAAACCTCTGCCAAGACTCCTTACTCCCTTCGTTCCTCTGTACATACCACCATATCTCTGTCCATCCCTCCTTCCATCTGTACCACCCTCCATCTGTACATTGCGAGATGGGGCCTTGGTGAAGGTATGCACTCATGTATCACCTCCAAAATCTAATGGGCTAATCCATAGACCAAGGGCTACCTTTGTTGAAAATTTCATCCAAATCCATCTAGTAGTTTTTGTGTAATCCTCTTAACACATTGCAAGAAGATAGGGTCTTGGTGGAGATATGTACTCTCGGATCACCTCCAAAATCTAATTGGGTCATCCTTAGGCCAAGGGCTACCTCTGGCAAAAATTTCATCAAAATCCATTGTCTAGTTTTTGCATAATTGTGTTAACAGACAAGCAAACTGAGCACATTACTGTCATTACCTCCTTGGCAGAGGTAAAAAAACCAACAACTTGAGAATCAGTTTGAAGACTGAAGTTTCTACTCATACATTATTATTTGCCCATATATTTGTCTTGGCCACATTTAATATAAACATCATTCATTATAACAGTACTCTCAAAAAAGGGAAAAGAATAATGAACCCACTTTAAGACATGCGTGCATAAGCAGAATCTAGAGAGGGTTGGGATTTAATTCTGGTCCTGTGTTATGAGTGTTACGTAGATGGTTGAGAACTTTTTTAAACAGACTTGGATGAAGGAAACATCTTTTATGAATACAACCCCAATTCCGGTTTGTTGGGATGTTGTGTTAAGTGTAAATAAAAACAAAAAAATCATTTAAAAATCCTTTTTTAAGAGCCAGGCAATCTGTTTCCAACTGTTCTTTATTAATGGATACAAGAGAAAATTCAAAAACGTTTTTTTACTATATTTCAGAGAAAACTTAAGTACAGTTGTGAAAAAATTAGGACACCCTGTATAAGCCTGTGTGTGTTTTTTTTAAACATATCTGGACATATGGATATGTAATATCAATGTTAAAAATACTGGGAGATTCAGGTAATACAACTAAACAATTAAAAATGAATTAAAGACTTTTTCAAATTTTCTGTAGAATATATTTCTAAACAAATATTGAGGAAAAAATTAGGACACCCCCATCTCTTTTAGGACACCCCCACATTCATTCCCACTTAAAATGACTAAAATAAATGTTAAAAAAAATGCAAATAAAAACAAAAGCAAGGTTAGACATAGATATGTGAATTTTTTAATAAAGAAGTGAATATTTAAAGGAGTGTCCAAATTTTTTCATGACTGTATAAGCTGAAACCTCAGTATGAAGCTGTATACTGTGTAGTGTAATTACTCATTTATTTGCACTTTAAAGAAAAAAGATGTTTTATGTATGTACCACAGACACTTAGAAAACACGATTATAAGTAATTAGTATTTTAAAAAATAGCTCCATCATTCTGTTTTAGCTCATGCTTTACCTAGAGAGTAATATTTCAGCACCACAGCTTTTACCAGACAATCTTGCTAAAGATGTACACAACTGTCCAGATTGCTAATGAGCATGAGCGACACACACACACACAATGGCGATGATGACACGGCGACTTAGCACTATA
The DNA here is from genome assembly GCA_020510985.1 of Pholidichthys leucotaenia. Lineage (NCBI taxonomy): Eukaryota > Metazoa > Chordata > Actinopteri > Cichliformes > Pholidichthyidae > Pholidichthys > Pholidichthys leucotaenia. The sequence continues at coordinate 100,453,110 of CM035837.1, forward strand.
TGGATTGTGATTTCAGTCCTGAAGTCAGAATATCTATCTATCTATCTATCTATCTATCTATCTATCTATCTATCTATCTATCTATCTATCTATCTATCTGTGGCGGGTTGATTCAACCCCCCCACAACACACAGGACAGTCAGCTCTCTTCTCTTGGTTTTTCCCACTGCACTACTGAGATGTAATGTGCCATTCATGTATTGTGATGTAATGTGCCATGCATGTGTTGTGATGTAATGTGCCATTCATGTATAGTGTTCATGCGTCCTGTCCTTACTGTGACCTAGAGACAGATCAATATGTAGATGTGCCTTGTAACCTCTTTGTCCTGCATCTGGAGCAGATGCTAGCAAATCTGCCTATTGTTATGTAGGTCTCTTAAATGCAAATGTCTCATGCCTGTTCTGCAGTCCCTTTGATCGTACCAACTGCTGTGAATCCGCTTTGATGTATTGTCTGAGTTGGGTATAAATACTGCACAGGTTCTGTAACTCGCTCTCTCAATTTCACTTCTGCAACTGCTGCTGCTGGACACAGACATTGTGTCCTCCTTCTCCGAGAGCCGCTGGGCTTGCTCCCGGCGCGCATGCACGGCGCCGGGAGCGGTGCACGTGACGGCGATATGATTAATAAAACCTGCTTAAAACCACAGCATCGCTGCTTATTTTTTCATGCCGCTGCACTGGTGACCCCGAAGACGCACATGCTTTGTGCGACGCAACCTTCTGGTCTGGACATCCACGCTGAACCGGCTGAGGGACACAAGACGTCTCCTTCCTCTCGCCGCCCCAACGCACCATGACCTGAAGGCAGAAGAGAACACGCTGCCAGTGAACGCTTCACTGGCGACCCCGAACATGCACACGTTTTGTGCAAAGCAACCTTCTGATCTGGACAGCTGCACTGGTGACCCGTTCTTCATGATGAGATCTGCACGTCTGAGATCTGCTCATCCACGCTGGACCGGCCGCGCTCGCAGCTCCTCCACATGAGAGCGCAGGCACCTCGTACCCTCTCCACGACGGCGTCCTCCATGGCCGGCGGAGAACGCAACACGTGGACCTGAACGCACCATGGCCGAGCGGTGCCCAAGATCGTCTATTCCCTCCCACCGCTCCAACGTATCTGCACGAGCCTGAGGGACAAAAGATCGTCTATTTCCTCCCACCGCTCCAACACACCATGGCCAAGCTGCAGCCACAGCTCAAACCTGGATATTATCGGCGCCGTCTGCGCCGATCTTCACCAAGATTCTGGACCCTGACTCACCACTCCAGCGGCCCACCCACGCACGGAACCCCCGCGCACGCACCGGGGAGTTATGAGGACGGCGCATCACGCACGGGACAATAACGGCTCCAGAGACCCCCATCCTCCTGCACTGCTGCACACAGGCCCTTCAGAGTTGCTCGTTCACCTGAGGCACGCAAGCAACTTGTTCACAGGATTTACTGATGGTCTCAGCCACGGCGCACAAAGGGATTTCAGCCGTCAGCTGTTCCCGGGGGCTTTAGGGTTGCTCCTGTACCTAAAGCCAACAAGCCAAGTCCCTCTGCTTCTTTTTTTTTTTTCTTACAGCCGCTATGCAGCCTCGCCGCTCCTGTTTTCTTCATGGCCACGAGAGAAGTCAGAGACTAATTTTTCTTCTTGTGATCTCCGCACGCGCAACGGGACAGCCCCTCGACGTCGCGGAGCAGCAAGCAATTTTTGCACAGCTTGGACGATTTCACTGTCCCCTGTCGGCACGTACTACCCCCTCCTCCCTCCCCCTCCGCCTGCAGCGAGCGTCTCCCACAGCTCGCTCCCACAGATGGATTATCGAGGTCCCGGCCCCCTGCCGTGCCCTCTGGGGGGGAGCGTGTGGCGGGTTGATTCAACCCCCCCACAACACACAGGACAGTCAGCTCTCTTCTCTTGGTTTTTCCCGCTGCACTACTGAGATGTAATGTGCCATGCATGTGTTGTGATGTAATGTGCCATTCATGTATAGTGTTCATGCGTCCTGTCCTTACTGTGACCTAGAGACAGATCAATATGTAGATGTGCCTTGTAACCTCTTTGTCCTGCACCTGGAGCAGAGGCTAGCAAATCTGCCTATTGTTATGTAGGTCTCTTAACTGCAAATGTCTCATGCCTGTTCTGCAGTCCCTTTGATCGTACCAACTGCTGTGAATCCGCTTTGATGTATTGTCTGAGTTGGGTATAAATACTGCACAGGTTCTGTAACTCGCTCTCTCAATCTCACTTCTGCAACTGCTGCTGCTGGACACAGACATTGTGTCCTCCTTCTCCGAGAGCCGCTGGGCATGCGCGCCGGGAGCGGAGCTCGTGACGGCGGTATGATTAATAAAACCTACTTAAAACCAACACCAACGTTTTTTATTTTTTCATGCCGCTGCATATCTATCTATCTATCAGGTGGTGGCTCCCTAAAATCCTTCACTTTTAACTGAGCAGCTATGGCCTGCATGTTAACCTGAAGTGAATGGGTAAGAGATGATTTTCTTTGATTAAATGATCACTTCTGAACATTGGATCAACCATATTTGCTCTTCTGAAGACAGATCTAAGCACTATTGTTTTTTTTTAGCTTTTCCTTGTTGCTTCCTTGAAATTCTGTCCGTTTCAGCCGAAAGGCTGCTCAGTGCAACTGAAGTCATTCTCTCCTCACTTGTCTGATGATGAAATGAAATAATGTTCAAACGTGTGGAAATTAATTTTACATTTCTCTAAAATGAAAGCCATGTCACCTCTAGATGGCAGCAGAAAGCTATACTTCCTCTTTTTGTGTTTCTCTGTATAGGTTTACTTTTGTTTCTGTTAGGTTAATCAGTCATATAATGTGTTGTCCAGCTTCCCAAAAAGATGACGTTTAAATAAATGTTGTTTGAGGTAAAAACTCACGGACTCGCACTGTGATTAGCTGAGGTGATTGCTGCCAGCTGACATAGTATCAAGCTATAATGACAACCTAAACATATTTCAGTGTACACAGTTGACTAATCCCCACAATAAATGGGTAGGGCTTCCTCTGCAGGCCTTCCCTGGTGTCTGTAATTGTGTGGAATGTGGCTGGGTGCGTTTTGGGGCGAGAGGTCAACCCCTTTGATGTGTTTTCCCTCCAGTGGCCTTTGATGTCCCACTGAATGTCCGGTGTGAGTGAAGAGGATAAATCTTTTCTTGTAAAAACCCATAAAAATGTTAGAACTTTATAAATATGACACTGTTTTGATCTCTGCAATGTGTTCGCTGATGTATACCCCGTGTTTAAACAGCGGAAGGTTGCTCATGTGGCTGTGGCGTAGAGAGAGAGAGAGAGAGAGTCATTATAAATTATCAGCAGCATTGGAAAAGAAGTACAACATGCTTTGAATTATGAACAGTGAAAGGGATGTACTGTTTTCTTGTGGGTGATTTAATAGACTGTAAAACAGCGGTGCTTATGAAAGCCTGATTTATGCAAGTTCGTTGGTGGGTTAATTTATTGTGTTGTAGTGTGATCATGTGACTTACAGGGGATTTAAAAGTAAACAGTAAATGCTTAGGAAACTTGTTGGTACTGCTCTGTTCGTCTAATCAGCACTTAAAACCAAACTAGAATCAGCTTCGGTGTGTTTTATTCATTCTTTTTAAAAAGGATGCTTGTTCTCATGAATTTTGCTTTTAGTGAGATTCACCGATCCGGCTTCACAAGTCACAAGATCATTCAAATTCTGTGCAATTCACAAAGCTTCAAATATTTGGGCCTGCCGGTGAAGGTGATAGGATGTGCTTCCAGTTTCCCTGCCATTGTTTTCCTTTCCTGTCAGCCCCGAGTTCTGTTGATGTAATGCTACGGAGGCGGAGGTCAAAGGGAAGCCCAGAGCGGAGGAAAAATCATCAAGTCTTTTGTTCCGTTCCCTCCCTTTTCATTCACATGGATCACATGGATGCTCTGCAGAGGTGACACGGTGTGGTGAGTCAGCAAAGATCGGAAGACAAACAGCAAAATGTTCTTCACCACAGGAAAATGGCAGACTTCCAGGCTCACACCTCACCCAAATCTTGTATCCTTTAGTTCATATGCAACTGCAAATCAGAACCATTTTTTTTGTGCTATTCAATGTGGGATTTGTGCCTTTTATGCACTTATAATTTACTTGTATTGGAGCAAGTTGCATAAAAGTTTTTCAGCTTGTGAAAGCAGGTAAGCCTTGTCAAGATTGAGTTAAGAAAGGAATATAGCTGTGCTCATGCATCATGAATTAACAGTGCAAAATGTACTGTTTACACAGGGTTACAACAATAATTTTTTTGTAAGTTGTCTGTGTTTTTTCAACTGATTTAAGACAATTTTGCACCGCTGAATCCGAAAATGACATCCGTTTCTCTCGATCAGGTGCTAAGCAAAAACCTGTACTTACTTAGTACTTACTTAGTACTGTGCATGTACTTACCTTTATATAAAGGTAAGTACATGTAAATTGAATGTTATGTCATCATTGTTCAAAATTCAGAGAATTTCAAGACAACAAAAGAATTTTGCATCATATGAAGCGAAAATACCCATACATGTAAACAAAAACATATAAAACAACATGTGGCCATAATTCAAAAAGTTGACCTGATTGAGCAAAACCAATGGGATTTTTGGATTCAGCACATCAAAATCGTCCCAAATCAGCTAAAAAACTTGGACAATAAATCTGGTGTTGACCAGTGTTGTTAGTGTTTTATATGTAGACACACTGTACTGCCCAACTTCCATCTCTGAACATGTTGCTGGAGTGTTTTATATGCAAATTACTCTGTACTGCAATGCATTCATTTGGTGTTGCTAACAGTGGCTAATGGCTACCTGGCTACAGAAAATCTTCCACAGACCGTACAATGAAACAAAAGAAGCAGATGGTTAATGATGGAGTAGCTCATTGTGGCCTGAAGAAACCACCACAGGAGCACCCACATATCCTGACCTTGAGTCCAGCTTGAATGCAGACCCACCTGAAAATCATTGTGTGTGAGTATGGTGAGCAATGGGGAAATTGCCTAGGAGGAATAAGACTTCCTGGAAAATGTGGACGAACAGATGGACAGAAGCAGCTGTGTCATCATATTAGCTCCTCTCAACTTTGCTGGAAAGAGCGAAAAACTGATCTGAAGCAGTGGCAGCGCCAGATATTTATTTATTTGTAATAAAACAAATCCAGTGCTGGTCTCGCACGGCTTTCCGGTAGGTGCTCGAACATCAATAATTTTTGAGTATAAGAGAATTGCAGAAATTTGTTCGGGGTGCTGAGGGGCGCTATGGCAAGTCTAGGGGTAGCTACAGCACCCTCTAGTGCCCTTGGTATTGCCTATGACCTGAAGTGCAAATTATAGTTTAAAAGTGAATGAGTAACTGTTCCATTTTAAAGTGGGTTAGATCAGCCATGTGGTAATGTATGTATGTTAAATTTGCCTGAAAATGCATAAAAGAATCTTGATTTCCAGGTCGCTGTCATGGAATTGGGTAGACTTATACAAGACATAATGTTGTCATAAGGTTCTTCGCAACCTCACATGAAAGAAATGCATCATTAGTGCCTTGAGAGGACTGGCGTGATTGGGTGCTTTAAAAATAAAGCTGAATTGAAATAAATTTTCTGTGAGTACTGTGATTCAAAACTCACTTATGGACTATAAGAGGCAGAATTTTTATTAGCAATAAAAGAAAAACTTAACAGCTATTCACACTTGAATTTCATATATGACTTTGCAGTTTCCCAGTTGTTAAGTTTAGCCTATTACATATCAGTGTATGGCCTCTATATCTTGCCCTGCAGCACTTTATCTTCTGCATTTGGCATCATAACAGCATGTAGTACTTGGTTACTTCAGTAAGCCATTGCCAGTGGCTGTCATCACATGCCTCAGGCAGCAGTGAAATCTGCATGCCAGATGCCTTGTGCCCACTGTCTGAAGTTAGCTCTGCACATTAGTGGAAAGTAACATTAAAATCTCTTTAAAGTCGAACAAAACACTATGAAACTACATGAATGAAACTCAAACACATCTGCCTGATTTCTTGCTCAAGTTAAGGAAAATGGTAAGACTGTTAGCATTGTAGGGATAATGAACCACATCTCATATAAAGAACAATGGTTCTTCTTAAGTATATTCAATGTATGTAACTTCTAAGGAAAATATTGTAATTTAAACCAGGGCTTACCTTTAAGATTTGTGCTCACCAACCACTGTGACTATTTTTAAGTAAGTTACTCAGCCCTTTCATTTGAAAATGGACAGAAGCCAATGGATCTTTTCTCTTGTAAATTTGTGTTTGCTTGTAAGTTAACTAGTCTTCAAAGAGCAAAAATACAAAGGTTTTTGGACTAAAATAAGTTTCTTATTCTATTCAAGTCATTTGTAGATCAAAACAGAATGGGGAAAAAAAACAACTGATGTAAGCTACACATAAATGTCGCCATTTTAATTTGTACCCATTTTGCTTTTTTATTGTCAAGCTGCATCCTCATAACAAAGCTCTAGCTGTTCAGTACCTATTGCATGGGTAGGTGGAGGCCCATGGCCATGAAGTCCATGCATAAATTAGGATTTAAGATCTTCAGCATAATGGGTGTCTCTGACTGATTTCATTTTTAAGATCTTGAAGGTCAAGATCAAGAGGGTCTGAGTTCAGTCCAGTTCCGGCCCTGGGGCAAAATCTTGACCATGTAGTATACAGAGTATCAGTGTACATGTATCATTTTCCATCCACTCATCAGTTTCCCTGTAAAACTAAAAGGAGAGAGAGAGAGAGAGAGGGACAGAGAAATCAGATCTGTTCAAATAGCAACCAGTTGGCAGACTGAGATTCTGATTATTTTAGTAGTAGTAGTACAAGTGGTGTGAGGTGTCTGTCATATGAAAATAACTTTGGAAGTCTAGTTGTAACTGTTTTTTTTTTAAATACTGTATAGTTGCAGAGAGATCGACAGACGGATTGGAGCAGCATCTGCAGTGATGCGGACGTTGTACTGGTCTGTTGTGGTGAAGAGGGAGCTTAGTTCTAAGGCAAAGCTGTCGATTTACCAGTCAATCTACGTTCCTACTCTCACCTATGGTCACGAGCTTTGGGTAATGACCGAAAGAACGAGATCGCGGATACAAGCGGCTGAAATGAGCTTTCTCCGTAGGATTGCTGGACTCACCCTCAGAGATAGGGTGAGGAGCTCAGTCATCCGGGAGAGGCTCAGAGTAGAACCGCTGCTCCTCCACATTGAAAGGAGTCAGTTGAGGTGGTATGGGCATCTGATTAGGATGCCTCCTGGACGCCTCCCACTTGAGGTGTTTCAGGCACGTCCCACTGGGAGGAGACCCCGGGGCAGACCCAGGACTCGGTGGAGAGACTATGTCTCCCAGCTAGTCTGGGAACGCCTTGGTATCCCCTCTGAAGAGCTGGAGCAGGTGGCTGGGGAGAGGGAAGTCTGGGCTTCTCTGCTTGAACTGCTGCCTCCGTGACCCGGACCTCCGGAAAAGCGGTAGAAGATGGATGGATGGATGGATGTATAGTTGCAATGAAAACCTTTGAGGAACAAGAACTGTTGGTGGTAGTTTCTCTTTTTTCCTTTCACACGAAGAGTAGCAAGGACCATTCTAGTTAATTTTAGTTCAGTTTAGTATCCGAGGTACATTTGCTTTTCATGTATATTTATCTGCCTATAACATTTCCACCATCACCGGAGTAAAAGTATCAACATTGGGGAGTAAACTAGTTTGAAAATGAGACTACCACTCACCTGCAGACAGATGGACTGGGAGCTCTGGAACTGAAACAGAGTGTTGTTATCAAGCCATGTACTCCTGCTATGGATGTGCTAACAAGGTCTAGCAGGCTAGCAGTGTAAACAACCATCATTCAGGTGCAGTTCTGGAGGAGGCAGTGACATTTTCCCAGAATAATGTAAACTTAAACAACTGCATTTTGGGGATTTCAGAAACTATGAAGGCAACTTTGCCCCTCTGCAACTCACTCAGATGTGAATTCCTGTCTTCACATTTTTACATTGAGTTTACATGTAATTGTGCCGCCCGAAAAATTTGTGCTTTTGTATTTGGTCTGAAAGCACCTTCTGAACCAATGGCAAAGGGATTCTTACATTAGGAATGCCACATGATCTCTGATTACAAGAAGTTCAGTCTACCTCAGCAGAAAAAGCCCCAACTTTGACTACTCAGCAAAACACCCTGACTGATTCCTTATTTGTAATTGGCTCACTCAAAAAATCTTTACCCAGCCAAATTAGGAGATTATTTTTAATATTAATGAAAAGGCTGAAAACCAACGTTTCAGGGATTTACAGGAACGAGCTGTAAAACATGACAACTGTTATAGGTCATTTTATGTCCTTGAGGATGTCAAAATATAAAATTAATCCCTGGAAAATGTACAGTATGTGACTTTAAAGGAGCAAAATAATCTAAAGTTCTGATCTTATTTCTGCGTGCTATTTCATCAGTGGCCATGCATGTGTATTTGTAATGTAGCTGAAAGTCGACTTGTGAGTATGATTTTATTCATAGGGACGAGCCCGCCTGACCTCTGGATCTTGGCATCGCTCTCTAGTGGTCACTGTGGCAAACTTCTTGGACCGGCTCATTCACAGTTTAACCGGTACAGAGGATTACATTTGAAAAAACAAAAACAAAAACAAACACACACACACACACACACACACACACACACACACACACACACACACACACACACACACACACACACAAGCTAAACCGTGTGTCAAGTAGCTGACATCTAAAGTTGCCGAGATGAAGAAACGTCTTTGTAACAGGATGTCCGCCCCCCCCCCCCTCCGCTTGTTCCGAATGGAACATGCCGAGAGCGGTTTGGCAGTCGGAGTGGACGAACTGACAACATCGCGGGGGGTGAGTTCGCGTCCCTCCGCTTTACCGACCTGGAGCGGAACACACACAACGGCACCGTTACTCCTGCTGTTGGGAGCTCTCAAATTCTTGCGCTGTAGTTTGTTTGTTTTTTCTTTTTTAAAATTGTGTAAGTTTGTTTGGAGGCCAAAATCACTGTTCTGTTTTTTTTTTTTTTTGTTTTTTTTTTTTTGAGGGGGGGGGTAATGCTTCCCCAGCCTGCACGGAAAGGTAAGTTTATCTCCGGTCATTCGCAGTTTAGTTAACTTTTTGTGCTTGGGCTTTTGCTTGATTATTTGTTTGTTTTCTTGCTTTTCTGTGTCTCCAGCACTTTTATTTAAGTTAGTTTTTCTTAACTTTATTACAAACTTTTGTAAGACGTTGTGAAAATGCTTTTTGTAGCGATGTAATAAGGCTTTACTTTTATAAAAATGACTGCAAATGGAGTTTATGCAGATTTACCTTTGACTGTTGATTCAGTTTATAAGTCACGGTGACAGCAACCAGGGTCACTTCAAAAATAAATCTGTCATACAACTTTGTGAAAATACTTTCTGTGACACTGTAATAACCTTTAGAAATGAAAAAAAATGAAATCAATTTTTATTTTTTAAATTTTAAATCAACATTTTACACAAATGAAAATAAACAAAAATAAGATTAGTTGCTTGAATAATTATGGTGGTACTTTCAATAAGTAAAGTATGCATAACTTATTTTTTAACGATTGTTTCTACACAATTTTATTGGGTGTAATTGTAAATGTCTTCCTTCGGTACAAAAAACTAAAGCAAACTAAGCTCTTTCAATCGCTTTCTCTACTGGTACTGTAAGTACAGGGGACTCATCAGAAAACTCATTTCATTCTCCTCTGTGTGAATTGTAGAGCAGAGTGTGACTTTCCTTTCTGCCAGTCCTCATCTGAAGACATGTCATACTGGACTCTGTCAGACTGGAAGTTTCTGCTGCTGGTTGTTCTGCTGAGGGACAGCCTCTGTGCATTGGAACTAAAACCCACGAGATGGCCGCTGTATTCCTCAAAGCCTCTGCTCCTCGCCTGGAATGCCCCGACGGAGGACTGCGCCCCACGGCACAACATTCATTTTCAGTTGGACCTGTTCCAAATTGTGGCCTCACCCAGTGAGGGCTTTGTGAGACAGAATCTCACTGTCTTCTATAAGGACCGCTTGGGCCTGTACCCCTACTTTGACACGGATGGAACAGCAGTGAATGGGGGGCTGCCACAGGTGGCTAGTCTCAGTCAGCACCTGGAGAAAATGCCTGAAGGTCTTGGGAGGTATATACGTGACAAAGGGGCCACGGGATTAGCAGTTATTGACTGGGAGGAGTGGCGTCCCCTTTGGATACGTAACTGGGAAAGCAAAGATATTTACCGCAATCATTCTCGAGAGTTGGTGTGGCAGAAGAACCGCACCTGGAATCTTGGACAGGTGGGAAAGGTGGCTCAGCAGGAGTTTGAGATGTCTGCCAGGAAGTTTATGCTGGAGACACTGAAGCAGGCCAAGAATCTGAGACCCAAGCAGCTGTGGGGGTTCTACCTGTTCCCAGACTGCTACAACCACGACTACACGCGCACTCTGGAGAGCTACACGGGCCGCTGTCCGGATGTGGAAATGGCCCGCAATGAACAGCTGAAATGGCTGTGGACTGAGAGCACAGCACTCTTCCCCTCCATCTACATGAGCACAGTGCTACGTTCCTCATCCTCAGGGCGCCAGTTTGTACGGAACCGCGTGAAGGAAGGGATGCGCTTGGCTTCGTCAGGTGATGGGTTGGCACGTCCTGTCTTTGTGTACACCCGGCCCACCTACGCCAACTCCCTGGAACTGCTGACAGAGGTGACGCTCTAACTTTAGACTTGCTGAATAGGTTCCTCTTTTAGAACATTTAGCTTTTTCATGGTGATGTATGATACTGGAAGTGCCTTAAGGAAACACATTTTTAATCTTTTAAAAGTTACATGTAAATCACTGAGCCTCTAACATACAGCATTACCATTCATCCCATGCTTGCCTCTGTAGTTTTTCTTATCAGCAACTGCAGTCCTTTCCTGTTCTGGTAGCAGTCAGACACCCCAAAACTTGTCATTTGTGCAGAGTAAGCAGGATGGGTATTGGTCAAGTTGAAAATCTCGCCGAACACCCTATAGGCTGTTTCCTTATGGGAAAAAGAACAGATAAGAGCTGGTGCTGCACTTCACATACAGTAGCTCACGACCCAGTAATAGTCTGACCCTGTTATACAAATAATGAGCAGATTATTTTTCTTTTGTTTGACCTGTTCTCTTACAGACTGACCTTGTATCCACCATAGGAGAGAGTGTGGCTCTGGGAGCAGCTGGAATTATCTTGTGGGGAGACGCGGCTTATGCAAGCAAAGTAAGAACTCACACACTGCTTAGGAAACAAAAACATCAGTCACTCTAAGATAAGATAAGATAAGATAAGATAAGATAAGCCTTTATTAGTCCCACAACGGGGAAATTCCAGGATTGCAACAGCACAGGGATAGCAACACTCAGAGCAACAATCAGAAGGCAAGAAAAAAAACAAGCAAGCAAGAGCAGCTAATAAACATATGTACGTATTACTATAAAATATATATATATACACACACACACAGACACACAGTGCAGAGCATTGTAGCTGGATGGAATAAATATATGAATATATGAACACACAGTGCAGAGCATTGTAGCTAGATGGAATAAATATGTAAATATATAAACACCCACAGTACGGAGCATTGCAGCTAGGTGGAATAAATATGCAAGTATATAAACACACACAGTGCGGAGCAATGTAGCTAGATGGAATAATATGTAGATATATAAATATATAAACACACCCAGTGCTGAGCATTGTAGCTAGATGGAATAAATATGCAAATATATAAACACACACAGTGCAGAGCATTGTTGCTAGATGGAATGAAACAGCATAACCGTCTACTTAGTTATCCTACATGGTATGATTATGTGCCCATACATATTCTCACCCTCCATAGCGACCGGTATGTTCCTAGTTGTATGCCGGAGGGGACCATTGTGTAAGTCTATTGCATCTTTTGCATTCAAAAAACTATTAGTTTGTTACGTCTTTTTGCTATCTCTGCGAGCAGCCCTGCTTAGGTTGTACAGTCTGACAGCCGTTGGTAGGAAGGACCTACGAAACCTCTCGGTTGTGCACCTGGGATGATGTAGTCTGCTGCTAAATGAGCTCCTCAGTGCATTCAGTATGTCCTGCATAGGGTGGAACTCGGACTCCAGCAGAGATGACAGTTTAGCCACCGTCCTTCTCTCTCCTATCTCCTCCATCGGATCAAGGCGCTGCCCCAGGACAGAGCTAGCTTTCTTAATCAGTTTGTTCAGTCTCTTCCTATCGGCTGCAGTAATGCCACTGCCCCAGCAGACCACTCCAAAAGTGATGGCTGATGCCACCACCGTGTCATAGAATGACTTCAGCAGCGCCCCTTGTACACCAAAAGACCTGAGTCTCCTCAGCAGGAACAGCCTGCGCTGTCCCTTCTTGTAGAGTGCATCAGTATTGTGTGACCAGTCTAGTTTATTGTTCAGATGAATACCCAGGTACTTATAGGATGTCACCATCTCGATGTCTGTTCCCTGTATATTTACTGGTACTGTGAGGGGCTGCCCATGCCTGCGGCAGTCCACCACCAGCTCCTTAGTTTTCCTCGCGTTGATCTGGAGGCAGTTCCGATGGCACCAGTCCACGAAGTCCTGGATAAGCCCTCTGTACTCAGCTTCATCTCCATTGGAGATGAGGCCAACGATCGCAGAGTCATCAGAGAACTTCTGTAGATGGCATTGTGTTGTGTTGTGTGAGAAGTCCGCAGTATAAAGAGTGAACAGGAAGGGAGCCAGCACCGTTCCCTGGGGGGCCCCCGTGCTACTGATGATCGTGTCGGACACACAGTCCCGGGTTCTCACAAACTGAGGCCGGTTCGTGAGGTAGTCCAGGATCCATGATGACAGGTGCTGGTCCACCCCTGCGCACAGCAGCTTGTCCTTCAGGATCATCGGTTGGATGGTGTTGAAAGCACTGGAGAAGTCAAAGAACATGATCCTCACCATATTCCCGGGCTTCTCCAGGTGGGACAGAGAACGGTGAAGGAGGAAGATCACCGCATCCTCCACCCCAATGCCATGCTGGTAGGCGAACTGGAGTGGATCCATCGCTGGTTCCACCAGGGGGCGGAGGTGAGCAAGGAGCAGTCTCTCCAGGGTCTTCATCAAGTGGGACGTCAAGGCCACCGGTCTGTAGCTGTTCAGGTCTTTGGGGTGGGAAGTTTTTGGTACAGGTACCACACAAGATGTTTTCCACAGCTGTGGTACCCTCCCCAGTTTCAGGCTCATGTTGAAGATATACGTCACAATCCCACAACTTTTATCAGGAATGTTATCATCACAAGTTGCTCTTGTCATTAATGTGTGAAGTCATTTGAAAAATTATTCCTAAGGGGTTCTGTTCAGTTTCTGACTTAAGTCGCATGGATGTTTACATTCACGTGGGGTTTTTAAGAAAGTGCTCTTTTATTCATATTGATCTAAAATGACTTTGTTCTTAGTGGATGCAGTCTGGGAATTAAATATGATCACTTATTTTTAGAGTTTTTAAATGTATTTAATTTATAATAAATATTTAACTCATGCAGTGTTTCTGAATTGGAGGTGGGGCGACTTTGAGGCAAGATGGCGGCCTTCCTGTTGGCGGTGGGTATGGGCCACTATGATGTTTTTTGCATATCTTGAGGTGATGCACACCTCACCCAAATTTTATGTCTCTACGGCAAAGTTTATGGTCTCCAGTCTCCATAGACCTTGTACGTTTGGCCCCACCCGCAAAAATGAGGGGTGGGGGGGCACATATGTTTTCCAGTTTATCGAATTTTTTGCCAGGTCTGAGGGGTTTGCCAAAAAAATCGCGTTTTGGTTAACGTTCAGAGGGTGAAAAATGCCATCATTTAGGTGGAAAAATAATAAATAATAAATAAACAAAGCAGATACAATAGGGCTTTCGCCAACAGTGACCTTAGATATGAAACAATCTATCTGACTAATGCAAATAAGTTTGTACTTATTAGGGGTGGAATTCGGATCCTGATAGTTGGGTAGTGATTAAGATAAGATAAGATAAGCCTTTATTAGTCCCACAATGGGGAAATTCCAGGATTGCAACAGCACAGGGATAGCAACACTCAGAGCAACAATCAGAAGGCAAGAGAAAAAACAAGAGCAGCAAGTATACATATGTACATATAAATATAAATATATATATGTAGACACAGTGCGGAGCATTGTAGCTAGATGGGATAGATATATAAACACAGTGCGGAGCATTGTAGCTAGATGGAATAAATATGTAAATATATAAACACACACAGTGTGGAGCATTGTTGCTAGATAGAGTAAATATATAAATATATATATAAACACACAGTGCGGAGCATTGTAGCTAGATGGAATAAACAATGCTCCGCACTTGTAGCTAGATGGAATGAAACAGCACAACCATCTACTTAGTTATCCTACATGGTATGATTATGTACCCATACATATTCTCACCCTCCATAGCGACCGGTATTTTCCTAGTTGTATGCTGGAGGGGACCATTGTGTAAGTCTATTGCATCTTTTGCATTCAATACTATTAGGTCGTCACGTCTTTTTGCTATCTCTGCGAGCAGCCCTACTTTGGTTGTACAGTCTGACAGCCGTAGGTAGGAAGGACCTGCGAAACCTCTCGGTTGTGCTCCTAGGATGATGTAGTCTGCTGCTAAATGAGCTCCTCAGTGCATTCAGTATGTCCTGCATAGGGTGGAACTCAGACTCCAGCAGAGATGACAGTTTAGTCACCATCCTTCTCTCTCCTATCTCTTCCACTGGGTCAAGGCGCTGCCCCAGGACAGAGCTAGCTTTCTTGATCAGTTTGTTCAGTCTCTTCCTATCGGCTGCTGTAATGCCACTGCCCCAGCAGACCACTCCAAAAGTGATGGCTGATGCCACCACCGTGTCATAGAATGTCTTCAGCAGCGCCCCTTGTACACCAAAAGACCTGAGTCTCCTCAGTAGGAACAGCCTGCGCTGTCCCTTCTTGTAGAGTGCGTCAGTATTGTGTGACCAGTCTAGTTTATTGTTCAGATGAACACCCAGGTACTTATAGGATGTCACCATCTCGATGTCTGTTCCCTGTATATTTACTGGTGCTGTGAGGGGTTGTCCTTGCCTGCGGCAGTCCACCACCAGCTCCTTAGTTTTCCTCGCGTTGATCTGGAGGCAGTTCCTATGGCACCAGTCCACGAAGTCCTGGATAAGCCCTCTGTACTCAGCTTCATCTCCGTTGGAGATGAGGCCAACGATCGCAGAGTCATCAGAGAACTTCTGTAGATGGCAGTGTGTTGTGTTGTGTGAGAAGTCTGCAGTATAAAGGGTGAACAGGAAGGGAGCCAAAACCGTTCCCTGGGGGGCCCCCGTGCTACCGATGATCGTGTCGGACACACAGATGTGAATTGATGAGATTTTATCAATACCAATGGCATTGTTGATTTTGCTTAATGATTCGATTCTTTTTCCCTTATCAGTTCTTGATCAATTTTCCATGTGAGGAAAAAAGCAGGCCTTCACAGGATTTCAGCATCATTGCAGGAGTTTTGTTATTTTTCTGACTTTAACCTCTTGCACTCCGGTGTACCGGGGACGGGCACGTCTCTGCGTCCCAGAGCGCCCTCGTGCGCTCTAGGACGCACGAGGGCGCTGTGTCCAAGCGCACACTGAAAATAAAAGCTGCATTTCCGTTCTTCCACTGCAGACACAGCCGCGAACAGATTAGTTCATCTGATTGACCTCTCATTCGACTAATAAGAGCCTTGAATTGGGTTTCTGAAACCTTGAAGAACCAATGACTGAAAACCTAGCAAGAAGGACCCGCCTACCAACGCTGTGAATGCAGCGAGCCAATTGAAGCACAGAAGTTCGCAAGCTGTTTTTTGTAAGGCTGGGTGAAGAGAGACTGACTGCTGCAGATGAAAAAATGACCCGCAGGAAGAACCGTCACAGACCCAGCAGCATGGAGACCATCCACAAGTGCGACCTGTGTGACAGGGACTGCCATTCGCGCATCGGCCTCTTCAGTCACAGGCGGTGCTTTTTTTTTTTATTCCAGCAGAATAGACGTTTAGGATTCTCTTCCATGGTCATCATAGACCGACGGAGGCCGACGACGAAGGTCGTAAATCACTCGCCAAAACCGCAATCATGGAAGCGCAAAACCGCAATAATGGAATTATGTTTTGACCGGGTCGCCGAGACCAGGACCACGAGTCCGTAACAAGGGACCAGCGTCGCGTTCGTCTGACAATGAGGAAGAGAAGTTCGCCAGGACACTGCTGCTGTGAAGAGGTAAGGTGTTATAAGCTAAATTATTCTTTATCCCTGAAAATTGTAATCAAAAATGACTTTTGACCGATCGGTAAATTACAGCTGTGCGGCGCACAAAGTCCGGAGTTCGTGCGCCGCGGTACATGGATCGTGCGCCGCGTCCGGACTGTGAACCCCCCCCCCCCCCACTACTCTTCTGTAGCGAGGGGGGGGGAAGCCGCGGTGACTGCGCCGCGGTCGCCACATGACTATTCCGTCATGTAGCGATGGCTGATGTCCGTCCTCTGTAGCGAGACGGGGGGACAACCCCCCCCCCCACACGCACACACACAGCCCTGAGTGTCACCTTTCATTAGAGCCCAAGATCAAGCTTCTATATTGAATCATTCAAAAGTTACAGACGTTTTTCCAAACTGTGCCATTTGGCACAATTTGGCACAGTTCAAAAACGCCTGGGAACTACCTGAGGAAAAAGCTGTGTAATATATTCATTTTTTGTGGTATTGTTACAAAATTTTGACCTCAGCTGGATAACACTTGGTTCTACATTTCTGTTGCATTTTCCAGCCCAGATCTGAAGTTGTGTGTTATTTGCAAGCATTTGTATCCAAAAAAACACCCAGGCCAAATTTATTTTCTTCAAGTTCAGTATGTTTAGATGACTGTAACTCAGTGGCAGGAGCACTTAGAGAGATTATAAGATAAGATAAGATAAGATAAGCCTTTATTAGTCCCACAATGGGGAAATTCCAGGATTGCAACAGCACAGGGATAGCAACACTCAGAACAACAATCAGAAGGCAAGAAAAAACAAGAACAGCTAGTAAACATATGTACATATTACTATAAATATATACTGTATATATATAGACACACAGTGCGGAGCATTATGGTTGGTGAATGTGCAGCAGAAAGTCTAAGCTCTCTCTCCGCGGATGCGGCGGGCCAGCTGGAAGTCTTTGGGCATGATGGTGACCCTCTTAGCGAAGAAGAGACCCACCAGGTAGGCCTCGCTGGCCTCCTGCAGAGCCATGACGGCGAAGCTCAGGAAGCACAGGTCGGTCTTGAAGCCCTGAGCGATCTCCCTCACCAGGCGCTGGATGGGCAGCTTACGGATGAGCAGCTCCGTGGATTTCTGGTAGCGACGGATCTCTCTCAGAGCCACGGGCCTGTGACGGTGAGGCTTCTTCACTCCGCCGGTGGCCGGAGCGCTTTTCCGAGCAGCCTTCCGAGCAGCTAGCCTTGGTGGCTAGCTGCTTCCTGGGGGGCTTTTTCCTCCAGTAGATTTTACGGGCGGTCTGCTTGGTTCTTGCCATTGCTCTTTATTATTCTGTCTTATATTTCTTGCACGCCGCCTAAACTCCAGCCCGGCACCCGCGTCGTTTTCGCTACAGTTCCCGGTATGTCGAGTTTCAATCTGTTAGCACCGGGTGGCGGTTGAGTGCTAGCTAGCACTAGCTCTTCCTGCTGTAACATCTCCTGCTGTAAACAGTGGCTCCGTCCGCCGACTCGGGAGACCTTTGGGGCGATCTGTGTGTCCGTGATATATATATAGAGTGAAAGGTGTAAAAAGAAGAAGGAAGATAAAAAAAAAGGCTGTTGCAACAGGCAGCCAACTCGTGTGGCGCCACCGGTCCGGCGGAACCGGTGATGACTGTTTTGCCAAAAAATTCAAAGTGTTTTCTTTTAAATGAGACCAACCCCATGAAGATGCTGCAAAGGGTTGAAGAACCCTTTGCAAGTCTACCTACCAAGTACCAAGTCTACCTACGGGTACAAATAAGTAACAAAAAAACAAAAAGAACAGCTTTCGATTTACTTTGGGCACGTTATTTTTTTGCATTTTTAGGGAAATTGACCGGAGTGCAAGGGGTTAAACAATGCTTCATCTCTTAAAAAGATATAATAAAATCAAATATAAAAGACTGTAAACATGTAAAAATGGGCACTTATGCCTTCTAACATTTGTTATGTTTAAATGATGAAAAACAATATAAATAAAAAGCAGTATAAATGGAATACTGAAGTGATTAGAAACAGTTGCACAATTATGTTATTTTAGAAATCATAAAAAATATACATGCTGTGTTTGGGTGTAATTTTTGCATGTTTTTTAAAAAATATATGCAGTATATACGTATATGCACAGTGTATATACGCCCACACATGCATAAAATAATTGTATATTAACATACTGATAAAACCTCAAGACATTACTCATTCTGGGAAGGGGTCTAATTCAATATTAATCTGTAACCTACACCACACATACCACCTACCCAAACTTCAACTGCTCTACAGTCATGAATGGATGCAAACCTTGCACGACAAACTTCATTACAGCTCCATCTGCAGCTAGTGTCAGGTTATCCTGGCAAGGAGCAGAGGACGAGTAGGTTGGTAAAACTTCAGAGCTACCTGTTGCTGTCATCGTCGAAAAAGAATGAGTTCATATTGAAATAGCAGATGTTTTTAGTTGGGTTTTGTGAGTTAAAAAATGGATTAAACTTAGCCTGCAAGGCTGCTAGCATTGTGCTAATAACTACTAAAAATAATCTAATATTACCATCACTAACGGAGGTGCTGCTGTTTGGGAATCAGGTGTGGGCACATTTTGTAGACTGTTGAATGTTGTGATGGCAATTATTGTGAAGTGCAGTGTCGTGACGCCAACTTCCTGTTGCGTCACCGCACTCCCCTATATAGGGGTGAGCCACCATTGCTCGGCCTCTTATGCTGGATGATCCTGCTGGTGCTTGCTGTGTACATAGTTCATCAATAAAGCTGTGTTCGACGCTGCCACCATCTTTGTCTCATTCATCACCAGGTCACATATATAACATTTGGTGACTGAGGATTAACTCATGGAGGTGTACATAACACCACTCCGTCCCTTCCTCTAGCTCCCGGGGAACCACCGGTGCCATGGCCGCATTGGTTGGAGGCCTATCAAATATACATTACGGTGCTGGATCTCGGGTGCTGCGCTTCCCATCCACAACCTGGGTATTGAAGGCCGGAGGGTCCTATGGACGCTTGGCACGTCGGACTCATACAAGGACATTGTGGAGCTGCTAGCTAAATGTTTCTCCATCTAAGACACCGTGACTGTTCATAGAATTTGCTTTCGCCAGAGATGTCAGTGTGTAGGTGAGCCTATCCACCAGTATGTCATTGACTTGAAGCAGCTAGCTAGCGAGTGTCGTTTTGGACCGCTTGAAGACAAGATGGTACATGACCAACTAGCAGAGCACACGTACAATGCTGAGCTGCATGCTAGGCTATTAGTGGCGCCTGATGACTTGACATTAACTAAAGCAGTTGAGCTAGCTCTCAAGTGGGAAGTCGTTGATAAGCTAGCTGTGGAGCTATATTGGCGCCAGCCACAGAAGCCGCCAGAGCCGCCCGCCTCAGCTAATGTTGTGAACCCTGATAGCGAGGATAGCTTGGACGAAGATTATTGGGAAATCAATGCTGCCAGCCGAAGGTCTGCCCCAGGAAACTCCCGTTGCAGGGGTTGTGGGTCTGTGACGCACCACCATAAAGTGAAGGAATGCCTGGCAAGAGGGGAACGTTGTAGTAGATGTGGACGCTTGAATCACTACGCCAGGGTGTGCCGTTTGTCTTACCAGGGGAACCCACGGGAGAAATCACCCCGCCCGCCTCCGATGGACACCGGGAGAGAATGGTATGAAGAACTAACAGACAGCCTCGCTTTCAAGTCAGCCAGTTCTTGCTTGGTGTCGGTACCCATGCTGATGAGCGACACCATACTATCCCCAGATGCCTCCGGTACTTGGCCACAGTTGGGTGTGGGGTCTGCAGCTATGATGGTAAACACTACAATGTTTATAGAAGATGACGGGGCTAGACCGGCGAGCATTGAGTTACTGCATGCTCAGCAGCAGCTCATCAGGCAGAGTAAGATTCCACTTTGGGTTATGGACTTGGTTCGGGTTTGGGGTGATGATCGACCACGGCAAAGATGGGCCAGATGACAGCCAGCAAAAACTTCAAGCACATCTGTGGATAGTGACAAAGTTGGGAGCGGCGTGCTTCCGGTTGTCTGACGGCTTGATGAGGCATGCCAACCAGCTGTGGCGTATCCAGGAAGACGCTCCAGGTGGCGAGGCTGGACGGGAGTCAGTGACGGCGGTGTGGGATCCGGGCTCCGTCGCCCAAAAGATTGGCCATCGCTCTTGGGGCCTATTGCCTCCAGGGGCATGTCTGTTGAGGGGCTGCCCTGGGCCCCCCATGCCGGTTCCATCTCTTTCACCAAAGTGACTGTGCGGTAGCACTTTGTTTATAGTTCTGAGTGTTTTTGTGTGTTTTATGGGGTGTGTATTATTGTTTTAGTTTAGGAGCACTGCAGATATTTTAGTTTATCAAAGAACTCTTTTTTTAGTTTATTTGGTGGCAGAATAATCCACCATGCCGTGCGAGTTGTGTGGCAGTCCACCCACCAACCCTATTTTAGGTTGTTTTGTGTGACTGTGTTAGGCCATTTAAGTACACTAGTTCACGCTATTTTAGAGTGTGATTCAGGTTCTAAATTGGGGTGGGTTTGAATTGGCTCAGCCTCTTATGCCAGATGATCCCGCTGGTGCTTGCTGTGTACATAATTCATCAATAAAGCTGTGTTCGACGCTACCACCATCTCCGCCTCATTCATCACCAGGTTTCATACATAACATTGAACACATTGCAGTTTTTCATTTTATCCCATGCTGCCGCGTCAAGAGATGTTTCAACTCATGTTTGTCATATGCCATGCTGCTATGTTTACAATACGCTTCTGCCATTATCCTGCAATAGTGAGGGCGTCATGGCATTTGCCTGGTAATGGCAGCTTGTGATGTCATGACGCATGCCGTTTTAAAAAACCCCCACAGACGTGTTTAAACCCACAGCTTCGATAAGGAGAATTGATAACATCAGCGACTTACAATTCTGGGGCTCGAAAAATTTAGAACTGGTTCCCAACAGGAACAGGTAATTCCCATCCCTAGTGACAACACGATTCTATCATGATTCAACGATAATCACAATATCAAGATATCAAGTATCAGTATCCCATATGTTTCAAATTTTTTCAACTTACCCAACCTCAAGTCATGTCCCAAAGTCCAACTGTTGACATCTCTTTCATATAATGAAAGCCATGTATTCTCAGAGCTTCATTTTCCATGGAGACATGTCTCTGCACACAGGGAGGGAGGTGGATGGTGTTTGGAATAGACTCCCACTCCAGATACGTTTAGCTGACACTGTTGACTCTTTTAAAAAGCAGCTGAAAACTTTTTTTTAACAAGGTTTTCTGTTGAGTTTCAATTCAACTGCTTTTTAATGGTAAGTCTGATATTTTTAAATTATGTTAATCTTGTGTTTTAATCCCCCATAACATGGTTCTTTTGCATTTAAAGTGAGTTTTGAGGTTAACAGACTATGCTACTGTATATGATTATTTTTCACTTGTCTTATAATATAGTCAATTTCTACTTTGGAAAAGTTTCTCTTTTTGCTGTCTCATGTTTCTCTGTGTCATAAATTCTGGTGGTGGGATGTGGGCGTGGAATTCAAATGACGCTTGGATCCATCTGTTGGATTTATTAATGAGTAACCAACAGTAAGAGGAGATTGACCAGATATGCACGGTTTCATAAATACCACGCAGACCTTTTCATACGATCATATTTACACCCAAATGTGAGCCGATTTCTATGCACTTTTGATAAATGAGGGCCATTGAGAGTGAAGAGAGAAGTGAAACCTAAGTGCATCGTGGGAGGTCCCCCACCTGTCAAAACCTAATAGCAGCACAACTAATGGAAGGTTCAGGGTCACCTGATCCAACCCTGATTATAAGCTTTGTCAAAAAGGAAAGTTTTAACCCTGTTCTTAAAAAGAGAGATCCAATCTGTCCCCCAAATCCAGATTAGCAACAAGTTCTATAGGAGAGGAGCCTGATGGCTGAAAGCTCTGCCTCTTATTGTACTTTTAGAGATTATAGGTATTACAAGAAATCCTGTGTTTTGGGAGTGCAGTTCTATGTTAGGATGAAAAGGTGCTATCAGGTCTTTTAAATAACAAGGGGCCTGATCATTTAGAGCTTTGTGAGGAGAAGGATTTTAAATTGTAGATTCTGTAGGAAGCCAGTGAAGGGAAGCCAAAACAGGAGCAATATGATCTCTTTCTAGTACCTGTTAAAACTCTAGCTGCAGCATTTTGAATCGACTGGGGTCTTTTTAGGGACATTTAGGACACCTTAATAATAAAGAATTACAGTAGAATAATCTAGAACTAACAAAAGCATAGACTGGTTTCTCAGCATCACTCTGAGACAAGATGTTTGCAAATGATTAAAAGCCGTTTTAGAAATAAGTTTGATATGCAAATTAAAGGACAAATCCTAATCCTGATTGAACAGGTTAGTTTAATTGAAAAATTTAAATCATACATACTGTTGCTCACAATTATTGGTATTGGTCAGAATAAAACCCACCAATGGGTAAAACTAGCTTCATCCAAGAATGAAGAAAAAGGAAAAAAAAAATCCTGCAGAAATACATTTATAGTGGAAAAAAAAAACCCTTATCAAAATATTTTATTTTACCAAAAAGAGGTGCCTCAATTCTTTTGTATGTGTAGAACCTTTTTTGATATAAAACAATGCTGATTCATTTCTGGTTTTTTAAGACTGGAGAAGACAGAGCAACACTGGATGCATTCCTTCACTTTCATCATCAGCTTTATTGTTTTGGTTTGTTTGTTTGTTAGCAGTGTTACTAAAAATGTGGATGGATTTTTATGGTTAATCTGAAAGTGATGTAGAATTATTTAAAATCATTTATGGTTGATTTGAATTCACATAGTATCTTCACAGTTAGAGACATTGTAATTGAACAGAATAAATACTAAGAGACATCTGAGACATTTCAGCCCAGACTTCTTGGCACTTGAAACAACTTTGTAAAACAGTTGACAGATTTCCATAAAACTCTGGGTGTCTGAAACAAACACCTTGAGAGTGCAGAGTAATATGCTCTAACTTGTCACTGTTGACTCACTATAGAGGGTATGCGTATGATGTCACCAAACAGAACTCATGGCAGTAAGAAAACATTGAGTGGCACAAATGAGTGGCAGCATTAGGGGGTATGCATTTCAGTCAGTCTACATTCTCTGTTAAAGCTGCGTTAGAATGGAATTCTATCCCCAAATCTATCAGAGAATTGGATTCATATAAATTATTTAAAGCTCATTCAAAGAAATGGCTAACTGACAATCAACTCTGCCAGCACTAAAACTAAGTTGCATTTTTAATAGCCTTAGTGTTTCTGTGCTGAACTCCTCTTGTAGCCACTTGCTGCTGTCTTAGTTTGTTTTTATGTGCCTGCATGTATGATTCATTGTGCCTTGTTTTATGTTATGTACATATCATTGTTTGCTTCTGTTTTGTATGTTTCTTTTGTGTCTAATAATTGTGTTGACTATATGTGGTTTTAACTTGGTTCGTATTTTAACTAACACCAACATTTCTCATCTTATTGTTTTGCATGATTTGTACTGTTTGTCACTTGTTTTAAATGTTAAATCTCTTAATCGCATGTTTTTGTGACAATATATAACATAAGGATGTTTTAATAAGCTTTTATATTAATGTCACTATTTTGTTATTAGTTTTCTTCTATATTTCTTGTAATTTTATATTCATTTGTTTTTACTTTTAGGTGCTTTTTGCTTTTAGGTACTTTTAGATGTATTGTTTAGATGTGTTGTAACATCTGTCCAGGGACTACAGGTGAAAAATAGTCCTTTGGCTAATTCTGGCACATTTACAAAACTGTGCACTGTCCCTGCTAAATAAACCAATAAATAAATAAAAAATAAAATAAAAACACAAAAAATACACAGTATTCAATTACAGCAGTACCCAGAGTATCTGCTTGCATTGTGGAGAGTTAATTTTATTATTCCATCTTGTATTAATTGAAAAAAAAAATAAAGGCTTTGAATCAGTTCTTCTCTTACCATGTGCTTTTTGGTGTTTACCCATACATCACTACAGTCAAGTAAATGGTGTGGTATTAACATTTAAAGTAAAAAAGGCACTCTGTGTACTGCTGTGACAAAATGTTTGTGTGATTTTTATGTTTTGCTGCTTACAAAATAAAGCTGTCACATGTGATTGCCACTCAGTGCTATGTTGCTATGGTAACTGTCTTGTAACTGCCAAGAATTCTGTTCCAATGCATCCCTTACAGTGACTTGTAACCATAGTAAACACAAAAAAACTGCAGAGATTG
Source organism: Pholidichthys leucotaenia (assembly GCA_020510985.1). Lineage (NCBI taxonomy): Eukaryota > Metazoa > Chordata > Actinopteri > Cichliformes > Pholidichthyidae > Pholidichthys > Pholidichthys leucotaenia. Next base: position 100,477,733 of record CM035837.1, read on the forward strand.
TTTTAGATGGTACTACTACTTGAAAGTGAAATGTGTCAAGAAGTGGTCAATATCATTGCTTAAAATTAAAGAGGTTTTTCTTCTGAACTACTATTTGTACACTTTGAAAGTATAAACAAAAGTCAGGGCTGTTTTGATGTCAAATGCCCACAAAGTTACCCTATTTATCTTTGTTTTCTTTCTCTAGACCAGCTGCTCAGACCTAGATAAATATCTGCGGGGCACTTTAAGTCAATACCTCCTCAACGTCTCCACAGCAGCGGAACATTGCAGCCAGGAACTGTGCGGCTCCCGTGGACGCTGTTTGCGCAAAATTCTGGACGGCGACGTTTACTTGCATCTCAGCCCCCTCACCTACAGCATCAGCAGGCAGAAGAACGGCAAGCTGGTGGTAACTGGTGAGCCCAGTGAAACAGATAGGAAAAGATTTGAGGCAGAGTTTCAGTGCCAGTGCTACAGTGGTTATAAAGGAGAGGGCTGCAAACAGAATGATCTTCTGTACCAAAAAGGGATGGCAGTTCGAGCCACGACATCAGCCTGGTTAGGTGTGATCCTGCTGATTGTCTGTCTGCTCCTCTGTTAGTACACCATACATTCAACAGCTGCGTTCTGTCAGCAAACAAAAAGAGCACAAGTTAGGAGAGAAACGTGTCTTTGTTTCCTTCAGTGGCTGCAAAGTATGGATGACTCAATGAAATTTTCTCAGAACCTCTGTGGAAATTACAAAGTTATGTTTGTTTATATAATCTTCTTTTAAACAATGGAGAGCTCGCTGGAAATGACCTTGTTTACATTTTGCTCTCAATTTTCTCTCAGTCACTATTTCCCAAAGTGTTGAATTTCATGTTTTCTCTCCTGAGAGAGGAAGCTTCTGTGGTCAATGTGTTGAATGAGATTTTATGTATGTGATGAAAGTGGAAATGATGCACTTAAATCTGGTAATAGCACATTATACAGTACTGTGAAAAAGCATTTGTCCTCTTCCTGATTTCTTATATTTTTGCATATTTGTCACACTTGAATGTTTCATCCATCCATCCATCCATCTTCTACCGCTTTTCCGGAGGTCCGGGTCGCGGAGGCAGCAGTTCAAGCAGAGAAGCCCAGACTTCCCTCTCCCCAGCCACCTGCTCCAGCTCTTCAGAGGGGATACCAAGGCGTTCCCAGACTAGCTGGGAGACATAGTCTCTCCACCGAGTCCTGGGTCTGCCCCGGGGTCTCCTCCCAGTGGGACGTGCCTGAAACACCTCAAGTGGGAGGCGTCCAGGAGGCATCCTAATCAGATGCCCATACCACCTCAACTGACTCCTTTCAATGTGGAGGAGCAGCGGTTCTACTCTGAGCCTCTCCCGGATGACTGAGCTCCTCACCCTATCTCTGAGGGTGAGTCCAGCAATCCTACGGAGAAAGCTCATTTCAGCCGCTTGTATCCGCGATCTCGTTCTTTCGGTCATTACCCAAAGCTCGTGACCATAGGTGAGAGTAGGAACGTAGATTGACTGGTAAATCGACAGCTTTGCCTTAGAACTAAGCTCCCTCTTCACCACAACAGACCGGTACAACGTCCGCATCACTGCAGATGCTGCTCCAATCCGTCTGTCGATCTCTCGCTCCATTTTCCCCTCACTCGTGAACAAGACCCCAAGATACTTAAACTCCTCCACTTGGGGCAGGAGCCTGTCCCCAACCCGGAGAGGACAATCCACCTTTTTCCGGCTGAGGACCATGGACTCAGACTTGGAGGTGCTGATTCTCATCCCAGCCGCTTCACACTCAGCGGCAAACCGTCCCAGCAAGAGCTGTAGGTCATTGCTGGATGAAGCCAACAGGACAACATCATCTGCAAACAACAGAGATGAGATCCTGTGGTCACCAAGCATGACACCCTCCATTCCCTGGCTGCGCCTAGAAATCCTGTCCATAAAAATTATGAACAGGACCGGTGACAAAGGGCAGCCCTGGCGGAGTCCAACTCTCACTGGGAATGACTCCGACCGAGTGTTGGCAATGCGAACTAAACTCTCACAACGGTCGTACAGAGACCGAATAGCTCGTAACAACAAGCCCGATACCCCATACTCCCGAAGCACCCCCCACAAAAATCCACGAGGGACGCGGTCAAATGCCTTCTCCAAGTCCACAAAACACATGTAAACTGGTTGGGCAAACTCCCACGAACCCTCAAGAATTCTCGAGAGGGTAAAGAGCTGGTCCGATGTGCCACGGCCAGGACGAAAACCACATTGCTCCTCCTGAATCCGAGGTTCGACCAACGGCCGGACTCTCCTCTCCAATACCTTGGCATAGACCTTCCCAGGGAGGCTGAGGAGTGTGATCCCTCTAAAGTTGGAGCACACCCTCCGGTCCCCTTTTTTGAAGAGAGGAACCACCACCCCGGTTTGCCATGCCAAAGGCACTGCCCCCGACCTCCACGCAATGTTGCAGAGGCGTGTCAACCATGACAACCCAACAACATCCAGGGCCTTGAGGTACTCGGGGCGAATCTCGTCCACCCCCGGGGCCCGGCCACCAAGGAGATTTTTAACCACCTTGGCGACCTCAGCCCCTGTGATAGGCGAGTCATCCCCCTCGTCCCCAAACCCTGCTTCCTCTGTGGAAGGCGTATCAGTGGGATTGAGGAGATCCTCGAAGTATTCCTTCCACCGCCCGACGATATCCCCAGTTGAAGTCAACAGTGTCCCATCCGCACCATACACAGTGTGGACGGGGAGCTGCTTTCCCCTCCTGAGCCGCCGAACAGTTTGCCAGAATCTCTTTGAAGCCGACCGAAAGTCTTGTTCCATGGCCTCACCGAACTCCTCCCATACCCGGGTTTTTGCTTCAGCAACCACCCGAGCTGCACTCCGCTTGGCCTGCCGGTACACCTCAGCTGCTTCGGGAGTCCCACAAGCCAACCAAGCTTGATAGGACTCCTTCTTCAGCTTAATGGCCCCCCTCACCACTGGTGTCCACCACTTGGTTCGGGGGTTGCCACCACGAGATGCACCGACCACCTTGCGGCCGCAGCTCTGGGCTGCCGCTTCAACAACAGAGGTGGAGAACATGGCCCATTCAGACTCCATGTCTCCAGACTCCCTCGGAATGTGGTTGAAGTTCTTCCGGAGGTGGGAGTTGAAGACCTCCCGGACAGGGGCCTCAGCCAGACGCTCCCAGCACACCCTCACTATACGTTTGGGTCTACCAGGTCTGAATGGCTTCCTCCCCTGCCATCGGATCCAACTCACCACCAGGTGGTGATCAGTTGACAGCTCTGCACCTCTCTTTACTCGGGTGTCCAAGACATACGGTCGCAGGTCTGATGATACGATAACAAAATCGATCATCGACCTGCGGCCTAGGGTGTCCTGGTGCCAGGTGCACATATGGACACCCTTATGCTTGAACATGGTGTTCAAGCTGTGAACACCAGCTGTGAACACCAAGCTGTGAATGTTTCAGATCACCAAAAAATTTTTAATATTAGACAAAGATAACCTGAGTAAATTTCATTTATTAAGGGAAAAAGATATTCAAACCTACCTGACCCTATGTGTAAAAGCAATTTCCTATAAATCTAATCACTGGTTGTGCCACCCTTGGTGGCAACAATCAAAGGTTTGCAGTAACTGGCACTGAGTGTTCTATATCGCTGCTGAGGAATTTTGGCCCACTCTTCTTTGTAGAATTGTTTTAATTCAGCCACATTATAGGGCTTGAGCTTGAGGTCACCAACTGATGGCCGGACATTCTCCTTCAGGATTTTCTGGTAGCAGTGACATGCAGTCAGGGGAGGCAGGTGAGGCAGAGCCGCACCTGTCATCATCCATCCATCCATCTTTTTCCACTTGATCCTTTTCGGGTCACGGGGGGCTGGAGCCTATCCCAGCATCTTTGGGCGAGAGGCAGGGTACACTCTGTACAGATCGCCAGTCCATCGCAGAGCCAACACAGAGAGACAGACAACCATTCACTCTCACAGTCATACCTAGGGACAGTTTAGAATCCCCAGTTTGATGCCAATTAACCTAACTTGCATGTTTTTGGCATGTGGGAGGAAACCGGATCCCCCGGCCAAGGGTGAGTTGCTGTGCTGCCGCAGTGCTAACCACTCCGCCACTGCGCTGCCTGCCACCTGTCATCATGAAAAATAAAAAAGAAACAAGATTCAAGATTCAAAGATTTTTATTGTCAATACTCTATATGTACAGGACATACAGGAGAATCGAAATGCCATTTCTCTCTCTCTTAGTAGTTGTACATAATATAAGAAAAAAAGAAATAAAGATGAAAACAACAGCAATCCTATGTACAATAATAATAATACCCGTAGTGCAAATAAAGATGAAAACAACACAGCATTAATGATAGATAAATGTTATTTGTCCTCTGATCTGTCTTGTAGTTCTAAATGTAATTTCTGAATAATTCTAATAATTTCATTGTTATTTATAATTAAAATTGCTGAATCTGCATATATCCTGTTCAAATTAAAGGCAGAGGTGAAGTGATGCAGCAGCAAATGGAGCCTCAGATGATTGTGCAATCCATCACAAACTGGACTGAGCATGGGCAATATGCGCGTTCCTTTTGCCATCTCTCTGTATGTCAGCACAATACTGTTTGTAGCCACTTTTATTATGTGTCCTCACTTTCCAATGTCTAGATAATGTCTTTCACATGTGTTTATAACATATTTAGTCTTCCTAATCTGACATAAAACTTTGGTTAAAAATCACCATAAGAGGCTGCGCAGCAGCATTGCCCCAGTGAGAGTGTGTGTGTTTGAGCACTGTAAGGACAGGTTTTTTTTTTAAACTCAAAGAAGATAAGGACATTTTTACAAAGTCACAGCAATTTTTGTCCAGAAGGATAAACAGATTTACTTCATTTACAAATAAAGGTAAGACCATGTATGCATAGTTGTAAGTTCTTGAATTTGTAATAAATAAGTGTAAACTGTGGCGCTGCAACACACAGAGCTATGCAGCTCTTTGAGCCACCAATTTATTTTCTTCCTTGGCCAAAAGCAACGTGTAATGAATTTTGTGACCCCAAAAAAACTTGTTTGTAAAATAACTTAATAGATTATACTTGTGAAACCAAGGGTCTTTGCAACATTGTTTATACTCCAGGAGAGTTATAAAATGAAAACACTGACTTTTATTACTGTCTTTTCTTTAAGAGGTAATTCAATAAAATACCATACACTTGTTTTGATAAAATTATTTAAATCTGACTCTGAAAGCATCAGTGCCTCACCAGCCATGACACCGCATGCCACTCACTGTCTGGTAGAGAGCAGAATTCATGGTTCCATCAATTAGGGCAAGTCGTCCAGGTTCTGAAGCAGCAAAGCAGCCCCAGACCATCACACTACCACCACCGTGTTTGACTGTTGGCATTATGTTCCTTTTATGAAATGCTGTATTAATTTTACACCAGTTGTAATGGGAAGCATGCCTTCCAAAAAGTTCAACTTTTGTCTCGGCAGTCCACAGAATATTTTCCCAAAAGTCATGGGGATTATCAAGATATTTTGACAAATGTGAGATGAGCCTTCATGTTCTTTTTGGTCAGCAGTCGTTTCTGCCTTATAACTCTCCCATAATCCATGATGTACTGTAACTGTCCGGGCAATTACTTTTTCATGTAGGGACAGATAGGTTTGGATAGCTTTTTTCCGTTAATAAATTAAATCATCATTAAAAAAAGCACATTTTGTATTTACTCAGGTTAATATTAAAATTTGTTTGATGATCTGAAACATTTAAGTGTGACAAATACGCCAAAATATACAGTAAGAAATCAGGAAGGGGGCAAATACTTTTTCACAGTACTGTATTTGAAGTGCTTAATCTTTTTTGAACATTGTCTCTCACATCTGATGTTTCTAATGAAAACAACTGCAGGATTACTATTTATTTGAATGTATTTTTATATACTTTGTATGTCCACAGCATGACTACTACTTTTCTCTTTTTCAAAAAAACAAAACACATGTTGGTTTAGTGACAAAAATAGCACTAACATCTCTGACTATAGAAGCACAATGTAAAAAGTACTTTTTCAACTCTGCCACGAATGCCTCTGAGGTTCAGACATTTTCTGTCGAGGTAAATAAAATTATTTTGTAAACTTTCTTGTCGTGTTTTTTTTAGCATTTACACAACTGTAATCATGCAATATTGATTAAAAAGTATGTTTTTTTTCATAATGCTTTTTGTCTCTTGTCAAAGTTAATCTTTAGGGGTGAAACCTCAGTGGTTCACAATTGGCCTGGGGACTCAAATCTATCCAGTTCTCAGGGAGGGACACAGTTGGAAGGCTGCAGCCTCATACCCCTTCCCCATGTAATTGTAGGGTGCTGTTAACCGAGAGTTATTTTTTACTGCTTTTAAGAGTTGAGCAAAGCGTGCATTTAAAAAACTAGGGAGTTAGAGTCAGTATGGTTTCAGTTGACAGTTATTTACATAACTCTGCAACCCATATGGCGACTCCAAATCTCCACAATAAATGTTTTAAGTTAGATTTGATTTTTGTTTTATTTCTAAAACAAATTGAAATTTGTGCATTGAAGACTGTAGTATGGAGACAGCTTGCTGAAGTTTTGCCTGGCCTATGACTTTAAATCTTTGTGCTCCATAAGCTCATTTGCATGTCTCATCTTATTGGTGGATAGAAATCCGGTCCTCACTTGGGGTTGGTTCTGTTTTTTTCTTCCTTCCGCTTTTCGTTTGTGTCATTAAGATCACGAGACTCCTTCCACGCAAAGTCCGTTAGTTGTAAACTAGGTAAGCCAGTGTTTCTGAACTTGCTCTTTGTATAGTCCACTTACAATGAAGAAGTGGTTTGTATGATATATTTGTGTTCACAAATGCGTGCTTAAAGAAGATTTTAAAACTTTTTGATCCCAGTGTGGGCGGCGCGGTGGTAGAGTGGTTAGCACTGCGGCAGCACAGCAACTCACCCTTGGCCGGGGGATCCTGGGTTCGATCCCAGCCCCCAACCAACAGTGACCAGCAGCCCCGTGCCTGCGTGGGTTTACTCCGGGATTTCTCCGGTTTCCTCCCACATGCCAAAAACATGCAAGTTAGGTTAATTGGCATCAAACTGGGGATTCTAAATTATCCTTAGGTATGACTGTGAGAGTGAATGGTTGTCTGTCTCTCTGTGTTGGCCCTGCGATGGACTGGCGATCTGTCCAGGGTGTACCCTGCCCAAAGATGCTGGGATAGGCTCCAGCCCCCCCGCGACCCGAAAAGGATTAAGTGGAAGAAGATGAATGAATGAATGAATGATCCCAGTGTTGATCTAGTACCTCTTTACAATAAGACTACCTTAATAAATTATTTATAAGTTATTTGTACAGTATGTTGTAAACACTTTATAAATCATTAATAAGTATCAGTGTATATTAATCTTCGATATTTGTCATTAAGCTAGTAATATTTAAACCGGAGTGGTGGCCTAGTTGGTAGAGTATCTGCCCCACAACCAGGAGGTCATGGGTTCAAGTCCCAGCCGGGTCAGACCAAACACGATGTAAAAAAAAAAAAGATACTTTCCACCTTCTAGCTTGGTGCTCAGCATAATAGAATGGGGAAAGGAAAGTTAATGCACAGAGCTACCAGAGGACTGACCCCGCCCCCCCCCCACTGTAGTTTTCACTACTTACAGTAACTGTGTGGCCTAAGGTCAGTGAAATGGAGATAGGCTCCACCCCATAAATCACATGGTGTCCCACATACTGTGGAAGGGATTAACTTAAATAACTAACTTAGTAGCATTTAAGCACTTTAAGCATTTCAAGCCAAAATATCCTTTGATCTTGCCAAATAGTGAGCCTGAGTCAATACATGAGCTTGTGGAGAAAGGAGGCAGGTGAGGCAACGAGCTGGACGACACAGAAACTTTATTCCTTCTCCAACATAATTTACAGCAAAAGAGAATCCCGGGTCTCTGTGCATTCCTCTTTTATATCTTTATTCCCATGCATCGAGACCCGGAACTTCCAACCGTAACACATTGTTATTTGAACAAAGAACTGTGTGGCACATTAACATGATATAACACCGGCACCGCTCCAGCAACCTTCTTCTCTTAGCGGCACTGGCAGTTGTTACTCTTCCTGGGGGGTGCACAGACCTAACCATCCCATCTGATACTCCCCGGTGACACCTCCTCCTTCGGTCCATTGTTCTCCCTTCCCCTTGCCTTCTCTGGGTGGAGAAAACCCCCACACCATGCCCCCACACAGCCCCCCCAAACACCCAGAAGGAGCACTAACCCCCCTGTCCTTTGGGCTTGAGCTGACGCCCATAGCAACTGTAGCGGGGGGGGGGGGGTCGCGATCCACTTTGAACTGCCCTGCTGGTGAGGTGTACTGGAGGGCACGTCAGTCTGTGGAGGGAAAGAGGGAGGGGGGGAAAACACATCAGCTTCGCAAGCGCCAGTCCCTGCCGAAGGATCACCAACTTGTGGAACCACCAACAGTGGGGGTCCGCGCCGGGGAGCTTGGGCCAACACCACCTGCTCTTCTGCCAACACAAAAGCGGGCTTCAGCCTGTCGATGCAGACGGAAAATGCTTCGCCCCAGGTTCCAACACCCTGAACGGTCCGTTGTACGGTGGGCGCAGCAGGGTCCAGTGCGCTTCGTGCCTGACAAAAGCAAAACTGGCATTCTGCAAGCTTTTTGGGACAAATGTGTGGGGAAAACAATGGTGGGCCGGGCCCAGTTTGCTCACAGCCTCTGCACTGTGTAAAAATTGCGTGGGCAGATCAGCCTCGGGCGCGGGGTTTTCTGCTGAAAACTCTTCGGAAATCCGCAGTGGCTGAGAAAAAACGAGTTCTGCGGGGGAGGCTGCCAAATCCCCCTTAGGTGCGAAGCACATCCCTAAAAGAACCCAGGGCAGGTGGTCGACCCAATTTGTGTCCGTGAGCAAAAATCTGAGTGCTGCTTTAAGCAATCTATGAAAACGCTTGCATAACCCATTAGCCTGGGGGTTGTACGGGGTAGTGCGGTGAATTTTGACCCTCAGGCTCTGGGCCATCACGGACCAGAGTTCTGAAACGAATTGTGGACCCCTGTCGGACATGATGTCTGATGGAGATCCGAAACCTGCAACCCAAGCCGACAAAAAAGCGCGTGCCACTTCTGTGGGCGTGGTAGAAGCCAGCGGGACCACTTCAGGCCGGTGTGGTCCACGACTGTCAAAAGGTGCGTGAAACCTTGAGATGGCAAGAGGGGTCCCACCAAATGCACATGGACGTGGTCGAACCTCCTGGCCGGGATTTGGAACGGCTCGAGGGGGGCTCTGGTATGCTTGTGCACTTTGGCCCTCTGGCACGCGACGCAAGCTGCAGCCCACTCTCTCCGGTTTTTGCACAAGCGCGGCCAGATGAATTTTGCCCCCACTAGCTTCACTGGAGCACGCAGTCCCGGATGCAAGAGGGAGTGGACTGACTCAAAAACACGACAGCGGCAATAGCTCGGAACGTGGAGACATCACAGAGCAAGGGAGGGCACCCTTCTTGCACCACCCTGCTCTCTAGCCTTAACCCAGAGGGCACAGACTGGAGTGCGCAAATGTCCGCGTCCCTGGCTTGCTCTGTGGCCATGGCGAGGAAATCTATCCCCATCTAGACTGGGGTGATTAATGCGCGCGACAGGCAATCGGCCACGACGTTGAGTTTGCCAGCAACGTGTTGAATGTTGGTCGTAAACTATGAAATTGCGGCCAAATGCCGTTGCTGCCAGGCCGACCACGGTTCCGAGGTCTTGGACATCGCGTGCTTATGGTCCATGAACACGGTGAACTCGCGCCCCTCCAGCCAGAACTGGAAATGGCGTGTTGCCAGGTGGAGAGCCAGCAATTCTCTATCAAATGTGCTGTACTTGCGTTCGTTGTCGCGCAAAGTCTGGCTAAAAATGTGAGCGGCTGTTATGAACCTGAGACGCGCTGCTCCACCACTGCCCCTATGGCAACATGAGATGCATCCGTTGTGAGCGCAATCCGTGCAGACAGATCTGGGTGGGCTAACAGCGTGGCATCCGCAAGCGCTGTTTGGCCGTTAGTAAAAGCCTGGACTCGCTCAGGAGTCCAGTCGATGGCTTCCGCGGGCTTCTTTTTTTTAAGCGCGGCATACAACGGCTGCATCAGCTGGGCTGCGCGGGGAAAGAAACGGTTATAAAAAAATTAACCATTCCCAAAAATTCCTGTAGTGCTCTCACGGTCTGTGGGCGCGGAATGTCCGCCACAGTGCGTACCTTATCCGGTAACGGAATTGCGCCCTCCGGTGAAATGTGGTGGCCCAAAAAATCAATCACTGGCACACCGAAATGGCACTTCACTGGGTTAACTATCAGTCCATGCACTTCCAACCTCTGGAAAACTGTCTTGAGATGGGCAATGTGCTCCTCCTCGGACGTGCTAGCTACCAGAATGTCGTCTAAGTAGACAACAACAAAGGACAAGTCACGAAGCACTGCGTCCATCAACCTCTGGAAGGTCTGCGCCGCGCCTTTAATCCGAACGGCATGCTTAAAAACTCAAAAAGGCTGAAAGGAGTTATTACCGCTGTTTTTGGAACGTCTTCTGTGCGCACCGGGACCTGGTGGTAACCGTGGACCAGATCCACTTTGGAAAAAACACGCGCCCCGGCCAGGTGTATGGAAAAATCCTGGATGTGTGGAATAGGATAGCGAACATGTTCCGTAGCATTGTTCAAGCGCAAGAAATCGCCGCATGGTCGCCACGACCCGTCGGCTTTAGGCACCATGTATAACAGGGATACCCACGGGCTGTTGGCGCGCCTGACGATGCCCAACTGTTCTAAGTTGGCGAACTCCTCACATGCGCTGGCCAGTTTAACTGTGTCCAGGCGCCGAGGTCGCGCAAATACCGGCGGCCCTTTTGTAGTTATGAAATGTTTGACCCCGTGCTTCGTTATCGTAGCCGAAAACATTCGGATCGTGAGTGCTGGGAACTGTGCGAGTGACTGTTGGTACTTACCCCCTGGAGCTATAACGTTAGCCAGTGTTGTCCAGGGCAGAGAGGCAAAAGAGACAGCATCCACTAATCTTCTATTAGCAACATCAACTAATAACCCATAAGCACATAAAAAATCTGCACCTGAAATGGGGTTGTAACATGCAGCTATCACAAAGTCTGACTGAAAGTTGTGTCCGTGTAAGCATATCGTCAGTGTCCGCTCACCAAATGTCCTGATGGTTGATCCGTTGGTGGCTGTGAGCTTGGGACCACTGCGTCCTGCCACCCTGTCTGTGTTGACTGGCAGGATGAGGCTCTTCTGGGAGCTGGAGTCCACCAAAAACTGTCTCCCGGAACGTGTGTCCATGACATAAAGCAGTCTGTTCCTGTTGTCATCTGTTGCAGCTGCCACCGAATTCTGAACGTGCCATCTTCCCAGCTTCTTGAATTGACGTGGCGACAGGCAGCTTGGGTATTCGAGCCGAAACAGCAGTGATAAAAGTAGATCACCCCATTCCTTCATCTTCTGGTGTCCGTCCCGGCTACCACGAATGGCTCCTCAACTTCACTGGAGTCCCTCATGGATGCCGGTGCCAGTGTCTGCGCACTGTGAGCTCTGGTTGCTAAGATGATGCGGTTTGCTTCCTGCGCCAGGGCGCAGTAGTCCTTAGCAACCAGCCGTGGCGAGTTGGCCAGGATCACCCTCGCTGTAGCCGGTACGTTCCTGAGGAGCAAGTGGGTGAACAGGAAAGATTCATCATCCTTCCCCCTCAGTGCCGACATGCTCTCCATAAGCTCCACTGCTGACTTGTCCCCTAACTCCGAACACGTTAGAAGCCTCTCTGCCCCCTCACTGTCAGAAAGAGTATAGTGTTGGAGAAGCATCCGCTTGAACGCTTCATATTTTCCTTTGGCCGGAGGCTCCTGGAGCAGGCTCATCACCTGCTGGATGGCGTGCGCATCCAGCGCAGCGACCATGTAGTAATACCTGGTAACATCCGTTGTTATCCCGCGGAGTGCAGGCAGTCTCCGGGGCGGTGCTCAGCTCGCTTTCCATGGCACGTCTTCGGGTCACCAATGTGGAGAAAGGAGGCAGGCGAGGCAACCAGCTGGATGACACAGAAACTTTATTCCTTCTCCAACATAATTTACAGCAAAAGAGAATCCCGGGTCTCTGTGTATTCCTCTTTTATATCTTTATTCCCATGCATCGAGATCCAGAACTTTGACCGTAACACATTGTTATTTGAACAAAGAACTGTGTGGCACATTAACGTGACATAACGCCGGTGCCTCTCCAGCAACCTTCTTCTCTTAGCGGCACTGGCAGTTGTTACTCTCCCCGGGGGGTACACAGACCTAACCATCCCATCTGATACCCCCCGGTGACACCTCCTCCTTTGGTCCATTGTTCTCCCTTCCCCTTGCCTTCTCTGGGTGGAGAAAACCCCCACACCATGCCCCCACAAGCTATGCCTTGACTTAAAATTGCTTATTTAAGCAATATTACAGGAGAGGGAGTGGTATCAATGAATATATAACTGCGGCGATGTCTTCGACAAAGCGAAGGGTTGGAGACATCACTGCAGTTCATGATTCCGCACAAACTCATGTGCAATATTGCTTTTGTACAACAGTTTCACAAGCACAGTTTACTAAATGACAGCAACACAGGACAAAATAGGATTTTTGTTTGTTTAACCAGATATTTTGTCCTGCCAAGAAAAACAGGCCTTTCTGAATGGACCTGGTTAACTGTTGCTAAGCACCTCAATGAGCACAATATAGAAAAGAATAGCCTTATTGTCATTCCCAATACATGTAACCAAATTAAATATTATCCAGTGCAGATGTCAGAGTTTACATCTATACTGTTTCACCTGTTAAATTCGTTTTGAGGGCCATGTTGAGTCACAGTGGTGGCTAGTTTTGTTGTTAGCTTGTTAGTGATTTAGTTTTGGCTTCGTTAGTTTCTATGCACCTTGCTCGCTTTTTCTTGGCATTTTCAAATGAAACAAAGAGCCCATCACCACAAAGTTATTATAGTTGGCTAATTGAGACAATAAATCCAACTCTAGCTTGTTTAATTTGTTGTAAACAAATGTGAAATATCTAGCCAGATGTTCACGAGGCAGGACTTCTGGGTCACGGTGGTCTGGATTTTTAGGACAGTCTCTTTTCACACAGCACCTCACTGTGGAAATTAAAGTTTCCAACACAGTATTACGATTTTTGCATATAAGAAGCCACTGATATTAATAATATAAAAAAATTAAAAAACTAGAAAAGCACTCATAGAGTGCATACCTCCGCCAAGGCTCCTTCCGTTTCTCATGGATGACGTACAAAATGTAATGGGTTTGTGTGTAGGCCTATAGCCACTTGTGGTGAAAATTGCGTCAAAGTCTGTCCATCAGTTTTGGAATATTGTTGCTAAGACACTGTGAGAAGATAAGAGCCTTGGCCGAGGTATGCATTCTCAGATCATCAGCAAAATATAATGGGTTTTTCTCTAGCCTAAGAACCACCTCTGGTGAAAATTTCATCCAAATCCATCCAGTAGTTTTTGTGTAATCCTGCTGTGCAAATACAAACAAAGCCCTTGGTGGAGGTATGCACTCTCAGATCATCACCAAAATCTAATCATCTGTTCCCCGTGCCATTAAACACCTTTCCTGAAAATTTCGTCAAAATCCGTTCATAACTTTTTGAGTTATGCTGGTAACAGACAGACAGACAGACAAACCCCGGTAAAAACATTATCTCCTTGGCGGAGGTAATAATGAAGCGGAGTGATACATATTCGGTGAAATGTCAGAGTGTGATGATCAGTGAATATAACTCCTGAAATCCCTACTGTCCAATGAGATTGTTTGGTTGAAACTAGCTGTTGTATAATTGTGATTTATGAAGCATTTACAATCTGATTCATTCTTCAAAACTATTTATAAAGCTTGTAGATGGGAAAAAAGAGCAATACTTCTCTGAGTGATATTAGCTACCTCTCTTCCTTGTTTTAGGGATGAGGACTCTACTGCTCTTCAGTCTAATCAGCCTTGTTTCTGGACTGCACTTTACACGATCCTCTTTCACCCAGGCCCCCTTCCTTACCGTGTGGAATGCCCCCACGGCCACCTGCCTCTCTCGGTATGGTGTCAACCTTGACCTGGGGATGTTCAGCATTGTCAAGAACCAGAATGAAACCTTCATGGGTGGAAACATAACCATTTTTTATGCCGATGAGCTTGGTCTGTACCCAAGGTACTCAGGCCAAGGAGAGGCCATTAATGGTGGGTTGCCACAGAATGGCAGCCTGGAGAGACACCTCAGAGCCGCCAGTGACGATATCCGCACAGACATCCCTGACAGAGAGTTCCAGGGATTGGCTGTTGTGGATTGGGAAAGTTGGAGACCTGTATGGGAGAGAAACTGGGACACCAAGCAGGTGTACTGGGAGGGGTCGAGGGCACTGGTCAGGTCCAAGCATCCAGACTGGAACCCCGAACAGGTTGACGCGGCAGCACGAGTGCAGTTTGAGGAAGCTGGGCGGAAATTCATGGAGGAAACTTTAAAACTGGGACAGGAGGAGAGACAAAATGGTTTGTGGGGTTTTTATGGTTTCCCCAGCTGCTACAACTCCTACAATGAGAAAAGCACTAACTACACAGGAGCGTGTCCAGCAGTGGAGATGAAGAGGAACGATGAGCTGTTCTGGCTGTGGAATGCCTCCTCTGCTCTGTATCCTGATATCTACCTCAGTCTGGAGATGCGAGGCTTGGACAGAGAAGTGTTCCTCTACGCTCACCACCGCATCCTGGAGGCCATGAGAGTAGGGGCCCAAGCTACCCCATTGGCACCACTCGTGTTTCCCTATGCTCGTATCGTCTACACATACACACTGGATTTTCTCTCTCAGGCATGTAGCCAATGATAATGGAAATTCATTTTGGAATTGTCAGGATTTGAGTATCTTCCTCACTTCTTGTTTCTGTCCTACAGGAGCACCTGATGTACACCATTGGAGAGAGTGCTGCTGTAGGATCTGCAGGGGTAGTGCTGTGGGGTGACAGTTCATTTTCCAAATCTAAGGTACACACCTAAGTTTGTTTGCTTTGGTCAAACTATGTGAAGAGGTCTTCTCTGCGTGTAGGTCAGATGGATGCCATGGTAATGAGAAATGTAAATACAGGAAGTCCTGTGTTGTTAATAAGACACTGTGATGGATAGAGACGATAGCAGTCAACATGGATCTGTTGCAGCAGTGGTGATCATGTATCACATTACTTGTATTTACCGGTTTAAACAAACGGTTTAAAAGATTATGTATGGCTTCAAAACAATGTGTTGATGCACTGGAGAGTTGAAGCTGCTTATTGAGACAACACAGGAGGTGGCATGCATTCATGTTTCTGAACCATAACATGCTCATTGGCCGAAAATATTTCCAAAGAACATGCAATTCATTCATTCAGTTTTGGTTCAGTTTTATTTCTTATGCTTTCTTTTTTTCTTTTTCCCCCCTTGTCCTGTCAAGCAGCTAGGTGAGCAGAACAGAAATCTGCTCACCTAGCTATGGTGAGCAGTGAACACTATGCCCGTTTTGACACCTCGTCATCTGTGTCCAACTCCCCCCCCTCCCTCCAGCTCCACAGCCTCCACAATCCCTACTTCATTAAAGGCACCCCCCCCCCTCCTCCCCCCCTGCCCTTATCATCAGTGAGCAGGATGTGCTCAAACAGTTCTCCAGACTGAACCCGCGCAAGGCCCCCGGCCCGGACGGCGTGTCTCCCTCCACCCTGAGACACTGTGCGAAACAGCTGGCTCCTGTCTTCACAGACATTTTTAACACCTCCCTTAAGTTATGCCACGTGCCGTCCTACCTCAAATCCTCCACCATCATCCCTGTCCCCAAGAAGCCACGGATCACTGGACTTAATGACTACAGACCTGTAGCGCTCACCTCTGTAGTCATGAAGTCCTTTGAGCGCCTGGTCCTGCCCCACCTCAAGTCCATCACCACCCCTCTCCTGGACCCGCTGCAGTTTGCCTACCGAGCCAACAGGTCTGTAGACGACGCAGTCAACCTGGCCCTCCACTCCATCCTGCAGCACCTGGACTCCCCGGGAACCTACGCCAGGATCCTGTTTGTGGACTTCAGCTCCGCATTCAACACCATCCGCCCCGCTCTGCTCCGGGACAAGCTGTCCCTGCTCAACGTGCCTGACTCCCTCTGCAGGTGGATCACCGACTTCCTGACGGACCGGAGGCAGCATGTGCGGCTAGGAAAGACTGTCTCAGACTCTACTAGCATCAGCACCGGATCACCCCAGGGCTGTGTACTTTCCCCCCTACTCTTCTCCCTTTACACCAACTCCTGCACCTCCAGCCACCAGTCTGTCAAGTTGATCAAGTTTGCGGACGACACCACCCTCATCGGGCTCATCTCCAACGGCGACGAGTCCGCCTACAGGAGAGAGGTGGCCCAGCTGGCGTCCTGGTGCAACAATAACAACCTGCAGCTGAACGCTCTGAAGACAGTGGAGATGATTGTAGACTTCAGGAAAGTCACTACCCCTCTGCCCCCCCTCACCCTCTCAGGCTCTCCCATCACCACTGCTGATTCCTTCCGCTTCCTAGGCACTACCATCACCAGGGACCTCAAATGGGAGCCGACCATCAGCTCACTCATCAAAAAAGCCCAGCAGAGGATGTTCTTCCTGCGGCAGCTGAGGAAGCTCAAGCTACCCACCAAGATGTTAGTGCAGTTCTACACAGCCATCATCGAGTCCATCCTCACCACCTCCATAACCGTGTGGTACGCAGGAGCCACTGCCAGGGACAGACTAAGGCTGCAGCGCGTCGTGCGCACTGCTGAGAAGGTGATCGGCTGCAAGCTCCCATCTCTCCAGGATCTGTACATCTCCAGGACCCGGAGGCGTGCTGGCCGGATCATAGCCGATCCCTCACACCCTGGTCACGTACTGTTTGCCCCCCTCCCCTCTGGTAGAAGACTTCGGTCCATCCAGACTAAAACCTCCCGTCACATGAACAGCTTCTTCCCCTCTGCCATCAGACTGCTGAACACTAAGTGACTTATTGACTCTCGTGCACTATGTACAGCAGCTCAACCAGACTCATGTCAATCATCACTGTTTTCTTCCTGCATTACCGACTGCACTATATAGTTCTCCACAGTATCTGCTGCTCGCTAATATATTTTAACTGCTGACCAGTATCACTTACTCTTATTCTACACTTTATTGCATGTATAGTTTATTTCTTTTATCTTATCATGTTTAATGTTGCAGCATTGCACCGAGACAAATTCCTAGTTTGTGTACTACATGAACAATGGCAATAAACCTGATTCTGATTCTGATTCTGATTCTGCTTCCCTTATTGTGCCAAACAGATTTCCTTTGCCAAAAGGAGCTTTATACAGTACATATGAGTATGTACTGTAAATTATTTATAAACTCCTCTTGTTAATAACTTTAAATGCTTTATTTAAATTGTTTTACCCATGAAGGACCTGACGGAGGGGAATGGTGAAAGGGGGGTGGGGAGGGGGAAAGAAAAGGGAGAGGAACAGACAAAGAAGACAGACTAACACAACTGAAGTAAACAGAAGACAAACTGTTTCTTAGACTGAATAGGTTTCATCACGAGTCTGGTATCTGCACCCATTAAAGGAGAGACATACAGTGGGGTAAAAAAGTATTTAGTCAGCCACCAATTGTGCAAGTTCTCCCACTTAAAAGATGAGAGAGGTCTCCAATTTTCATCATAGGTATACCTCAACTATGAGAGACAAAATAAGAAAAAAAAAATCCAGAAAATCACATTGTCTGATTTTTAATGAATTTATTTGCAAATTATGGTGGAAAATAAGTATTTGGCCAATAACAAAAGTTCATCTCAATACTTCGTTATATACCCTTTGTTGGCAATGACAGAGGTCAAACATTTTCTGGAAGTCTTCACAAGGTTTTCACACACTGTTGCTGGTATTTTGGCCCATTCCTCCATGCAGATCTCCTCTAGAGCAGTGATGTTTTGGGGCTGTCGCTGGGCAACATGGACTTTCAACTCCCTCCAAAGATTTTCTATGGGGTTGAGATCTGGAGACTGGCTAGGTCACTCCAGGACCTTGAAATGCTTCTTATGAAGCCACTCCTTCGTTGCCCGGGCAGTGTGTTTGGGATCATTGTCATGCTGAAAGACCCAGCCATGTTTCATCTTCAATGCCCTTGCTGATGGAAGGAGGTTTTCACTCAAAATCTCACGATACATGGCCCCATTCATTCTTTCCTTTACACGGATCAGTCGTCCTGGTCCCTTTGCAGAAAAACAGCCCCAAAGCATGATGTTTCCACCCCCATGCTTCACAGTAGGTGTGGTGTTCTTTCTCCTCCAAACACGACAAGTTGAGTTTTTACCAAAAAGTTCTATTTTGGTTTCATCTGACCATATGACATTCTCCCAATCCTCTTCTGGATCATCCAAATGCTGTCTAGCAAACTTCAGACGGGCCTGGACATGTACTGGCTTAAGCAGGGGGACACGTCTGGCACTGCAGGATTTGAGTCCCTGGCGGCGTAGTGTGTTACTGATGGTAGCCTTTGTTACTTTGGTCCCAGCTCTCTGCAGGTCATTCACTAGGTCCCCCCCGTGTGGTTCTGGGATTTTTGCTCACCGTTCTCGTGATCATTTTGACCCCACAGGGTGAGATCTTGCGTGGAGCCCCAGATCGAGGGAGATTATCAGTGTGGTCTTGTATGCCTTCCATTTTCTAATAATTGCTCCCACAGTTGATTTCTTCACACAAGCTGCTTACCTATTGCAGATTCAGTCTTCCCAGCCTGGTGCAGGTCTACAATTTTGTTTCTGGTGTCCTTTGACAGCTCTTTGGTCTTGGCCATAGTGGAGTTTGGAGTCTGACTGTTTGAGGTTGTGGACAGGTGTCTTTTATACTGATAACGAGTTCAAACAGGTGCCATTAATACAGGTAACGAGTGGAGGATAGAGGAGCCTCTTAAAGAAGAAGTTACAGGTCTGTGAGAGCCAGAAATCTTGCTTGTTTGTAGGTGACCAAATACTTATTTTCCACCATAATTTGCAAATAAATTCTTTAAAAATCCTTCAATGTGATTTTCTGGATTTTTTTTTCTCATTTTGTCTCTCATAGTTGAGGTATACCTATGATGAAAATTGGAGACCTCTCTCATCTTTTAAGTGGGAGAACTTGCACAATTGGTGGCTGACTAAATACTTTTTTGCCCCACTATATGTGTGTGTGTGCATGCATGTGCGTGTGTATGAGAGCGTGCACAAAATAAGTGTGTGCATGTGAGTGGTTTGCCAGGAAACATATGAAGAGGGTGGCAGGTCACAGCACACACCCCCGCCCCGGAAACCCCGAGCCACCAAGATGACGTCACCAACCCACACAGAACACAAATTTCCTGAGGCCAAGAAGACCCAGGACAGCCAGGCATCCACCCCAGGAGGGACGGCTGAGGGAGGCTGGGCTGCCAAACGGCCGGCGCGGCGCATCCCTGCCCCCGGACCGGCCAGCCCTCACCCTCCCAGCGGGGCCAACACCAGCCCCCAGGCACCTGGCGGTGGAAGCCCCGGGGCCAGAGACTGGCCCATGCCCCCCAGACACCCCAACAGCGGGCCGGCCCCACACCAGCGCCACCGACACACACCCCGGGAACCCCCATGCCCAAGGAAGGCGGCAGCAAGGCACAGGAGCCCCACGGGGGGCCAGCCCCCCCGCCTCCTCCATCCAAGGGAGCCTATGCAGCCAGGAGGTAGCAGGAGGCACCAGGAGGTGCCACCCCCTCAATCCAGCACCCCCTGACCAGCACACACACCCATTCCCATGCACTCACACCCTCATGCTGTCCTTCACACCCACTTACACACACTCACTCACTCTCACTCGCCCTATCCCCAACACAATCCCACACTCGCACTCTCAGACCCACCCACTCTCACCCACTCCCGTACCTGCTCAATTTCGATCCCACTCCCACTCGCCCTCAGAGTCGCCTGCACCCACTCATGCTCACCCATACACACACTATCACTTGTGCGCCAACTCACTCACATCCACTCCTACACCCACACACAACCTTGCATGTTTACACACAACACACATACCCACATGTTCACACACACGTGCACGCACTCATATCCACACCCACACATATACATGCGAACCCACACACATCCATACTCACGCACATATGCATGCGTACACACACTCACACACACACGCACGCATGCATACACACATACACACGCACACACATATATACATGCACACTCACACCCGCTGGCCCCGGAGAATGGGGGGGCGACCCTGTTGGAACGCAGGCACCAGCCCCCGGAGCGCCGCCAAGGCCCAGGGTAGGACATGTCCCTGCACGGCGGTGCCGGCTGGTCCTGGCCCAGAGGGGGAACACCCCCTCCCCCTTTGCCCCTCCCAGCACCAGGGGCCCAAGGCCAGATCCAGCCCCACCTGGGAGGCAAGGCCAGCCGGCCCAGGGCCACAGCCACCTCCCCCCCACCCCCTAGCTAGGGCCAGATGCACAGCCACCCTGGGACAGGCTCCCCAGACACCGGCCTCAGTGGGTCACAGAAACCCCTCGCGGTCAGGGCACAGCCCAGGAGAAGCACCAAGGAGAGCGAGCCACCGCCTACTACCCCTCAGGTTATAGAATTAATAAACGGGGACCAGAGAGAATTGAATTCAGCCAATTGGTTTTTAGAGGGGGGAGACATTCTCTCCAGGCTCATATAATCTAATAGGAGGTTCTTATAGTGAGTTGTACATAGATTATTTCTTCATTTCCAGTTCATGAGGATAGTTTTCTTTGTGATGCATGGGGCAGTGAGAACCATGTGTGACATCTTTACCTCTACATTTATTTCACTTAAATCACCTAGTATTCACTTAAGTCACCATGCCGATAAGTCTTTACATGTTTTCTCCTAGAACTTTTGGACTGGTGCACAGGATCACATAGCATGCATATAACTATCCGGGACATTGCTGTTGCAATGGGAGCAGATATGTGTGTGACTCAGGCCCATTTTGAACATCCTTTGTCCTGTGTAATGAGTTCTATGTAGAACTTTGTACTGTATGAGTTGTAAATTAGAGTTTTTAGTCATCTTAGAAGTGTTTAAACATATTTGTGTCCAGAAGCTTTCATCTTTATTAACTGATAGGTGTGTCTCCCATTTTAATTTTGGAAGAGATCCTGACTCATCCAGTTTTGATAATGATCTGTGTATTTTCAATATCAATTTAGAACGAAGATTTAGAAACTCTGTCACCTTAACTGGTACCTCTAAATCTGTCCGATTGAAACTGAATCTTGCTTTTATTATGGATTTAAGCTGTTGGTATTCAAGAAACTTTTTATCACTGATGTCATACTGTGACACCAGTTCCTGGAATTGGATAAAGTTTCTACCTTGAATAAGATGTTCTAAGTTTTTTTTATTCCTTTCTCATATCATAGTGGAAAATTTAACATCCTCTCTTGTTGCAGGATATCAGGATTATTCCAAATGGGTGTGAGTTTACAAGGGACAACTGAAGACCCCGTTATTTTAAAAAATTTCCACCAGGCCGTCAGAGAGGAGCTAATGTTAATGCTTTTAAAACAGCCATGGTGTTTGATACAGGGACTCATGAAAGGTAAGTCAGAGATATTTAGCGACCCACAGAGAGCCTGTTCAGCATCTAACCATGGGTTTCCTAGTGGGGTTCATTTTGTCCATTTAGAAACAAACTGCAGTCTATTGACTAAGAAGTAATTAAAAAAAAATTGGTAAATCTAAACTTTTGCTTTTTGAAGAGTTTTTAAACTGATCTGTGATGGTTTATCCTTCCATAAAAATGTACTTGTATTTGAGTCTAGATACTTAAACCAGGCCATAGATGGTTGGATAGGAATCATTGAAAATAGATAGTTGATTTTAGGAAGGACCATCTTTTTAACGGTTGCAACTCTACCAATTAGTGATATAGGTAATGTTCTTCAACACATAAGGCCATCTTGTATTGTTTTTAGAAGGGGAGTGTGATTTAGTCACAGTAACTCTGACAGCCTGGGGGAAATACTTACTCCTAAATATTTAATATTACCTGATTGTATTGGAATAGTGGCTATATTTGAAAAATTACAGTTTATAGGTAAGACTGTTGATTTACCACAGTTAATAGAGTAGTCAGTGATGAAAATTTATCAATGAGCGCCACTGTCTGAAGAAGAGATCTTGGTGAGTTTTCAAGGAAAATTAATACATCATCAGCATAAAGACTTATCTTGTGTTCTTTTTCTCCGTTTTGGATACCTCTAATATCAACATTTTGTTGTGTGGCTGCTGCGAATGGTTCGATAAAGATAGTTAAAAAGTGAGGGAGCGAGTGGACAACCCTGCCTGGTGCCTCTTTGAAGATTAAAGCTTCGAGAAGTTTGAATCATTTGTTCTGACAGATGCAGTTGGACAGTTATACAGTGTTTTAATCCAGTTTTTTGGTTCCAAGGTTGTCATAGCCAGAAACGGCACTGGGGTTAAGCTCCCAGTGCTCATAAAATGCTCCTTATGGCGTGCGTCTCGAAAAGCCTCTGACAACCAAGTCCAACTGCTAGCCTGCCCATGTGGTTTAGTCTCTAAGCCCAGCGGAACTGCTTTTACTAATAGGAGAAGGGGTGAGGGCGGATCTCTGGCGCCTTAAAATCAGATGCTTCGGGTAGATGGTGGCTCATCAACCTGGGAAGGTAGCCCATCTAGGGGAAGGTAAACCCTGATTTCAAACCTCCGCTGCCTTGCGGCACACCCAGTCACGGGAAAGGCTTCGGGAGTCAACCCTGAGGAAAAATCCAGAGTCGGAGCCCCTAAGGCAGTTCTCTGTTGTGCTCAACATCGTTCTGGCAGCTCCTGCGACGGTGCTGGTGCCAAACTGTAGCAGCCCTGCTGTTCCTTTGGAGTCATCAGTGACGTGGAGAGGGGGGACATGCTGCATGGGCAACATCTTGTCCTCCATATCTTCCTGCCCAGGCTTGAATCCTACCAATGGCCAACGCTGGAAGGTAGAACACCGGATCACTGGAGAGGACACTCCAGCTTCGCCTTTGGCGTAGACAAAACACGGGGAATGACAGTTACCGGTTATAAGCCACCGCTCAATTGGCGTAGAGCGTGGCGCCAGGGGTTGTTCCCGACGGTGGGAGGAATCATCGGATCTCACTGGACAGCTACCGCCCGCCTCAAGCTGGGCAGCCCCCAGCCAATAAGGTGTTGTCCCGCCACAGCTTGCTTTCCTCATTGGGTGCATGGGGATGAGGAGAAGTCCGAACAGCAGGCTGAGAACCTTCGCACCAGGCAAGACAAAAAAACAAAAGAGACCAACTCTAAAACTGGGAACTTGGAACGTCCGCACTATGATGACAGGACTCGCTGCTAACCTCAAGGACATCAACGACACCAGGAAGACTGCCATCATCAATAATGAGCTGAAGAGACTGGGAGTGGATATCGCCACTCTCCAGGAAACACGGTTGGCTGACGCAGGCACACTGAGAGAGAAGGACTACACGTTCTACTGGCAGGGAAAGGGCAGTGACAAACACAGGGAACACGGAGTGGGCTTCGCAGTGAAGAACACCTTGCTGAAGATGGTGGAACCGGGCAGCAATGGCTCTGCACGACTCCTCACCCTCTGCCTCAACACCACTCAAGGTCCAGTCACCCTCGTCAGTGTGTATGCCCCAACACTGACAGCCACACCAGAGGCAAAAGACGAGTTCTACGAGAATCTCGCAACAACTGTCAGGATCATCCCCAACGCTGAACAACTCATTCTCCTTGGAGACTTCAATGCCAGAGTGGGTGCTGACCACGACTCCTGGCCCTCCTGTCTTGGACCATTTGGCGTGGGCAGAATGAACGACAATGGACAGCGGCTGCTCGAGTTCTGCACATATCACGATCTGTGCATCACAAACTCATTCTTCAAGACCAAGCCCCAACACAAGGTTTCCTGGTGACATCCATGCTCAAAGCACTGGCACCAGCTGGACTTGATCCTGACCAGGCGCACCTCACTGAAGAACGTGCTAATCACCCGTTCGTTCCAGAGTGCAGATTGCGACACAGACCATTCATTGGTGTGTTGCAAGGTCAAGCTGCAGCTGAAGAAATTCCATCGTGCTAGACAGCCTGGAAAGGCACGGACTGACACCAGCAAGATGGCCCATTCAGAAATTGTTGAGCAGTTTGCCTCCACCTTTGAGAAGGAACTTGGTGTACCACAAGAAGGAGAATCTGCAACGCAGAAGTGGGAAGAGCTGCGAAACACCATCCACCGCACAGCCTTGGCTATCTTTGGGAGGAAGACCTCGAAGTCACAGGACTGGTTTGATGCCAAGTTGACCGAGATGACCCCCGTCATTGAAGTCAAGCGCTTAGCACTTGCTGAGTACAAGAAGTACCCAAACGAGAAGAATCTCCAGATTCTCAGGGCTGCGAGAAGCAAAATTCAGCGGACTGCTCGACGCTGTGCCAACGAGTACTGGACTCAGCTCAGCCAAGACATTCAAACTGCTGCCATAACAGGGAACATCCGTGGTATGTACGATGGCATCAAGAAAGCACTTGGTCCGGCTCAGAGCAACACTGCCCCCCTCAAATCCTCCACTGGGGAGATGATCACAGAAAAGAACAAGCAGATGGAGAGATGGGTGGAACACTACTCCGACCTCTACTCCAGAGAGAACACCGTGACACCGTCAGCCCTTGATGCCATCGACTGCCTGCCATCCATGGACGAACTTGACGCCGAGCCAACCATCGACGAACTCAGCAAGGCCATTGATAGCTTGGCCGCTGGCAAGGCACCCGGCAACGACGGCATACCCCCCGACCTGATCAAGCACTGCAAGACCGCCCTACTGCTGCCATTGCATGACGTCCTCTGCCAGTGCTGGAAAGAAGGTGCCGTACCACAGGACATGAGGGATGCCAAGATCATCACCCTCTACAAAAACAAAGGGGAGAGAAGTGACTGCAACAACTACAGGGGCATCTCCCTCCTCAGCGTTGTTGGCAAAGTCTACGCACGAGTTGTTCTCGTTCGTCTACAGAAGCTTGCCGAACGTGTCTACCCCGAGTCTCAGTGTGGCTTCCGCGCTGAGCGATCAACGGTAGACATGATATTCTCCATCCGCCAACTCCAGGAGAAATGCAGAGAACAGAACATGCCCCTGTATGTCGCCTTCATCGACCTCACCAAAGCGTTCGATCTGGTCAGCAGAGAGGACCTTTTCAAGATCCTGCCAAAGATAGGATGCCCACCAAAGTTGCAAAGCCTCATCGAATCGTTTCACACCAACATGCGGGGGATAGTGCAGCACGACAGCAACGTCTCAGAGCCATTCAACATACGCAGCGGAGTGAAACAGGGCTGTGTACTTGCGCCAACCCTCTTTGGGATTTTCTTTGCTATGCTCCTGAGGCATGCCTTCAGCACAGCAACAGAGGGAATCTACCTGCACACAAGATCTGACGGCAGGCTTTTCAACCTCGCCCGCCTGAAAGCCAGAACCAAAGTACGCGAGGCTCTAATCAGAGACATGCTGTTCGCAGACGACGCTGCAGTCGCAACCCACACACAGCAGGAGCTTCAGACCCTGATGGACCGCTTCTCCCAGGCATGCAAGGACTTCGGGCTTACCATCAGCCTGAAGAAGACTAACGTCTTGGCGCAAGGCACGGAAGCACCAGCAACCATCACCATCGACGACTACGAGCTGGAGGTCGTGAATCAGTTCACGTACCTGGGGTCCACGATCAGCAACAACCTCTCCCTTGATACAGAGATCAACAAGAGGATTGGAAAATCAGCCTTCACACTCGCTCGCCTCATCACACGAGTGTGGGAGAATCCCAAACTCTCTGTCAAGACAAAGATGGCAGTGTACAGCGCCTGCGTCATCAGCACACTGCTCTATGGGAGTGAGACGTGGACAACATACGCCCGGCAGGAAAAGAGACTGAACTTCTTCCACTTGCGCTGCATTCGCCTCATCCTGGACATATCCTGGCAGGACAAAGTGCCCAACACAGAAGTTCTGTCCCACGCCGGCCTTCCCTCCATGTTCACTCTACTCAGGCAGCGCAGGCTCCACTGGCTAGGCCACGTTTACTGTATGGAGGATGGCAGAATCCCCAAAGACGTCCTCTACGGAGAACTGGCGACTGGCAGGAGAGACGTTGGCCGCCCACAGCTGCGCTTTAGAGACGTCTGCAAGAGAGACATGAAGGCCCTGGAGATCAACACAGAGCGCTGGGTGGACCTCGCAATGGACTGCTCCAAATAGAGAGGCACCCTGACCAGACAGCTCAAGGCGGGTGAAGAGAGACTGACTGCTGCAGCAGATGAAAAAAGGACCCGCAGGAAGAACTGCCACAGACCCAGCAGCACGGAGACCACCCACAAGTGCGACCTGTGTGACAGGGACTGCCATTCGCGCATCGGCCTGTTCAGCCACAGGCGGTGCTGTTCCAGCAGAGTAGACATTTAGGATTCTCTTCCATGGTCATCATAGACCGACGGAGGCCGACGAATCCAGTTTATAAAAGATGAACCAAATCCAAACCAATCCTATGCTTTCTTACTTAGAGGACTACACCAGGGTTCCCCAGATGATTTGGATTGAGGCCACCTCTTCTTAGGGGTCTCAGTTCAGTTTATTTGCTGCACATCCAAGTGTGTTTCCTGTGTTAGTACCAGACCAAATGAAGGACACTAAAGAAGAAAGCAAACTAGAAACAGACAGAAAATAGCAGGTACTGTGTTGAACACAGTAGATAATGTATTAATGAAATTAGAGACACCTGTGTTTAGCTGCTTTTTGATGTCCAAAAAGCTGTTTTACCATAAGTCTATAATTGACTCCTATATTGTGTTTAAACAATGGATCTGCATCTTGTAGCTGCAGAGCAATGTGTGCCCATACCCAGCGACAATAAGTATCTCGGGGTCTTATTCACGAGTGGGGGGAGAATGGAGCAAGAGATTGACAGACGGATTGGAGCAGCATCCGCAGTGATGCGGATGTTGTACCAGTCTGTTGTGGTGAAGCGGTAGCTGAGCTCTAAAGCAAAGCTGTTGATTTACTGGCCCATCTACATTCCTGCCCTCACCTATGGTCATGAGCTTTGGGTAATGACCGAAAGAATGAGATCGCGGATACAAGCGGCTGAGATGAGCTTTTTCTGTAGGATTACTGGATTCACCCTCAGAGATAGGGTGAGGAGCTCACTCATCCGGGAGAGGCTCAGAGTAGAACCGCTGCTCCTCCACATTGAAAGGAGCCAGTTGAGGTGGTTTGGGCATCTGATCAGGATGGCTCCTGAACGCCTCCCACTTGAGGTGTTTCGGGCACATCCCACTCGGAGTAGACCCCGGGGCAGACCCAGGACTCGCTGGAGAGGCGTCTCCCAGCTGGTCTGGGAGCGCCTTGTGTCCTCTCTGAAGAGCTGGACCAGGTGGTCAGGGAGAGGGAAGTCTGGGCTTCTCTGCTTGAACTGCTGCCTTTGCGATCCTGTCCTCCGGAAAAGCGGTAGAAAGTGGATGGATGGATGAATGGAAATGTCAAATTTATTAAAACTTTTGGTAAATTTGCATGAAAAAGCAAATGTGGAAGGAAGAAAAAAATCAAAATAAAATCTCAAATTTAAAAGACAAAAGTTGTGAGCTTGCGTGAAGAAAGGCACAAATTTGCAAGAGAAAAAAACGTGCAAATTTACAAATGGAAATCTGACTCTTTCAAACACAGGTAACCATTTATCTAGTATAAACATTGTCTTCCACTTACTTGGTGCCTTACCTGACCTAACTGCTTTTGGGTAGATGCCCCTTTAACAGCAACCATTTTGACACAAACTAATAGGGAAAAAAAACAGTTGTCACAAACTACCTGTTTCCTTGCTGTTTGTTAAATTTGATGTAGTGAAATAGTATAATGGGGGTAATTAAATAAGGAGCACCAAATGGTGGATGACTATTGTTTTTGAAAAATATTGTCTTTTACCTAAAAACAGAAATTCTCTCCCTTTAATAATTTCAGTTAATACACCGGATTTATTGATATACATTTGTACTTGTACCATAATTTGGTAATTTTTTTCTATCTAGTGACCCATGAGTCATGTGAGTGTATGGTCAGTGGTGAGGATGGAGGTGACAGAATATTTTATTTGTAGTTACAATATTGGCTTGCAACAAATATGGAAATGGGGAAATAGCGATAAAATAATCATTGTTCGGAAAAAGGATACTTTTGTCAGATGATAAACATATTGTAGGGAGGTTTAGTTCTGTTTATTTATTTTTAAAATTATTCCAGTTCATATATACTGTATATTCAAAGGACAGAGAAATTCATAGTATAAAGAAATGCATGTTCAGTAAATGCAGGGTTTTGCAAAGGTAGTAGGTAATAAAGGTATCGATTGCGAAGTAAACTTTAAAGCCAAAAAATTCACAAATTAAAAAAAATACATCTTGTTGTTTCTTTTGATTGTTTTATACACAATTGTGATAATAGACAACTGTGTGACTCTTTTGTTTCTTTTCAAATGCATTCTACTTTATCCTGCTGAATACATGCATCTTATCACAAATATATGGTCTAATTTGAAAAGGCTCATTTATTCTCTGCGCTGCCGGGTTCTTTGAGCAACATTACTCATATAGGAGTAAATGAGGCATTTGTTGGCGACTATTATTAGCTGCAGATGAAGGTATTTATAGCAACAGAGCATATGCAAATGTGATTGATTCACACAAACCTACACTGATAGTTTCTGTGTATTGCCCAGTGCAACAACTGTTTCTAATAGTATTTTGAACATAAAGCAGATCTACAGTATTTGGGTACAGGACATAGCAAATAGCAATGCAATAGTATATGTGTAGAAATACCTTTAGCTCAGCATACCTCAACCCTATGAATTTTACATACACATAGATTGTTATTTCAGGTATGTCCCAGTTTGTTGATGAAGCTTTACATTTTTATGCAGATCATGTCATGAATAAACACAAATACTCTTATTATAATAGCACATCCTTCATTGATTCAGCATTTATTTATCAGTTGTATCATGATAAGACCAAATTAAATCTTTTCTACCTTTGCAGTGTTAGTAATAGTAATAGTTTTATAATACCTAATAATTTCTTGGGAGGACATAATATTAAAGTGATACACTGGTGAAAATCAAGTTTTTTTCTTATACATGTCTGTAGCATGTTTTTTGACTTATAAGAGATATCAAAAGCACAATCATTCATACATTAGGCCATGTGCCAGAAAGGGTTACCACACCACACCACACCCTACCCATCTACAAAATTATGTTTTCTGAAGGATTATAGCTATACTGGACATGAAAATAAATGTTACCATTGAAAATTTTGAGATGCAGTACCTATCTTTACCACTTCAGGATAGGTGGGCAGCTCAGCGGATCAGTGGTTAGCACTGTGACAGCGCAGCAAGAAGGTCACAGGTTTGATCCCACAGCCTGCTCGTCGGTGACCCTTCTGTGTGGAGTCTGCGTGTTCTTCCCGTGTCTGCGTGGGTTTTCTCCGGGTACTCCGGTTTCATCCCACAGGCAAAAGACATGCATGTTAGGTTAATTGGCATCAACTGGGGATTCTAAATTGTCTTTAGATATTAAAGTGAGAGTGAATGGTTGTCTGTCTCTCTGTGTTGGCCTTGCGGTGGACTGGCGATCTGTCCAGGGTGTACCCTGCCTCTCGGCCAAAAGACACTGGCATAGACTCCAGCCCCACGCAACCCAAAAAGGATTAAGTGATTGAAAATGAATGAATAAGATTTGTTTTTAAGGGGCTTTATATCCACTACAGTGTGTCTTTAAACATTTGGTCCTAGTGGCTGAGGTTATATTTGGGCAGTTGGTGGAATGAGGATCAATTGGCTCAGTGTTCCTTTTTTTCACATGACATCAGACCTGCTGGATAGGATATGCTGTGATCTATATGAGTAATCAGAGGTGGGTAGATTTGCAGCTGTCAACTCCTGAGGGTTTCTCTTTTATAGGTGCTAAAGTAATGTATGATGTGATAATGGAGTCAGTTGAATAGAGAGTGGTCATCAGGTTCCTGTACTTGAGAAGCTGCACAACACAAGAGACGTTTGATGAGATGAAAGAGCCTTATGGGGAAGATGCCCCATCATATGATGTAGTCAAGCACTAGCATCGACAGTTCAAGTGTGGTCGGACATTAGTGGAAATGGCACACATTCCCAGGCAACCACGATGCACTATTGATGAAGACACCATCTGGAAAAAGGAGGCCACCATTTTAGAGGATTGACACCTAACCATTCGTCAACAAGACTACGATGTCAAGATCAGTGTGGTGTCTGTGGAAAAAAAACATCCATGACCATTTGCGCATAAAGAAGTTGTCTGCATGATGGATTCCGTGGTTGCTCATGCTTTTCCAGAACCAGGAATGAGTCACATGCTCCCAGGCTCTTTTGGCCATGTGCCAAGAAAACCAGAAGGACTTCTTTGACAGACTAGTCATGCAGGACAAAATATAGGTCCATCACTAGGCTCCAGAGACTAAAGCTCAAACACTGTAAAAAATAATTAGGGTTATTCTACTTAAAAAAGTTAGTGTTTGGGCTGCCTTGAAATTTTAAGTTGACTGAACTTGAGTTTATGTGTTTGTGTTTTATGTGCCCTTACTACTTATCTTTTCAAGTTCAGTCAACTTAATATTTTTCCCCCCATGTCCTGTTAGGCAGCTAGGCAAACAGAACAGGGATCTGTCACCCTTATTGTGCCAAAACAGATTTACTTTGCCAAGAGGAGCTTATACAGTACCTAACTGTGTATTGTATATTGTTGTAAACTCCTCCTGTAATAGCTTTTAATACTTTATTTTAATTATTTTACCCATGGAAGACCCAACAGGATGGGGAGGAGGGAAAGGAAGTGTGTGGAGAGGGGAAAAGAAAAGGGAGGGGAACAGACAAAAAAAAACATAAACAAACAAGCCAACAACTAAAACAAACAAAAGACAAACTTCTTCTTCCACTGAAGATGTCTCAACACGAGTCTGGTTTCCACACCTGTTAAAGGAGAGACACTTGTGCATGTACAGTATGTCTGTGTGCATATATATGAGAATGCGCGCAAATTAAGTGAATGCATGTGAGTGGTTTGTCAGGAAACATACGAAGCGGAGGGCCGGTCGCAGCAGCTCTCCCCCCGGGAACCCCGAGCAGGCAAGGCAGCGCCACCAACCCCCACAGGGCACAAACGTCCGAGGTCAGCAAGCCCCAGGAAAGCCAGGCATCTGCCCCCGGAGGGACGATCAAGGGAGGCCAGGCTGCTCGGCGGCCGGTGCGGTGAGCCCACACCCCTGGAGCTGCCCGACCCCCACCCCCCCAGCAGGCCAACTTCCGCTCCCGGGCCCCAGGCACCAGGAGGCCAGCGACCCCACCCCCTGGGGCAGAGACTGGCCCGTGCCCCCCGGAGTAAGCCCCTCCAGGCACCCCCACAGCGGGCCCACCCCAGCGCCTCTGTCGCACACCCCGGGGACCCCCATGTCCAAAGAAGTCCCCCCGCCCAGGGGAGCCCATGTTGCCGAGAGCCACTACCCCCCTTAATCCAGCAACTCCCGACTCGCAGACACACCCCTCCCCACACCTTCACATCCACATGCTCCCATGCACACCCCTCTCACTCACCCAGACCGACCCATTCTCTCTCACTCCTGTACCCATTCAGACTCACCTCTCATTTACCTTTGCTTCATAAGGCGGCTGCAAAGCAGATGCAGCGAGGCTGAACACACACCAGTGCCCAGCAGTGACCAGGGAGACCACCGGCGCAGGCCACAGAAGCAGACCCCCACCCCCGGCACCCATCTGAGCGAACAATCAGCAGACCACTGCAGGCGCCTCGAGATGCCACCCGGCATGCAAAGCGCCACACAAAACCGACCCACCATTACCACCTCCATTCATCACCCCCTCACTCTCACTTAGACTCATATTCAGCCCCCCTCTCACTTCCTTGGTTGTATCTATATATTCAGTAGCACCCAGGGATTTTGACAACATGATAGGTCCCAGGCTCCCCACCCGGCCCCCACGCCCCCAGCAAGAGCAGGGCAACAGGGGTGGGGGAAGACCCCCACCCCCTCCCCCCGCACAGAACATGGTGGGTGTGTGTCGGTTATATGATATAATTGTGTGTAAATGTATGGACTACCAAAGTGCAATTAAAATTGGGGGGATAGTGATTGGAGCACCGCTAGTCACTGTGATGGGCAGCAGGGCTCCCATCCCCCCAAGCCCTCAGTGTCTAAAATGCAATTAAAATTGAGGTGAGTGCAGCCCCACCACACAGCAAAGGTATCCCCTTCACCGACACAGTGCGGCACCCCCCCACCCCAAAGCCCTAAATGTAACAAAAAAGATGTACTGTATATTCCACCCACAGTCGGGGGAGGGGGAGGGCGGGAAATAAGACTGGGAGGTAGGCGGTCTAAAAGCGAGGCCGTCCCCCCCAGAAGCCAGCTTGCAGACTGGTTCATGAGGCCACTCGCTGCCCCCAAATCCCAACCCAGGGCGAGGGCCACCAGTGGAAGCAGCCCAGGACCCACCAGCATCATGCCCCGGCGCTCCCAGCACCACTAACATGATGGGGCAGCCATACATATTTCCACTCATCTTACACACACAAACATGGACAACAACAGTCACAATAGTGAACAATGGGCCGGACCCACATGGCGCCCAACATGCCAGGCGACACCCCCGAGCACCTACGCAGGCCCACGACCACCTATCCCAGACGCACACCGACAGCCACAGGCCGCCTTGCAACCACAGCCACCCCGGAGCAACCCGATGGAAACATGGCCATCAACCCGCGCCATTGGCCCCCCAACCACCCCCAAGCACCAACACACACCCGTCGCCAATGACACCAGGGGCGATGCGACAAAGCGCCTCGCCCCGCAACACAACAGCAGGGCGGCCGGGACAAGCAGGCCCCAAAACGCCAGCCCCCATGCCACTAGATAGACTGTCCAACCCCTGCCACCCAACAAAGTTCTCCTACCCATACACACATCCTTCACCCCCCAGACATCCACCCACAAGTAACCGCTTCCATACACACACGTACCCCCACCCACCATCACACATGCCCACCTACACCCACACACAGCCCCATCTGCCACTTCTGCATCCGCTCATACACAAGCCCCCACTCACACACACACACACACACACACACAAACCCCAGTGGACGGGGAGGGCGACCCAGGATACGGGCACCAACCCCAGGGTGCCACCAGGGCCCCAGGGAAAACACGACCCTGCCGTGCAAGGATGCACCGGGGACAACCCCCATCACTGGCACACACCCGACCCCGTCCTGGGGGGGAACGCCCCCTCCCCCAGCACCAGGGGCCCAGGGCCACACCCAGACCTCCCCCGAGGGGCGAGGCCAGCCGGCCAGGGGCCACAGCCCAACCCCCCCCGGCCCACCCCGCAGCCCCCCAACCAACTCCCCCCCTCCAGGGCCAGACAGACGGCCACCCCGGAACAGGCCCCCCAGACACCCGCGGTCGGGGCGCAGCCAGCCGCCAGAGGTGCCAAGGAGAGCGAGTCACTGCCCACCACCCCTCAGATTATAGAATTAATAAGCGGGGACCAGAGAGAATTGAATTCCGCCAGTTGATTATTTGAGGAGGTTGACATTCTCTCCAGGCTAATATAATCCAATAGTAAGTTATTATAATAAGTCATGCATAAGTTATTTCTTGATTTCCAATTCATGAGGATAGTTTTCTTTGTGATGCATAAGGCAGTGAGAACCATGTGTGACATCCTTGCATCTATATTTACTTCACTTAAATCACCTAGTATACAAAGTGTGGGTGAGGGTGGGACACTATACCCAAGCCATGCCAACAAGTCCTCACACGTCTTCTGCCAGAACTTTTGAACCGGTGCACAGGACCACATAGCATGCATATAGCTATCCGGGACATTGCTGGTGCAGTGAGAGCAGATATTTGTGTGACTCAGGACCATTTTGAACATCCATTGTCCTGTGTAATGAATTCTATGTAGAACTTTATACTGTATAAGTTGTAAGTTAGAGTTTTTAATCATCTTAAAAGTGTTTAAACATATTTGTGTCCAGAAACTTTCCTCCTTATTGATCGATAGATCTGTCTCCCATTTTGATATTGGAAGAGATACGGACTCATCCAGCTTTGATAATAGTCCATCTATTTTCGATATCAATTTAGGGGAACGGAGATTTAGAAACTCTGCCACCTTAACTGGTACCTCTAAATCTGTCTGATTAAGATTAAATCTTGCTTTTATTATGGAGTTAAGCTGTTGATATTCAAAATACTTTTTATCACTGATTTCGTATTGTGACACTAGTTCCTGAAATTGGATAAAATTTCCACCTTGAATAAGATGTTCTAAGTTGTCTATTCCCTTCTCTTGCCATAGTGGAAATTTTAATGTCCTCTTTTGTTGCAAGATATCAGGATTATTCCAAATGGGCGTGAGTTTACAGGGGACAAGTGAAGACCCTGTTATATTTAAAAATTTCCACCAAGCCGTCAGAGAGGAGCTGATATTATTACTTTTAAAACAGTCATGACGTTTAATACAGGGACTTATAAAGGGTAAGTCAGAGATATTTAGCGACCCACAGAGAGCCTGTTCAGCATCTAACCATGGGTTTCCTAGTGGGGTTGATTTTGTCCATTTTGAAACAAACTGCAGTCTATTGGCTAAAAAGTAGTTTAAAAAATTTGGTAAATCTAAGCCTCCGCACTCTTTCGCTTTTTGGAGGGTTTTTAAACTAATCCATGATGGTTTATCCTTCCATAAAAATTTACTTATATTTGAGTCTAGAGACTTAAACCAGGCCATTTGTGGGCTATATTAATCGTATATTCCATAACTTACATATGTTGAAGCATGTGGGAATGTTTGGTGATTACATATGTAAGGCGACTTCACACCTCAGTAAGGACAAAGACTCTCAACCGCCAGTGAAGAACAAAGACATTCCCAGACACTGCGGTGGAGACCGGAGGAGCTGCCCTCACCCCCCAGGGCCATGAGGAGGAGTACGGAGACAATGGGGGGATTAAGATAATGAGGGATGTCAGCCTTTGATATGCATGTCTTTTGTTATGTGCAAGTATAAGTTCACAGAGCCGGAGGTATTCGGTCTCTTTTCTTGCTTCTGCTTCTGCACTGAGATGAGACTTGTTAGAGGAGCTGTTAATAAACTTTGGTTTATATATCACACCGCCTTGTTCTTCCAAGCTCTTCTACACTGGTGACCCCTGACGCGAGTATGGACCTGAGGCGTTCCCCCGCGATCGACTCATCTGTGGCGACCCAGGCAGACGCCGGCGCCCACGCAGACAGGGGAACAGATGGACGACGTTCCCCCCCGGCAGAAGTGATAGAGAGGGCTCAATCGAGCACCAGCGCCGCTGAGAGAGCCGAGGCAAGGCATTCTCACCCTGCGGACACAGCAGTGATGGTCTACACAAATGCCGTCGCTGTCAAGCTGCCGGACTTCTGGCAGGAAGACCCCGCCTCGTGGTTTCAACAAGCTGAAGCCCAGTTTACACTGGCGGGCATCACGGCCGACGATACGAAGTTCAGTCACATCGTCGCCAAACTCGACGCCGCCACTTCGAGGTGTGTGCGGAGCATAATCCGGCGGCCGCCGGCCCAAGACAAATATGAAATACTGAAAGCAACCATCGTGGCAAATTACGTCCCCTCAGCCGAAGAGAGAGCCGAGAGGATCCTGGCGGTCTACGGCCACAGAGGATGCAGACCTAAAGCCCTCATGGAGGACTTGCTGCAGCTTAAAGAGGAGGACAATGACAACTTCCTCTTCCAATTCGTATTCCTCAGCACGCTGCCGCCACACATGAGAGGGACGCTCGCCAACATGCGATGCAACACCCAGCAAGACTTCCGCGTGCTGGCCAACAAAGCTCAACGACTCGTCAACGCCTGCAGGGAACAGACACCCACAGCAGCATCCGCAGACCTCAACGCTGATGCCCAGAGCCACGGCGAGCCTCAACCCACGGAGCAGATCCAGCCCGCGGTGACAGCGACACGGCCAAAACGTAACAGACGGAGCGATGTTTGTTATTACCACCACCGCTTCGCTGAGAAGGCTCACAAATGTGTTCCCCCCTGCAAATTTAAACGCCAAAGCCGAGAGCCGTTAACGGCAGCGGTTCTCGGAGAGAAGAGTAAGCTGTTATATGTGACGGACGGACACACCGGCAAGCAGTTCCTTATTGACACAGGAGCTCAACTGCGTTTCGTCATGCCCTCCCAAGCAGATCGAGCCATGGGCACCCGGGGCAACGGAGCAGTGGCAGCCAACGGCTCCAACATTGACACTTTCGGCGAAAAGAGCCTGCACCTCCACATCCACGGCCGCAACTACAGATGGACATTTGTTGTAGCGGCGGTGAGTTTTAACTTGTTGGGCGCAGACTTTTTGTGTGCACACGGGTTATTAGTTGATCTAGCGAATAGACGCTTGGTTAATGCACTGTCCTTTGCTTCTATTCCCTGCTCAACCCGAGTTTCTCCACCACCTGTGCAGGCTAGCGTCACCACGGCAGGAGGTAAGTTTGAGCAACTCCTCACCCAATTTCCAGCACTCACAATTCCAAAATTCTCAGCCACTGTGGCTAAACACGGGGTTGAACACTTTATTCCCACAACGGGCCCACCCGTATTTGCCAAAGCTCGCTGCTTAGACGCGGCCAAACTCACCATAGCTCGGGACGAGTTTACTACCCTTGAAAAATTAGGCATTGTTAGACGCTCGAAGAGCCCCTGGGCCTCGCCACTTCACATGGTTCCGAAATCCGACGGTTCTTGGAGACCGTGTGGAGATTACCGCAGATTAAACAATGCGACAGCGCATGACCGCTAGCCAATTCCTCACATTCAGGATTTTTCACTGCATCTGGCGGGTGCGCGCATTTTTTCAAAAATAGACCTGGTCCGCGGTTATCATCAAGTCCCAGTTCGAGCAGAGGACATTCCTAAAACAGCGGTAATAACCCCTTTTGGCCTTTTTGAATTTTTGCGAATGCCTTTCGGCCTCAAAGGCGCTGCTCAAACTTTTCAGCGGATGATGGACGCAGTATTATGTGACCTTCCTTTTGTTTTCGTCTACCTTGACGACATGCTGGTAGCCAGCTCGTCTGAGGAAGAACACGAGCAGCACCTCACTACGGTTTTTCAGAGACTAGAAGAGCACGGGTTAATAATCAATCCAGCCAAATGCAAATTCGGCGTGTCGCAAATTGATTTTTTAGGACACAGAGTTTCTCCGAAAGGGGCAGTTCCACTTCCAGACAAAGTTCACGCGATAAAAAGTTTCCCACGGCCACAAACGGTCAAATCGCTGCAAGAATTTTTAGGAATGGTTAATTTTTACAACCGTTTCCTCCCCCACGCAGCTCAGCTCATGCAGCCCTTATATGACGCGCTCAGAAAACAGAAAGCTTCCAACGCGGTCGAATGGACCCCGGAGCGCGAACGCGCCTTCGCGGAAGTAAAGAGCGCTCTAGCTAATGCCACATTGTTAGTTCACCCCGATCCCTCGTTCCGCATTGCACTAACCACAGACGCTTCGGACCTAGCTATAGGGGCAGTTGTAGAACAACATGTCAGCGGGATCTGGCAACCTTTGGCATTCTTCAGCAAAACGCTAAACCAAACTGAGCGTAAGTACAGCACTTTTGACAGGGAGCTGCTAGCGCTTCATTTATCCATCCGCCACTTCCAGTTCTGGTTAGAAGGGCGGAGTTTCACGGCTTTTGTAGACCACAAACCACTCACCTTTGCGATGGCTAAACTTTCAGAACCATGGTCAGGCAGGCAACAAAGACAGCTGGCTGCGATTTCAGAGTTCACCACAGACATTCGACATGTGGCAGGCAAACTTAACGTGGCAGCAGACTGCCTCTCTCGCGCTGTGACATCGCCAGAGCACGAGGAGACAGATTATACTGCCTCAGCTGCAGAACTCTTCACTAACGCGGACACATACGCAGCACCTATCCATGCAGGGATAGATTATGCAGCCATGGCAGAGGAACAAAGCAGTGACGCGGACGTGCGCGCACTCCTGTCTGGACCAACAGGGTTAAGGCTGGAGGAAAGGGGTTTACGCAACGGCATGCCCCCCCTAATATGCGATATTTCAACCAGCCGACCTCGCCCGTTAGTCCCAGCCACATGGCGCCACCGTATTTTCGACTCAATTCACTCCCTCGCGCACCCAGGTGTGCGCGCCTCGGTTAAAATGGTCGCCGAAAAGTTTGTGTGGCCGGGCCTGCGCAAAAACGTAAAAGAATGGGCAAAAACTTGCATTTCTTGTCAGCGCGCCAAAATACACAAACACACAAAAGCCCCTCTGGAGCCTTTTCCAATCCCTGCTAGAAGGTTCGACCACGTTCATGTCGACCTCGTGGGGCCACTACCTTCCTCCCAAGGTTTCACACACCTGTTAACAATGATAGACCGCACCACGCGCTGGCCAGAAGCAGTCCCTCTGGCGTCAACTACAGCAGAGGAAGTCGCTCGCGTTTTTTTGACAAACTGGGTGGCACGTTTCGGCGTCCCATCAGACATCGCGTCCGATAGAGGACCTCAATTTGTCTCGGAGCTTTGGTCAGCCATGTCCAGCAGCTTAGGGGCAACAATTCACCGCACCACCGCTTATCACCCTCAGGCTAATGGGTTATGCGAGCGTTTTCACAGGTCTTTAAAAGCCGCCCTCAGAGCCTCACTAACGGATACAAATTGGGTAAATAAACTTCCCTGGGTTTTATTGGGGTTATGTGCTGCGCCTAAAGAGGATCTAGATGCCTCTCCAGCAGAATTAGTTTTTGCACAACCTCTCAGGCTCCCGGGTGAATTTTTACCAGAGAACCCAGAGCCAGGGCATCTTCCAGCCTCGAGGTTTTTAGGCAGCAACGGACCGGACTCTCTCCCCGGACCGGCACATCACTCTTTTCCACGGGTTTTTGTCCCCCAAGCTCTAAAAAACGCTGAATTCGTTTTTGTTAGGCATGAAGCTTTAAAACCAACTTTCCGCCCAGCATACGATGGGCCATTCAGAGTGCTGGAACCTGGTGATAAACACTTTGTGCTTGATTTTGGGGATAGAAAAGAAACAGTCAGCATTGACAGACTTAAACCTGCCTTCTTGTTGAGAGACGAGCCTGCACAGTTGGCGAGAGCACCTCGGCGGGGTAGACCCCCCAAGAGAAAAGACTCAGCCCCCCTGCAGGGAACAAATAATCACTCTCCTCCCCAAGCTGCAGATTCCTTACAGGAAGGTCCCAGCAGGACGCCTAAGCGGACCCACAGCAGATTCGGGAGAAGATTAAAACCCAGACAGCACAGGGACTGATGCAAACTACTCAACAGTTGTTCACTAATTGTGCTGTAACAGTTTAGGACTGACTTGTGATTTTACTATGCTGTTATGATTACCACTGAACTCTCTTAGGAGCATGGCTGCTGGAAAGTTTCTTCTGTGGCAAGAGGTATAGCAGTTAGTATGTAGTATTTATTCCATCCAGCTACAATGCTCTGCACTGTGTGTCTGTGTGTGTGTGTATATATATATATTTTATAGTAATACGTACATATGTTTATTAGCTGCTCTTGCTTGCTTGTTTTTTTTCTTGCCTTCTGATTGTTGCTCTGAGTGTTGCTATCCCTGTGCTGTTGCAATCCTGGAATTTCCCCGTTGTGGGACTAATAAAGGCTTATCTTATGTCATAGTAATTATCTTAAACTGTGAATTTTTCTATTGTCCTTTTCTTAGTCGTTTGGGGGGGGGCTGTGGGCTATATTAATCATATATTCCATAACCTACATATGTTGAAGCATGTGGGAATGTTTGGTGAGTACATATGTAAGGTGACTTCACACCTCAGAAAGGACAAAGACTCTCAACCGCCAGTGAAGAACAAAGACGTTCCCAGACACTGCGGTGGAGACCGGAGGAGCTGCCCTCACCCCCCAGGGCCATGAGGAGGAGTACGGAGACAATGGGGGGATTAAGATAATGAGGGATGTCAGCCTTTGATATGCATGTCTTTTGTTATATGCAAGTATAAGTTCACAGAGCCGGAGGTATTCGGTCTCTTTTCTTGCTTCTGCTTCTGCACTGAGATGAGACTTGTTAGAGGAGCTGTTAATAAACTTTGGTTTATATATCACACCGCCTCGTTCTTCCAAGCTCTTCTATACCATTGATGGTTGGGTAGGGATCATTGAGACCAAATAATTGATTTTAGGAAGGACCATCATTTTACCAGTTGCGACTCTTCCCATTAATGATAAAGGTAGTGTCCTCCAGCGCGTAAGGTCATCTTGTATTGTTTTTAAAAGGGGAATATGATTTAGTCGCAATAACTCTGAGACCCTGGGGGAAATATCTATTCCTAAATATTTAACATTTCCTGATTGTACTGGAATAGTAGATGTATTTGAGAAATTGCAATTTATAGGTAAAACTATTGATTTTACCCAGTTAATTGAGTAGTCTGATAATGATGAAAATTTATCAGTGAGCGCCACTGTCTGAAGAAGAGATCTTTGTGAGTTTTCAAGGAAAATCACTACATCATCAGCATAAAGACTTATCTTGTGTTCCTTTTCTCCAGTTTGAATACCTCTGATATCAACATTTTGTCGTATTGCTGTGTCATGGATGGCCCTCACGAGCCATCAATGAGATGCCGAATGCCAGCCGATGAGTTTGCATAATTCATTACAAAGGACAAAAGACAAAATAACGAGCCACAGGGGGCAAAAACACAATTGAGTCCCCATCGTGCTGTTTGCTCTCTACATGTCTGTTCTTTTCTTCTTCTCTATCCCCTCACCCCCCAGCCAGTCGCAGCAGATGACTGCCCCTCCCTGAGCCTGGTTCTGCTGGAGGTTTCTTCCTGTTAAAAGGGAGTTTTTCCTCTCCACCGTCGCCAAGTGCTTGCTCACAGGGGATCGCCTGATTGCTGGGGTCTTTCTGCAACTGTGGGGGTCCTCCCTACAGTTGATAGTGCTATGAGATGACTGTTGTTGTGAAATGGCGCTATATAAATAAAGTTGAATTGAATTGAATTGAATTGAATTGAATTGAACTAAGGTTCAACTCAGATACAGGAATACAGATACTTAGGGAATACACTTACAGGAGCGGATGGAAGATGAAGGAATCTTCAACGAGGTCGCAGCCCCGAGCAAACAGAGCTGCTCCCTTAAATAGGGTTTGA
This sequence comes from Pholidichthys leucotaenia, assembly GCA_020510985.1. Classification (NCBI taxonomy): domain Eukaryota; kingdom Metazoa; phylum Chordata; class Actinopteri; order Cichliformes; family Pholidichthyidae; genus Pholidichthys; species Pholidichthys leucotaenia. Next base: position 100,519,193 of record CM035837.1, read on the forward strand.
TAGATTGATCAGCTGATGGAATCATCGGCTGATTGGGATCCAGTCGTCCCGCGGAGCTTGGCTTCTGACAGCCAGAAACACCGCCGAGACACTGTCAAAATAAAAGCCCGGAGGCCAAGAGGTGCACTAGAGAAGAGAACGGGAAACTACCGCACTACCCGAGTGCAGACAGAGTCAGCACACGGGCCGTGACAGTTGCCCCTGTTCACGACGCGGATTCTAGACACGGTGGAACATCATGCCCCCCCCCACCTGGAAGGTCCACGGGACCGCTCCAGGGAGGGAGGAGGGGGAAAAAGGCCAAGGAGGGCCAGAATCCAACCTAATCACAGAAAAGAAAAAAAACTCAAAATGACAAGCAGAACCACAGAAGACAGAAACTCAATGCAGGCACAAAATTGCAGCATGTCCCATAATAACAGGGGGAGAGAGAAAAAAAATATCACACGGCACAGAGCAGCGATACATACAATTCAGTGTACAAATACCACACAAGAGGGGAGGAGAGAAAAAAAAAAACCCACACACGCTACCTGACGGTAACATACAACAGTTCAACAAGGACAGACAGACGGGCACATCACCAAATACAGAGTACAAAAAACCATGCACAGAGCGGAGATATAGGCCAAATAACGGGCACAGAAAACAACTAACTAACTAACTAACTAACCTGCACTTATATAGCGCTTTTCAAGTCACAAAGACCACTCAAAGCGCTTTCATTAATACTAACCCTCTATTCTAAGGGCCTATAGGAAACAGATATCTAGGGACAATTTAGAACAGCCAATTAACCTAACATGCATGTTTTTGGCATGTGGGAGGAAACCGGAGAAATCCCGGAGTAAACCCACGCAACACGGGGAGAACATGCAAACTCCACACAGATCACTGTTGGTCGGGGGCTGGGATCGAACCCACGATCCCACGATCCCCACAATCCCCCGGCCAAGGGTAAACTGTGCTGCCGCAGTGCTAACCACTGCGCCACCGTGCAGCCCAACAACCCTCAGACTACAGAGGAGTGGACAAAATAACATACGACGAAGAGCAACGACAACAGTTCCAAAAAGTCCAACCCCAAACACAAAGCATCCCCAATCATACAGAGGGGTGAAAAACAGGGATGACGACAGGCAGAGCATAACGAAGAAAAAAAAAACAAGTTCAGGCGGTCTACCTGCGTCCAGTGTTCAGATCGCCAATAGGGGAAACAGGATTCTTTCGAGCAGTCTAGCCCAGTCCCAGGCCCAGAGAGATGGGACCTCCGGCGGCTGAACCAGGTCGCCCATTAGAAAGTTCAGTATGTCGGGTGGGCGACCCAGAACGCCAAACCGGTGAAAAAGTCTCCCAGGCGGCTGACCCGCATCGTCAGGCCAACAGGACCCCAGGGGAGAGTTCGGAGACGGCCTCCTAATGGCGAGAAGCGACGAGGGAGAACCGAGCCGACTATGGAAACTCCCTACGGCACCCGATGGAGGGAAAGAGGGAACGGGAAAAGGATGTGGGACCAGTCCAGCGCCGCTCAGCAGAGGATCTGCAGCTCCACCTCCGAACGTCACCAGAACAGGCGCTGACCTCCTGTTGGACCCCAGGTGAGCCCGCGCTGCACCCACGATGGACCCCGATCGGATCGCAGCTGCACCCACAATGGACCCCGACTGGGTCGGAACAGCACCAAGGACGACCTCCAACCCCGAACCCGGAACCTTCAGAGCTGAGACCAGGACCGACTCATCACTGGCGACTCTGGGAGAAGGCTCAGGAGAGGGAACATACTGGAATCAGGATCACCGGTAGCGACAGAACTCGGCGAGACAAGTTCAGATGCAGCGGACGGCTGCACCCGGCTCATCTCCCAGTGAGACAGGCAAAAATGCTCCAGAGATGAAAGAAGGAAGACAAAGTAGAGCACTTGCCTGATCTCGAGTTCTGTCGCCGTCCAGGACTTCGGCGATCTGGGCTCAGGACGAAAAAGGACGTCCTCTGGCTCCCACTCGGCTACAGCGGGCTCCGCAGCCGGCATGATGTTCTCCACAGTCTGAGGACCCTCCAACGCTGACGTCCACGCCGACGACCCGCACGGCGTGGTGGCAGGGGATCCTCGACCTACTGGATCGAACCGCTCCTCTGTGGAACCCGGGGACGCTTCATCGTCGGTGCAGGCTCCAAGTTACAGTCTGCTCTCCTCCTCTGCCCGTGACGTGGTTGCGGGGCTGGAACCAGGCTCTCCAGGACCGCAGGCCCCCTCCCCGTCCGGCGGCGTAGGCCTGGCACTGCAGAACGCTCAACGGAAGGAGACACAGAGGCAACAGGTTCAATGTTCGAGGATGCAGCAGGTGGAGGGAGCTCGGGGGACTGCGAACCCTGAACTCCACCCCCAGGAGTCAGACAAGGCAAATCACAAGAATGAGGGGAAGAATGAAATTGCACTTGCCTTTCCTCCGGAGGGCCGATGGTGCCTGCTGTAGCGGGCTGAGCTCTTCCCTTTCTCCTACGGCTGGTGATGGAAGACTCCTTGGGAAGACGAGGAGGAGCCACTCACGATGAATCGAAGACGGGCCTCGCCGAAGCAGGACTCGTGGCACTCACAGCAGCCGGGGAAGGCGTCGAGGAGGAGGGGGTGACAGCCGAGGCGATCCGGGCACGAGGAGCTGACGGGACAGCCGGGACAGATGACCTGGAGGGAGAGGCTGCGGGAATTCCCTCCTGACGTGACGCAGAAGAAGCAGCTGACTGGGAGGCAGAGTTCCTCCGACGACCCGGAACTGGATCCGGACGGGATTCTTGCTGAGGCTTATTTGGAGCATGGCGACGATGTTTACTGGTGATGGTGAGACGAAGATGGGACCAGGAAAACATGGCACATGGGCTGGACGGGTGACAGGAGCTGAATCCCGAGGCGAGGAGTGGGGATGCCTCTCCGTCGGCCTCCTGCCGGGTTACCCTCCAGTCCACGGATCTCCACCCTCGTCTGGGACGCCGTACTCAGGGGAGAAGGTGAGAGTTCCTAGGCCGCCTTCTCGATCAACTTCCGTTGCGCCACAATCCACGTCACCCTCTCTTTTCCTTCCGGAAAAGAGGTGAGGTGATATGTTAATAAAGTCCTCTGGGCGAGAAACAGGTAGTCGTGTGCCGCATGGGTGGGCATGAGGAGACGGGCCTTGGCCAGGTAGCCATCTATCTCCTGCAACCATTCAGGGCAAAACCCACGCTCGAGAGCGGACATCCTAACACCACACAAGCCCCAGTGAAGGGAAAAAAAACTCTAGCCCATGGCAAACTCATGGTGACCGGCGTCTCGTTCTGGCTGCGACCTACTGTCATGGATGGCCCTCATGAGCCATCAATGAGATGCCGAATGCCAGCCGATGAGTTTGTATAATTCATTACAAAGGACAAAAGACAAAATAACGAGCCACAGGGGGCAAAAACACCACTAAGGTTCAACTCAGATACAGGAATACAGATACTTAGGGAATACACTTACAGGAGCGGATGGAAGATGAATGAATCTTCGATGAGGTCACAGCCCCGAGCAAACAGAGCTGCTCCCTTAAATAGGGTTTGATAGATTGATCAGCTGATGGAATCATCGGCTGATTGGGATCCAGCCATCCCGCGGAGCTTGGCTTCTGACAGCTGGAAACACCGCCGAGACACTGTCAAAATAAAAGCCCGGAGGCCAAGAGGTGCACTAGAGAAGAGAACGGGAAACTACCGCACTACCCGAGTGCAGACAGAGTCAGCACACGGGCCGTGACAGGCTGCTGCTAATGGTTCAATAAAGATGGTAAAAAGTGAGGGAGAGAGTGGACACGCCTGCCTAGTACCTCTCTAGAGCATTTGTTCGGACAGACGCAGCTGGACAGCTATATAGTGTTTTAATCCAGTTTATGAAAGATGAACCAAACCCAAACTTGTTTAACACCATAAAAAGAAATTTCCAGTTAACACGGTCAAAGGCTTTCTCTGCATCCAGGGACAAGATTGTAGTTTCTATGTTATTGATCTTGCAGTAGTCTATTAAATTAAATAGCCTACGTGTATTATCAGCCGAGTGCCTACCCTTGATGAAACCTGTTTGATCTGGGTGTATAATAAACGGAATTATCTTTTCCAGTCTTTTGGCGAGAGCTTTGCAAATTATTTTAAGATCGACATTCATAAGTGAGATGGGACGGTAGCTGGATGGAAGCGTAGGTTCTTTTCCAGGTTTAAGGAGCAGGATAATACTAGCCAAATTCATATTTGGAGGAATTACATTATCTTCTTTAATTTGGTTCACCATTTTAAAAAAAGTAGGTGCCATCACAGGCCAAAATTCTTTGTAAAATTCTACTGGAAAACCATCTGATCCCAGGGCTTTGTTGTTTGGGATGTGCTTAAGTGCCTCCTGGAGTTCAGACACCTGAAGAGGTGCATCCAGAGCTGCAATCTGTTCATTATTTAATTGTGGTAAATTAATATCGTCCAAAAATTTATTTATCTCTGAGTCAGATGGATTAACCTGAGATGAGTAGAGGTTTTCATAAAACTTTCTGAAGGAGTTATTTATTTCTTCAGGCTCATGGGTAATATTTCCAGTCATATCCTTGATAGAGTGGATAGTTGTTTTTTCTTTATTCAATCTAAGCTGGTTTGCAAGATATCGCCCCAATTTATTACTGTGTTCAAACTTCTCAAGATGCAGTCTTTGTATTAAAAACTGTGCTCTTTTGTTTGTAATTTCTTTTAATTCCAGCTTTAATTTTCTCAAATCGTTAAGTGTCTGTTTCTGTGGGGAAACGGCACAGGTTGTCTCCAGTGATTTAATTTTCTGTTCTAAGTCCAGTATCAGTGCTTTTTCTTTTTTATCCTTATATGAACAGTAAGAGATTATTTTACCTCGCATGACCGCTTTTGCTGCTTCCCAAAGAACACCTGGGGATATTCCTGGCACATCATTATATTCCAGATATGATTCCCACTCTTTATTAAATAATAAAGTCTTTGTCTTTCAGTAGTGATATATTAAATTTCCAGCTCCTAGTTTCCCTTGTAGCTTTCCTATTTACTAGTGTAAGAGATACTGGATGGTGATCGCTAATAGCTTGATTTGAACATATTTCAGTGTCTGTGATGTCCCTCACAATAGAGTTACTGGCTAAAAAGAAATCTAGGTGCGAATGTGAACTATGAACTGATGAAAAAAAAGTGTATTCCCGAAGAGTTGGGTGAAGAGAACGCCAATCATTGCAAAGACCAAAATCATTCATGTACTGTTTGAGAGTGTCAGTAGCCTGCCATTTTCCGTGATACCCCGATGTACTGAGCCTGTCGATTGCATGGTTTAATACCAGGTTGAAGTCCCTTCCTATTATAAGTGTAGTGTCCAAGTGCTCATAAAGAGAAGTGAAAAAAGTGTGAAAATAGGATGGGTCATCAACATTTGTGCCATAAACGCTTACAATACATAGATCCAAATTTTGGACTAAGATTTTTAGTATTATAAATCTAGCTTCCGGATCTGTTATGGTGTTATTCACAACAAAGCGTATTCTTCTGTTTACCAGTATAGCTACCTCCCCTTTGTTTAGAATTAAAGCCGGCTGAGTACATGTGGGGGAATTCTGGGGAGGTGAGTGCATCTACAGACAACTTAGAGACATGTGTCTCCTGCAATAAGACAAAGTCTGCCTGTTGATCGTTCAGTTGATTAAAAACTTTTAGCCTCTTCTCCCTGGTTCCAATTCCATGTATGTTCCACGTGATAAACTTAAATGTGGACATGTTTTCACTAACTGGTTATGTACTAAAGACTAACTAATGTGCCTATGTGACTATATGTCTGTAATGTATGCATATATGTGTATATACTGTATATGTTGTGTGTAAAGTATACACCTACGCATATATAATTGGGTGTGCGCGCATGATGTCTCTGTGTCATTTGCCTGCAATTGCAAGCAAATGGGGTGCATGTATTTCAGGTTATTTCCTATAAACCAGAAATATGAGAAAAAACAGACATAAAGGTTAGTAAGTGGCGAAAAAATGCAGATAACATACAACAATGACCTAAGAACTTCAAAAAAATTAACTACAACAGACAAACAAACAGCAACCTCAACAAGAAATAAACATTTTGACAAATGTTAACAAATTAAAACTGAGATCGAGTAAGAGACCTGCGCACAATTGCACTCTTTTTCCACCTGTAGCTAAAATAAATAAATAAATAAATAAATAAAAATAAATCTACAAAAAACAAAATAGGCTCTAGAATAACCAGGGCGTTATAATTTCATCCATAAACAGCTTGCCATCTATATACAGTCTATCCACAGAAACAATAGCTCATTTACCTTCTTGGATGTTTTGTTTCCTAATGAGAAAAAGCTTCCTTCTCCTTTCCTAGATTTCCTGTGGAAATTGATCATTTAGACCATAATTGGTGTTTTTAAGCTGCCTGCCCTGCTTCTGTACCAAAATTTTTTGCTTAAAATGCTCAAATTTGGCAACAATAGGTCTGGGACGTTTATTCTGGGAATTTTTTTGCCCAATTCGGTGGACACGATGGAAGGTAATTGAATTTGTGACTTCGGGGGATAGTTTTAGTTGTGATGAGATAAATTCACGGACCAGCTGCTCTGGATTTTCATTATTTTTTTCAACAATTCCAGAAAAAACAAGGTTATCTCTCATGCTGCGTGACTGCAAACTGAGAACTGTTTCCTTCATTTTATGGTTTTCTCCCTCAACAACGCCAAGCCGCGTGGTTAGTGTGTTTACTGACTTTTTCAGGCTGTTATTTTCCTCTACGAGAGAGACGAGCTGTGCTTGACTGAACTCTAAACTCTCCCGCAAACTCTGGAACTCTTGATGAAGGAGCTCAACCAGCGCCAGTCTACCATCCATGCTGGTAAGTTTATTCTCAATGGAGAAAAGGATGTCACTAACCTCAGTGCCCTGCTGTTATTTCTCGGGCATTATTTTTGGCGAATCTGCGGGTCTCGGTCGTTTAGACTGAGAAGCAGTGGCGGAACACACACTCACCTGCTCCATGACACAGAAACGGTAATAGAACTCGTCGATGTAGTTCTCTAGTTTCTCCAGCTCTGTACAAAAAAAAGAAAGATAGACAGAGACAATTAACCCCTTGCACCCTGGTCAATTTCCCTAAAAACGCCAAAAAATAACGTACCCAAAGTAAATCAAAAGCTGTTCTTCAACCCTTTGCAGCATCTTCATGGGGTTGGTCTCATTTAAAAGAAAACACTTTGAATTTTTTGACAAAACAGTCATAATCTCTCTAAGTGCTCCGGCCACTGAGTAACAGTCATCTAAACATACTGAACTTGAAGAAAATAAACTTCGCCTGGGTGTTTTTTTGGATACAAATGCTTGCAAATAACACACAGCTGTCAGATCCGGGCTGGAAAATGCAACAGAAATGTAGAACCAAGTGTTACCCAGCTGAGGTCAAAATTTTGTAACAATACCACAAAAGATGAATATATTACACAGCTTTCTTCACAGGTTGTTCCCAGGCGTTTTTGAACTGTGCCAAATTGTGCCAAATGGCCCAGTTTGGAAAAACGTCTGTAACTTTTGAATGATTCAATATAGAAGCTTCATTTTGGGCTCTAATGAAAGGTGACACTCAGGGCTGTGTGTGTGTGTGTGTGGGGGGGTTGTTTATTCGTTCACGAATGAATGAATGAACAAACAAGCCCCCACACACAAAGAAGCATGCCACGTAAAAAATGTGTGGCCTTTTTTACAAGAAAAAATAACCTACAGTGCACTAAAAATTATACTAAAATATCTGTAATGTAGAAGATAACAACTCCCCCCCCACCCCCCAGCTACAGAGGACGGACAGCGCCCGGTCCGCCGCGGTCACGGTGCGCCGCGGTCTACTACGCACAGTTGTAATTTACCGATTGGTCAAAAGTCATTTTTGATTACAATTTTCAGGGATAAAGAATAATTTAGCTTATAACACTTACCTGTCCACAACAGCAGTGTCGCTGGCAAACTTCTCTTCCTCATTGTCAGATGAACATGACGCTGGTCCGCTTGTTATGGACTCGTGGTTCTGGTCACGCGACCCAGTCAAACCATAATTCCATTATTGCAGTTTTGCGCTTCCATGATTGCGGTTTTGGCGAACGATTTTTCAAAACAAATAAGAACAGTAGTAAGAAAAAAAGACTGGCGAACGCGTGTGTGTCACCCAGCGGCTAAAACAAAACAGATTTTACAAGGGAGGCACGCTTTCGAACTACTGTGCTTCAATTGGCTCGCTGTATTCGCAGCCGTTGGTAGGCGGGTCCTTCTTGCTAGGTTTTCAGTCATTGGTTCTTCAAGGTTTCAGAAACCCAATTCAAGGCTCTTATTAGTCTAATGAGAGGTCAATCACATCTAAACCAATCAAAGCGCTCCTTTGGCTTTCTGTTCGCAGCTGTGTCTGTAGTGGAAGAATGGAAATGCAGGTTTTTTTTTTTTTTTTTCAGTGCCTCCTAGGATGCACAGTGACGCCCTCGTGCGCCGTAGGACGCAGAGACGTGTCCGCCCGCGGTACACCGAAGTGCAACAGGTTAATGAATTAATTACAAAAAAGAAAAAAAAAAGTACCTGTGGAAAAGTTTGTTTTTAAGCTTGGTCGACAGCAGTCGCCGTTTGGATTATTGCGCAAATTGTCTCGAGACGTCTCGCGATCACAGCATCGGCCCCAGGAGCAGCCAACTTAAAATTTTAAGGCAGCCCGAACATTAACTTTTTTAAGTTGAGACAACTTTTTTTTTACAGTGAAGCAATGTAAGCATTATGACTCATCCCCTGCAAAGAAGGTATGTGTCCAACCCTCGGCAGGCAAGGTTATGCTCATGGTCTAGGATTTCTTGGTAAAGGGCACCACAGTTTCCAGGACATACTACACTTCACTACTGCAGAAATTGCGAAAGGCCATCAAAACTGAGAGGCGTGGCATACCAGACCCTCCAGGATTTTGCGATGTTGCGATTCTACCAATTCCTGCGACTTCAGCAGGTCCTACATAATTTGAATTTTGTCCGATCACTGCAACTTTACCATAGTTTTGGCCAATTGTTGTCAACTTCCACCAATTTCACCAATCAAATGTGTCCCTGAGTAGCACACAAACGTGTACGTCATTAGTCTGACCAAATGTCAGTCTGACCAAATAGGCTGCACGGTGGCGCAGTGGTTTAGCACTGTGGCAGCACAGTTTTACCCTCGGCCGGGGGATCGTGGGGATCATGAGATCGTGGGTTTGATCCCAGCCCCCGACCAACAGTGAGCTGTGTGGAGTTTGCATGTTCTCCCCGTGTTGCGCGGGTTTACTCTGGGATTTCTCCGGTTTCCTCCCACACACCAAAAACATGTAGGTTTAGGGCGCTCGCGCACGCAGCGACCAGCAGCCGGTGGCTTGTCACCAGACTGCAAACCAAATCTACCTACGGGTACAAATAAGTAACAAAAAAAAAAAAAATGTGGTGCTGCACCGCGCTCATATCCATGTTTACAGTGAGTATATACCGAACACATCAGCATAAAACAGTGTGTGATTTTAAAAACAACACTCACCTGTGAGTTTTCCCACATCGTTCCTTCCTCCGTCTCCGGCCCGCCGGTGAACGTCTCCTCGATTCTCTGTAATGACCGTGTGTATGAAGTGCCGCGTTTGTGTTGAAAAACGTCCACCTGCCTGAAAGCACCCCTGTCTCGGGAGCGCGCGTGAGGAAGCATGCCGTAAAACCACATAAAAAACAAGCAAATCTAATACTACAGCTAGTGTTGTAACAGTTTATACGTCTTTAGAGGTAAAAGTCACTACTACATCTTGTCATTGAGTTTTAAAGCTGTGAATCTCTGGTCTGGACACTGGCCATTGCGCAATTCAGGCAATCCCCAAGGAGAGCCCCACAACTTACTGCAACAGTAAAAAAAAATCCTGTGAAATCCTGGAGGGACTGGCATACTATCCAAAGGTGTCCGCCTCCTGCAAGACAACGCCCCAGTTCACCATTCACATGTTGCTCAGACGGAAGCATAGTCCTGTGGCTATGAAATCTTTCCTCACCCCTTGCTCTCCTGACCTCACACCATCTGACTTCCATGTCTTTCCAACCATGAAGTAATTTCTGAAGGGTAAGACCTTTCAAGATGATGAAATACTGATTTCCAAGGTCAAGTCATGGCTTCAAGATTCAAGATTCAAAGATTTTATTTGTCAATACTATATGTACGGGACATACAGGAGAATTGAAATGGCGTTTCTCTCTCTCTTCAGTGGTGTGCATCATATAAAAGAAAAAGAAATAAGGCTGGAAAAAAAGAAAACAACAACAGCAGTCTATGTACTGTAATGCAACCCGTAGTGCAAATGGCGACAAAAGACAGACCCAGACCTCCCATAGTGCAAATAGAAATAAACGATTAACGATGATAAAACCCAGCAAGACCCATCTAGCTACAATGCCCCGCACTGTGTGTGTTTATATATATATATATTTATATATTTACTCTATCTAGCAACAATGCTCCACACTGTGTGTGTTTATATATTTACATATTTATTCCATCTAGCTACAATGCTCCGCACTGTTTATATATTCATATATCTATTCCATCTAGCTACAATGCTCCGCACTGTGTGTTTATATACTCATATATTTATTCCATCCAGCTACAATGCTCCGCACTGTGTTTATATATTTATATATCTATCCCATCTAGCTACAATGCTCCGCACTGTGTCTATATATATATATATATATATATATACGTATATATATATTTATATTTATATGTACATGTACATATGTATACTTGCTGCTCTTGTTTTTTTCTCTTGCCTTCTGATTGTTGCTCTGAGTGTTGCTATCCCTGTGCTGTTGCAATCCTGGAATTTCCCCATTGTGGGACTAATAAAGGCTTATCTTATCTTATCTTAGTTGCAGCTCAGTGCGGTAGTGTAGGTGCAGACAGTAACAGATAGGACTGCACATGATCAGTATTGCAGTGACAGACAGACAACGGCAGATATGGCATTTGTGCAATGGTTGTGGTTAAAGTGCAGAGACATACAGCAGCAAATGTATTACTGTTGGTGTGCAAGTTCTTTCTGTGCCTACAGCTGAGGTAGTTATTGTGTGGGTGATTGCATTACGGTCTGGGGCGGGGGGGGAAGTGGACAGAGTTCAGGGTCCTGCTGGCCCGATGAGCGACGCTGTTAAGCCGTCTTGTGGAGTGGGCCCGGAGGCTTCGGTACCTTTTCTCCGAGGGCAGGGGGCTGAAGAGGGAGTCTGAGGGGTGGGAGGTGTCACCTGCAATGTTGATGGCTCTGCGGGTGAGGCGGGTGAGTTAATTGTCTGGGGGGGGGGCAGAGGGGCACCGACAATGTTGCTGGCTGCTTTCACTGTGCGTTGTAGTGTCTTCCAGCAGAAGGCAGTGCAGCTTCCATACCACACTGTGATGCAGCTGGTGAGGATGCTCTCAGTGGTGATCAGAGGGGGGTGCTGTGTGTGACCCCTCCTGAAGTTGACCACAATCTCCTTGGTTTTTCCCACATTCAGGAAGAGGTTATTGTCTTTGCATCACTGGACCAGTTGGCTCACCTCATTTCTGTAGTTGGCCTCCTCGCTGTTGGTGATGAGACCCACCACCATTGTGTCGTCCACAAACTTGATGATGTGGTTGGTGTTGTAGGCTGGTATGCAGTCATGGGTCAGCAGGGTGAAGAACAGCGGGCTGAGCACGCACCCTTGTGGGGCCCCTGTGCTCAGTGTGATGGTCTGGGAGGTGTTGCTGCCAACTCGCACGTTCTGTAGCCTCCCTGTGAGAAAGTCCAGCACCCAGTTACAGAGAGATGTTTTGATGCAACCTGCAGACTTCTACAAGCGAGGTCTCCACAGCTGCATAAAGTGATGGGAGAAGTGTGTGGCCATTGCTGGTACCTATATAGAGACAAGTTAATAACTGTGCCAAGTTTCGTTCCTCTCAGTCTATGTCTTTAATGAGCAGCCCTTGCACATGTGCGTGCACATCACTAAAGATAACCTTTTGATCATGCCTTTTGGCAGGGTGTGTAATGACATGGATGGGGGTTCCACCTCATCCATATAACCCTTCCTGTAATCAGATTACCTTCTTTTAGTTATTTTGTGCTCTTCACTGAGTCCAGCACCAGCCGATGCACAGGTGCTTTGCACTGAGTTCTATTTCTTAGCACAACAGTAGGGCTGTGTGATATGACAATATATATCGGTTGATGCAATAAAAATGACTATCATTTCATATAAAACTCTATCAGGATTTAAAAGATACCCCATTTCTACTTGTCAGCACCCCACCTTTCCCCCATAGTGCGCCAGGTGTCTGTGTTCCGGTAGTTAGCACAACCGCTAACTTCAAACTAATGGTTTGGTCAAATAGCCGCTACTTCTGTTTGCCAGGGATGTGGGACTGTTTCCCACTGTGCTGTGTCAGAGAAGATAATAATAATAATATATTTCTTTTTTAAAATAATAATAATAATAATAAATTTTATTTGTATAGCGCTTTCCAAGGCACTCAAAGATGCTTTACATTTAAAAAAGGTCCTCTGACCTCATTTTAATTGGAGGTAAGTCACGTTAACACCATCTCACTCAAATTATAAAACAGCAAATGCTAAATGATGATGCTAAGTTGTCACTAATAGAAAATATTATAGCATATCAGACCCTCATTTCTTTGCTTTAAATTACTGCTGAGTTTCTTAGTTTTGTCTGAAAAAATTTATTAAAGCTGCAAAAGTGCATGATGGTGGCACATACACACAAAATAAATAATAAATTAAAATGTGTTGGAGGAGCAACTTAGCTCTTAATGTAATTTACTTGGTTTCTAATCATTTTAATTAGTCAAGTAGCGATAATGAATAAAGTTGAAGTCATCACATGTATTTTATTGCATTACCATTTATGCCTTTGATTTTCAGATCATGACCAATCTGAAATATTTTTACTAAGAAGCAAACAGGTTAAATCAGGCCAGAATGGCAGGCTGCAGGTCTACACTTAAATTTTCAGGGGATTTAAACTAACAGCTAATTTATATGGGGTAATTTAATGGGTAATTTTCTCATTTTCAGACTTTTTTTTATGTGTTTTTTTGGTATTCTCCTCTGGCTCAGGAAATATTTAACTTATTAATGTTTTCTTTTTATTCAAATGATATGATTCAGAAGAAAAAACTCAAATTTATGAGAATCAAGTCTCACATGCACATAAAAAAACTATTTTGTAACAACAGCAAAATTATAAGTGTAAAAAGTGCGTGTAAAAAAAGAGATTGTCCTTTTTATGTAATTTTTATATTTCAACTGTAAAATTTACAGAAAATGTACAGTATATTGTGATATATATTGTTATCATGATATCAGATTACTTATATCTGTCATGTCCGCTGCATAATTGCGTAGCGAACATATGAATTAATGCGAGCCCAAAACGCAGGTGAAATGAACGTGTTATTAACAGAAAGGGGAAACTCAAAAATATACAAATACAGGGGAAAAGTTCAATTGAGGCACAGTCTGGCGCACAAAGCAATGGAAGTCCGAGCTCAGTTGGTTTGAAGAGGAGCCCCACACGCCCCCAGGGCAGAACAAAGAAGGGTAATTAATAATGTAGGTGAAGACTTACATAGGTGTTGGAGCTCAGTGGGCTCTGGGTGAACAACACCAGCGTAGTCCAAAAAGGGAAAATACCAACCGCTCCAGGACTCAACATAAACAGGTGTAACCAAGATGGGTAAGACTTCAAACTGAACCAGGATGATTGCTGACTTACGCCACGACATTGAATGCCCCCACTGTCACCCAATAAATACCAAGCAGGCTAATGGGTGACAAGTGGACGCAGGTGTGTGGCGAGAGTCTGTGTATGTGTGTGTGTGAAACCCCAGGTGATGGTAATAAACTGATAGGTGCCTGGCAGAGAGAGGTGAGAGGATGGCTGTGGCTGAGGACTGGCAGAGGAACCAATAATCTGCCAGCTGGAAAAGATAACAGCAATCAGAGACCATAGCCACAGGTCATGAACGGGGCAGGAAACAACAGCCCCGCACATGACAATATCATGATATGAAATTTTGGTCATATTGCACAGCCCTACGTAACAGTGATTATATGTGTAACCTTATGTTATTACACACTAAACATGAACATCTCTACCTAGTTTTCAAATCAGTGAAATCAACAGAAACTGAAAGAGTATGGCCAAATGTAGTAAAACTGCAGAACTTACTTCATAAATGTGTTCAAGCAAGAGTTAGAAAATATCCTAAAGAAAAAAACTACTTAGTAGTAACTTCCTGTTGTGAGAGGACGCTGGCGTTGTTTGTTCGCCACTTCTCCATTGGAATAAAAACTTACTTCTAACTTTTGAACTTTTCTATTTTGAATGCTGGATCTTTCTCACACAAAATGCTACCAGCTTGGCATATTCCAACTGCACTGCTTAAAATATACAGTATCTACCACGTTCAGGATCACTGCTTGCTGTGTTTACGCATCTGTTTACATACCTGGACGCCGGTGTTGTGGATCTGCCAGTGATCGAGATGACTGGTTGTTGAAATAGCAGCCCTGCCTTCTGCTCTGCCTTCCCGGCCACAGCTGATCAGCTCTCCTGCTGTCGCTCTACCACTGTAGCCTGTTTCGCTTGCTGTCCTTTGAGCTACCTGAATACTGTAGCCAGCTAGCTTTCTGCTAGCTGCCACAGCAAGCACCAAAATGCAATGATAAAGTCGCCGGTGCTAGCTCCTGCAGTTGCCCAGCTGCCCTTTCCACCTCATCATCATCGATTCCTCTCCTGAACAAATCATCAACCTTTTTCATCCTGACCCACCGTCCAGCATGACACTTAAATCCTCCACCTCAAAGCTCCTCCAGCTCATCAACTACTCTGTTCCAATATGTATCTCTGCTATCAAAAATCATGAACTTCTTCAGCACCCCAAATACATCCACAGAGGATCTGGTCACAAGTTTATTTTCTCACAGTCAAGTCACTCCATCCAAACTCTCATATCAGCTGAAAGGTCTGCTTCTCTCCGATAACGTCATCACAACAATCGGTACGAGCATGCCCCTTGTCTGCGAGTCCTAATGCAATCACATCAGTCCAACCAAACCATACAAAACAGAATGAAGTTGACACCGTTCAATATTCAGTCCCTCAACAAGAAACGTGAGATTATAAATGAATTCATCCTAGAAAATAAACTGGACTTCCTCTGTCTTACTGAAACCTGGCAACAACCTCTGCACTACTTACCACTCAACCTGCCAACACCTTCTGGATATACCTACACTGACAAACCAAGCACTGAAAGTAGAGGTGGTGGTGTTGCTCTAATCCATAGACAGAACATCAAAACAAACTGCATCTCCATTCTGTCTGCCCCCTCCTTTGAACATCTGGCTTTCAAGCTCGTTGGCTACACACAGCTAATCATTGTCATTATCTACTGCCCCCCCAAACCTCATCCATCCTTCCTCTCTGATTTTTCCAGTTTTCTCACTCAGCTCTGCTCTCTTTCTCCATCAGTCCTCCTTCTTGGTGACTTTAATATTCACATGGACTCCACAAATTCTGCAGCAACAATAGACTTCTCTGAACTACTCCACTGCTTCAACTTCAATCAACATGTCAGTTTTTCCACCCATAACCGTAGTCACACCCTGGATCTGCTCCGCAGGACTCACTGTCAGCCATCTGTCTGGATCTGACTTCACCATCTCTGACCACTTAGCCATCACCATGACCATTACCACTCCCATCCCACTGCTAAAGCAAAAGCACAGAGTCACTTTGCACAAAACAAATTCTCTTTCCCCTTCCTTGTTCTCCTCGTCCCTCTCAGAAAAAATGTCCATCTCCCCCTTCACTGATCTTCATACCCTCTCTGACCTCACTGATTACTATAACCACATTCTCTCCTCCTGCCTTAACTAGCTTGCACCCATCAAAACCAAAATGGTCACACTGCTCCCTGGTGCACTCCCGATTGCCGCCTGATGAAAACCTGTGCTCAACAACTGGAAAGATGTAGCAAAAAAACTGGATTCACAGTTCACCTTGAAACCTTTAAAGATCATTTGCTGAAACACAAAGATGCTCTTTCCCATGCCCGATCCATCTACTACTCTAATCTGATGCAGTGTGGCTCTGGAAAACCAAAAGAACTCTTCTCAACAATCAACAGACTCTTAAACCCCCGAGACAGCAGCTCCAAGTCATTCACGGATAGCAAATGTACCTCCTTCCTTTCTTTCTTCCAAACTAAAATAGACAACATATACAGCAGCTTAACCACCACTGTTTCAGCTCCTCTCCACACAACCTCCCCCCAACCCAGTCAAATCTTCTCTGAGTTCTCCCCAGTCTCTTCTACAGACCTCTCAAAATTCATCACTGGAATGAAAACTGCGACCTGCATCCGGGACCCCATCCCTTCCCACTTTGTCTGCTCTCGCCCCTCTAATCACTGCAACAATAAACTCCTCCCTGTCTACCGGCCTTGTCCAGCTCCTCTTCTCCACCAAGTCCATCTCCACTATCACCCACCTAACCCTGACAAACTGCATTGCCGATATAAAATCAGGGCTCCAACTCAACTTTCTACAACTGAACTGTGACAAATCTGAAGTCATTATCATTGGTCCACAGTCTCTACTCAAATCCACCCACAACTTTACCCTCAACATTGATGCCTCCCTAATTTCCTCCTCTCCCCAGATCCATAACCGTGGCACCATCTTTGACCAGACACTTTCTTTTGAAAAACATGTTAAACACATCACTAAAACAGCCTTTTTTCATTTAAGGAATATTGCCCACCTCCGTCCTTCCCTCACCCCAACAGCTGCTGAAACTCTCATCCACACCTTCATCACCTCCCGTCTCGACTATTGCAACAGCCTCCTATATGGACTATCATTAAAAACCCTCAACAAGCTACAACACATCCAGAACTCTGTTGCTTGTCTTCTCACCCACGCTCGTATCCGTGACCACATCACTCCCATCCTTTACAAGCTCTACTAACTCCCCATCCCCCAGAGAATTAATTTCAAAATCTTCTTCATGACTTACAAAGCCCTCAATAACCCGGCCCCACCCTACCTCACCGAGCCCCTCCATCAATACACCCCCTCTACACTGATGCCAGCCTTCTACGGCCCCTCCTCCGGTCTAAGTATAAGTCATGGGGAGACGGGGCCTTTTCCATTGCTGCTCCTACCCTCTGGAACTCACTCCCTATAGAGGGGATGCATTGGAACAGAATTCTTGGCAGTTATAGGACAATTACCATAGCAACACAGCACTGAGTGGCAATCACATGTGACAGCTTTATTTTGTGAGCAGCAAAATATAAAAATCACACAAAATATTTAGTCACAGCAGTGCACACAGTACTTTTTTTTTTTTTTTTTACTTTAGATGTTAATACCACACCATTCACTTGAGTGTAGTGATGTGTGGGTAAAGACCAAGGAGCATATGGTAGTGAAGAACTGATTCAGAGCCTTTATTTATTTATTTATTTACGTTTTTGCCAATTAATCAAGATAGAACTAGAAAAGCACTCAGAAAGCACAGACCTCCGCCAAGTGCCACAGTTCCCCCCATACAGTGTTTGTGTGTACGTTTTCAGATTCCTTGACCATGAAAACATATGACTAGCAATTGGATTCACAATGATAGGATTAGTGGTTCAGTAGTTATTGACGAAAATGGCATTTTCCGTAATGGCGGTTTCCTTCTCGACGGTGATCCGGATCACTACCAAAATGTAATCATCTGTAGGATACCCCATTTCTGACAATCTGTGAAAATTTCATGAAAATCCGTCCATAACTTTTTGAGTTACCGTATCTTGCTAACAAACAAACAAACAGACAAACAGACAGACAAACCAACGCCAATGATCACATAACCTCCTTGGCGGAGGTAATGATAAGATTAGCTCTCCACAATACAAGCAGGTAATCTGTGTGCTGCTGTGACTGAATATTGTGTGTATTTTTGTGTTTTACTGCATACACCCTAATGCTGCCACTCATTTTTGCCACTCATTGTTTTTTACTGACGTGAGTTCTGTTCAGTGACATCATACACATACCCTCTATAACCATCAGAAGCTCCCCCTCCCTCCCAGCATTCAAAAAATCATTAAAAACCCATCTATTCAATACTGCATTCACTCATTGACACTTTTTTCTTTTCCTTCCCTATGTAAAGCATCTTTGAGTGTCTTGAAAAGCGCTATATAAGTCTAAAGTATTATTATTATTACAGTACAATTATGTAAAATTGCTACTTCAGTACATGTAGTTTAGTAAATAAAACTCATTAATACCCACACATGTGAGCACTGACTAAACATGTAGCATTATATACTTCTTAAGAATTATGACAGCTGCACCTAGAGCCATTATCACAATACTGCTAGAATCATCTGTTAGTTAATGTTAAGACTCTTTACTACTCATTCATGAATAAAGACTTGACACCATTCTATTTGATATTCAAGTCACTTTTTTATCTCCTTTCTCTTTACTTTCAGGCCACCTGTGAAGCTGTCAAATCCTACGTTGATGCTACTTTGGGTCCTTACCTGGTTAACATTACATCAGCAGCTGTGCTTTGCAGTAAAACCATCTGTTCCTCTCAGGGACGGTGCCAGAGGAGGAACCCACACTCAAAGGCCTACCTCTATCTTCCCCCTGCTCAGTGGAAGGTGGTGTCTGAGGACAGGGCAGATGGAAGAAAGAACTACCGAGTTTTAGGGAAGCTGGGGGCATCTAGTGTACAACGGATGAAGTGTCAGTTTAAGTGCAAGTGTTACCCTGGGTTTAGCGGTCAGAGCTGCTCTGATCCTGTTCAGGAATGAGATTGATTCACCCTTGGCCTAATAAATAGAAACTGTACCTGGGAAGTCAGGAAAATTATCAACCCAATCAATGATCAGTGTGTTTATTAATGAAATGCTTTAGTATTTCTTTCTTGGATAATAAATGCATTTATAATTTTTGAAACATGTTACAAGCTAATTATGTACTTTAAAAAATGATGGCAGTGAATGTGTTAAAAAAGGATGCATTTGTGGTGCACATATGTAGTTTCACGGGCTCACATGTATATGACTGTTCATATGCTCTCATTTATATTCCTGTGTGCTTACTTTGGCTTCACGTCTGAAGAGGAACAAAAGGTCTGGACCTCCTAGGGAGATGAGGAGGAAGTGAGTGTTGACCTTTGGATATGCAGAGATGGACATGAAGGATTTCCTGACCACCGAGGTTTGGGTGGAAGAGAGGAACTGCAGGGGGGATGCATTGTGTTTGGGATTTAAAGACAATGGGATTTTGTGCTTTGATGTCAGGGGTATAAGACTGGCAGAGGTTGGGGGTTCTGCCTCTTTTCTGATTTGTATGTTGGAGAGTGTGTCGAGAATAAAATGGAACTTGAGAAATAACTCAGCCTCATCCTTTCCACACATCTCCACACTGGTGACCTTAAGACGTATTATGGCCTGTGACGATTCTCCTGCACCGGCTCATCAGGAGCCAGCCAGGCTAATGCAGCTACCACAGTCCAGCTACCTGATTTCTGGCAGCATAGCCCGTGCTCCTGGTTTAACGCAGTCGAGGCACAGTTCCATCTTCGGAGGGTTTCGGCAGACGCCACGAAATTCTACCATGTGGTTGCAAAGCTGGACAGCCACACAGCCCAGCGAGTAGAGAGCCTGATTAACCACCCGCCAGACGACGACAAGTATGGCACATTGAAGGCTGCTCTCATCCGTTTTTTCACCCCCTCGCTGGGAGAGTGAGCAGAGAAGCTCCTGGCGTTGACTGAGGGCGAGGTCGACAGACCTGCAGACCTGATGGCGAAGATGCTGAGTTTGAGAGACTCCGAAGATGATGGTTTTACCTTCGCCCACCTTTTCCTCAGGACACTACCGTCAGCGGTGAGAGTTACTCTGGCCAGTTCACAGCTGCTGGCCCACCGAGACTACCACGAGCTGGGCCAGGAGGCGCAGCGACTCGTCGACGCCCATAGACGACACACGGCCACGACCGCAGCAGCGGAGCTGGGCACAACATCCGGAGATGGCAGGGGGCCAGAGGCTGCAGCACCAGACTCACTGACGACAGCAGCGGCGGAGGCCAGGAGACGCGGAGCGGACAACGTCCTTTGCTCTTACCATCGCCGTTTCGCCGAGAGGGCACGCAAGTGCATTCCACCGTGCCAGTTCAAGCGCTCGGGAAACGCCAAGACCGGGAGTCGGTAGCAGCTGCGGCTCTCGGTGAAGAGAACAAGCTGCTCTACCTGAGGGACGCGCGATTGGGGAGGCACTTCCTCGTGGACACAGGCTCCCAGCTGAGTTTCATCACACCTTCCTACGCTGACTGGCTGGCGCTTTCCAGTGGCCCTGTGGCGTCAGCAGCGAACGGCTCGGCGATTAAGACCTTCGGGGTGAAGACCCTGTCTCTCTCTTTCCACGGCCGTACATTTGAGTGGACTTTCGTCATAGCGGCAGTCAATTTCAACATGTTAGGTGCTGATTTTTTGTGCTCACATGGTTTGTTGGTCGATCTTGTTAACAGACGCCTGGTTAATGTACTCTCTTTTTCCTCTATTCCCTGTACAGCGCGAGTGACTCCGCCAACAGCACAAGCCAACGTCACAGCTGCAGGTGGTAAGTTTCACTCACTCCTCAATCAGTTTCTAGCACTCACGGTGCCAACGTTTTTGGCGACCGTGGCTAAACACGGGGTGGAGCATTTTATTACTACCACCAGGCCGCCCGTTTTTGCAAAAGCTCGGTGCTTGGATTCAGCTAAACTGGCCATAGTGCGCGAGGAATTCGCCAACCTAGAAAAATTGGGCATCATCAGACGTTCAAACAGCCCTTGGGCTTCACCGCTTCACATGGTCCCTAAAACTGATGGCTCATGGCGGCCGTGCGGTGATTTTCGCAGGCTGAACAATGCTACAGCACACGACCGCTACCCAGTCCCACATATCCAGGATTTTTCAGTTCATTTGGCGGGGACGCGCGTTTTTTCTAAGATAGACTTGGTGCGCGGTTATCATCAGGTCCCAGTACACGCTGAGGACATACCCAAAACAGCGGTAATAACTCCTTTCGGGCTTTTTGAGTTTTTGCGCATGCCGTTCGGGCTTAAAGGCGCAGCGCAGACTTTCCAACGCATGATGGACGCGGTGTTGCGCGATCTTCCTTTCGTGTTCGTCTACCTGGACGACATTTTAGTAGCCAGTGCGTCCGAAGACGAACACGAAAAACACCTCATGGCAGTTTTCCGGAGGTTGGCAGAGCACGGGCTAATAATTAACCCAGCGAAGTGTCAGTTCGGGGTGGCGCAGATTGATTTTTTGGGGCATCGCGTCTCTCCCGAAGGTGCAGTTCCTCTGCCTGACAAGGTGCGCGCGGTGGCAAATTTTCCCCAGCCACAAATGGTCAAAGCGTTACAGGAGTTTTTGGGAATGGTGAATTTTTATAACCGTTTCCTTCCCTGCGTGGCACAGCTCATGCAACCATTGTATGCTGCACTTAAAAAACAAAAACCCGCAAATAAAATCGAATGGTCCCCCAAGCGGGAGCGCGCATTCTCTGAAGTCAAAACAGCCTTGGCAAACACTGCGTTGTTAGCACACCCAGTCCCAACGGCCCGCATAGCGCTCACTACTGACGCATCAGAGGTGGCCATAGGGGCGGTTGTCGAACAGTATGTGGCGGGAGCCTGGCAGCCGCTCGCGTTTTTCAGCAGGACTTTGCGCGATAGTGAGCGGAAATACAGCGCATTCGACAGGGAGTTGTTAGCCCTCCATTTGGCTGTTCGTCACTTCCAGTTTTGGCTGGAGGGGCGCCGTTTCACTGCGTTCGTTGACCACAAGCCGCTGACTTTTGCGATGGCCAAGATTTCAGAACCGTGGTCGGGCCGGCAGCAGAGACAGCTGGCCGCAATTTCGGAGTTCACTACCGATATCCAGCATGTAGCGGGCAAACTTAATGTGGTGGCAGACTGCCTCTCGCGTGCCGTGGCTGCTCCAGCCCGCGTAGAGGTAGATTTTGCAACTGTTGCCGCGGACCAGGGTAGCGACGCGGAAGCGCGCGCGGCCCCAGTCCGCGTAGGGATAGATTATGCAGCCATGGCCGTGGAGCAGGGTGGCGACGCAGACGTGCGCGCGCTCCAGTCTGGACCAACAGGGTTAAGGCTGGAGGACAGGGTGCTGCAAGACGGTATGCCCCCCCTAATCTGCGATGTTTCCACCGGGTGACCCCATCCGGTGGTGCCGGCCTTGTGGCGCCGCCGCGTTTTTGACTCGGTTCATTCTCTGGTGCACCCGGGGGGGCGCACTTCGATCAAAATGGTAGGGGAGAAATTTGTATGGCCGGGCCTGCGTAAACAGGTTAGAGAGTGGGCGGCAGCCTGCATAGCTTGCCAGCGGTCCAAAGTGCATAGACACATGAGAGCTCCTTTGGAGCCGTTTCATATTCCAGCTAAAAGGTTTGATCATGTCCATGTGGACCTCGTAGGCCCCCTACCACCCTCGCAGGGCTGCAAACATCTTCTGACAATGGTCGACCGCACCACGTGCTGGCCGGAAGTGGTTCCCCTGTCGTCAACTACAGCCGAGGAGGTGGCGCGCGCTTTTTTAACTGCATGGGTAGCGCGTTTTGGAGTTTCATCGGATATTACGTCTGACAGAGGCCCACAATTTGTTTCTGAACTTTGGTCAGCGATGGCCCGCAGCCTGGGGGCAACGATCCACCGCACAACCGCGTATCACCCGCAGGCTAACGGGTTATGCGAACGTTTTCACAGGTCGCTGAAGGCGGCTCTCAGAGCGTCGCTTACGGATGCAAATTGGGTTGACAAACTGCCATGGGTTTTATTGGGGTTGCGTTCTGCACCTAAAGAGGATTTAGACGCCTCCCCAGCGGAGCTAGTGTTTGCACAGCCACTTCGGCTGCCCGGAGAATTTCTCCCTGACAACCCAGCGCCAGAGTTCTCCTCGGCTCAGCGTTTGCAGAATAGCAATGGCCCGAGTGCCCTACCCGGTCCCGTTCACCACAGTTTTCTGCGTGTTTTTGTGCCTAAAGCTTTAAAAAATGCGGAGTTTGTTTTTGTCAGGCATGATGCCCACCGCACAGCTCTGCGACCGCCTTATGATGGACCATTCAGGGTGCTGGAAACAGGTGATAAGCATTTTTTGCTAGATTTCGGTGGCAGAAAGGAGATGATTGGCATAGACAGACTCAATCCTGCTTTTGTGATGGCTGACGAAACTGTGCAGTTGGCGAGAGCCCCGCGACGGGGTAGACCCCCTAGGGAGCGTTCCCCAGTACACCCACAGAGATTGACTAACAGTTTTAATCCCCAGACAGCAGCTCCACAGCAGGAGGGCGCCGCGGAAGAGGTTAAGCCCGCCTGCAGCAGATACGGCAGACGGTTGAGACCAAGACAGCATGTGGACTGATGTATGATGATTTTATTATGACATGCAATCTGTGTTTAGTTGTTCCCTCTTAGACGTTTGGGGGGGGTAATATGTGGTGCACATATGTAGTTTCACGGGCTCACATGTATATGACTGTTCATATGCTCTCATGTATATTCCTGTGTGCTTACTTTGGCTTCATGTCTGAAGAGGAACAAAAGGTCTGGACCTCCTAGGGAGATGAGGAGGATGTGAGTGTTGACCTTTGGATATGCAAAGAGATGGACATGAAGGATTTCCTGACCACCGAGGTTTGGGTGGAAGAGAGGAACTGCAGGGGGGATGCATTGTGTTTGGGATTTAAAGACAATGGGATTTTGTGCTTTGATGTCAGGGGTATAAGACTGGCAGAGGTTGGGGGTTCTGCCTCTTTTCTGATTTGTATGTTGGAGAGTGTGTCGAGAATAAAATGGAACTTGAGAAATAACTCAGCCTCATCCTTTCCACACATCTCCACACATTGTTAATAGCATAAAATATATCTGCTGGCTAAAATGAGTGACCGACTGAATGTAAATATTAACTCAAGCGTCTGCTACCTTACAATCAATGTAGTTTTCTTTTATTTTTAGTTATTAAAAAACTGATAATGCATTAAGTAAAAACCTTTGAAATGGGCTGGTTTATGTGGTGCCTGCCTTTTATACATATATTTTTTCTGTATATTTGGTTCAGTTAGGGGAGAGAATTAATTAAACCAGCCACAGGGGATACACAAGCCAGTGTACTCCTAGTGTTAGTCCCAAACCCTGGTAAATGGGAAGGGCTGTGTCAGGAAGGGCATCCGGCGTAAAACCTTTGCCAAATCAAACATGCGGATCATGACAAGTGAGATTTTCATACCGGATTGGTCGAGGCCCAGTGTAACATGCCAAAGTAACTCCTGCCCAGATTAAACCGGGGTATACTCTGGGCTACAGTATACTGTGGGGGATAAACTGGCCTAGGCCAAACTATACACGCGGGTGTAAAAGAGCCTAGACCAGACTATACCCCTCCAGGCCAGAACATATCCCTCTTGTGTAAAGAGGTTTTGATTGTTTTTACACAGTATATTTACAATACAACACGTCACCACATCATGACGTCACTACGTTACGTTACCTTACGTTATTGTCAGTTGATCTGACCACTTTTTTTCCATTTTGTAAAACAGCATATATATCAAAATAAATGACACGCCTACCCATGCCACTTTTACGCACAGGTAAATATTTTTCTGCTATATTACGCTGATAAAAGTGATTCTGGGAAGATGTATTTGTAACACAATTAAATCAATGATATTAACATTAAATTTGTACTTTGTCTCTCTACAAAAAAAAAAAAAATCTTTCCCTGAACTCATTTGACATTTGTTTAAACCAGAAGTCCCAGACAGGGGCCATTTGGCCTTTTTACCTAAAAAACCCATAAGGGGACCATCTAGTGGCCACAAGAGGGCAAACGTCTGGGACTTCTAGTGACAAGAAATTGTGCATTTTTTCCTTAACAAGATGTATTTATGTAATCCCACCAATCTTGCATACACTCACCCAACAAACATTTTATTGTAGTATTTTCAAAGTGGGTAGAGTCACGTGATTTTCTGTCAACTGCAAGGCGTGGAAGTCCACAATCTTATACATCGGTCTGTGCATGGAATGAACTTCAAGGTAAGTAGGCCTTAGATATCTGCTTAGTGTTAGCTTACCAGACTGAATAGTGAGACTGGTATACAGTATGCTGAAACTAAGCAGTCAAATAAATATAAATAAATAAATATTCTGACCACATTTCCTGTAAAAACAAATGAGCAGAATGCTTATCTTGTGATCTTTGTCTCTATTTTTTCTATATCTTGTATTATTTCTCCATCTCTCACTTGATCTCCCTCACAGATCGAGGAGGAATTCCAGAGGACCACACTGAAGCCACTACTGTCCACATTTTTGGAGAAGTTGGACCAATATATGGCCAAACTGTTGAGCCTGTACAGGAGGGAGGAAGGAGCTGCAGGGAAGAAACTTGATGAGATGCTCAACATGTTAAATGAGGCATGCATGTACTTGGAATACTGTAGCAGTTAGTTTTGTGTAGTACCATTCTGATGTCTGTACCTCACATTATCTCATACTTCATATTTTTGTAGGACAACAGCATAGAGTCCTGAAGAGAAGCTGTAATCAGGGGCCTCATTCTGTATCTTGGAGAAAAGCCGGTGGAGTTCATCCAAGTCTACCAGATAAAGAAAATGCACTGTGGCCACCTGCTGCAGCTCTTCAAAGAGGAGACCAAGACGTTCCCAGGCCAGCTGGGAGATGTACTCTCTCCAGCATGTCCTGGGCCTGCTCCGGGGTCTCCTCCCAGTAGGACGTGCCCAAAACACTTCAAGTGGGAGGCGTCCAGGAGGCATCCTGATCAGATGCCCAAACCATCTCAGCTGGTTCC
Organism: Pholidichthys leucotaenia; assembly: GCA_020510985.1. Lineage (NCBI taxonomy): Eukaryota > Metazoa > Chordata > Actinopteri > Cichliformes > Pholidichthyidae > Pholidichthys > Pholidichthys leucotaenia. The sequence goes on from CM035837.1 coordinate 100,545,220, forward strand.
TTTTGATGTGGAGGAGCAGCAGTTCTACTCTGAGCCTCCTCCTGGATGACAGAGCTCCTCACCCCATCTCTGAGGGTGAGTCCAGCAATCCTACGGAGGAAGCTTATTTTAGTCGCTTGTCTCTGCGATCTCATTCTTTCGGTCATTACCCAAAGCTCATGACCATAGGTGAGGGTAGGAACGTAGAGTGCTTTAGAGCTCAGCTTCCTCTTCACCACAACAGACTGGTACAACGTCCACATCACTGCAGAGGCTGCTCCAATCTGTCTGTCAGTCTCTCGCTTCATTCTCCCCTCACTCGTGAATGAGACCCCAAGATACTTAAACTCCTCCACTTGGGGCAGGAGCTTGTCCCCAACCCGAAGAGGACAATCCACCTTTTTTCCGGCTGAGGACCATGGACTCGGACTTGGAGGTGCTGATTCTCATCCCAGCCACTTCCCACTCAGTAGCAAACTATCCCAGCAAGGTCTGTAAGTTATTGGTTGATAAAGCCAACAGGACAACATCCTCTGCAAACAGCAGAGATGAGATCCTGTGGTCACCAAGCATGACACCCTCTGTCCTTGGCTGTGCCTAGATATCCTGCCCTTAAAAATTATGAACAGGATCGGTGACAAAGGGCAGCCCTGGCGGAGTCCAACTCTCACTGGAAACGTGTTTGACTGGGTGTTGGCAATGCGAACCAAACTCTTGCAACGGTCGTATAGGGACCAGATAGCTCGTAACAAGCCCAATACCCCATACTCCGGCAGCACCCCCCACAAGAGACCATGAAAGATGCGGTCGAATGCTTTCTCCAAGTCTACAAAACACATGTGGACTGGTTGGGCAAACTCCCACAAACCCTCGAGGATTCTCAAGACGGTAAAGAGCTGGGCCGATGTGCCACGGCCAGGACGAAAACCACATTGCTCCTCCTGGATCCAAGATTAAACCAGCGGTTGGACTCTCCTCTCCAGTACCCTGGCATAGACCTTCCCAGGGAGGCTGAGAAGTGTGATCCCCCTAAAGTTGGAACACACCCTCCAGTCCCTGTTTTTAAAAAGAGGAACCACCACCCCAGTTTGCCATGCCAAACACACTGTCCCTGACCTCCACGCAGCATTGCAGAGGCGTGCCAACCATGACAGCCCTACAACATCCAGGACCTTGAGGTACTCAGGACGAATCTCATCCAACTCCGGGGCACAGCCACCAAAGAGGTTTTTTTTTAACCACTTCAGCAACCTCAGTCCCTGTGATGGGCAAGTTGTCCTCCTCATCCTCAAGCCCAGCTTCCTCTGTGGAAGTCCTGTCAGTGGGATTGAGGAGATCCTCGAAGTATTCCTTCCACTGCCCGACAATGTCCCCAGTCAAAGTCAGCAGCACCTTATCTGCACCATACACAGTGTGGACAGGGAGCTGCTTCCCCCTCCTGAGCCGCCTGACAGTTTGCCAGAATCTCTTCGAGGCTGACCGAAAGTCTTGTTCCATGGCCTCACCAAACTCCTCCCACACCCAAGTTTTTGCTTCAGCAACCACCCAAGCTGCACTCCGCTTGGCCTACCGGTACACCTCAGCTGCTTGTGGACTCCCACAAGCCAACCAAGCTCGATAGGATTCCTTCTTCAGCTTGATGGCCCCCCTCACCACTGGTGTCCACCACTTGGTTTGGGGGTTGTCACCACAAGATGCACCAACAACCTTGCGGGCCACAGCTCTGGGCAGCTGCTTCAACAATGGAGGTGGAGAACATGGCCCATTCAGACTCCATGTCCCCAGACTTCCTCGGAATGTAGATGAAGTTCTTCTGGAGGTGGGAGATGAAAACCTCCTGGACAGGGGCCTCAACCAGACGTTCCCAGCACACCCTCACTATACGTTTAGGTCTATCGGGTCTGAGTGGCTTCCGCCCCTGCCATCGGATCCAACTCCACCAGGTGATCAGTTGACAGCTCTGCACCTCTCTTTACCCGAGTGTTCAAGACATGTGGTTGCAGGTCTGATGACACAATAACAAAATCAATCATCGTCCTGCGACCTAGGGTGTTCTGGTGCCAGATGCACATATGGGCACCCTTATTCTTGAACGTGGTGTTTGTTATGGACAAACTGTGGTTGGCACAGAAGTCCAATAACTAAACACCACTCGGGTTCAGATCGACCAGGACGTTCCTCCCAATCACGCCCCTCCAGGTTTCACTGTTGTTGCCCACATGTGCATTGAAGTCCCCCAGTAGGACAATGGAGTCTCCAAAAGGAGCACTCTCCAGCACCCCAGTCAGAGACTCCAAAAAGGGTGGGTAGTGAATATCACTTGGTGCATAGGCACAAATGATGGTCAGGACCTGTTTCCCAACCCGGAGGTGCAGGGAAACTACCCTTTCATCCACCAGGGAGAACTCCAATGTTGAGGCAGCAAGGTGGGGGATACAAGAATACCCACCCCTGCCCCTCGCCTCTTGCCCAGGGCAACTCTAGAGTAGGCCAAGCTCGAGCCCCTCTCCAGGAAACTGGTTCCAGAACAGGAGCTGTGCGTTGAGGTGAGCCCAACTATATCTAGCCGGTATCTCTCAACCTCGTGCACCAGCTCCAGCTCCTTCCCCACCAGAGAGGTGACGTTCCACGTCCCAAAAGCCAGTTTCAAAAGCCGGGGATCAGACCGCGAAGGTCTCTGTCTTCGCCTGCCGCCTGATCCGCATAGCAGTCCATTTATCTTTATAGTAAATTCTTGGCTTCTTGGCAGCAGCAAATGTGGTTTGTTTTTTGTGACCACGTGAGCTAATAAAAGACAATTTTGGTGACCTTGACTTATCCTTTTAGCACGACCATGAAGTGCAGTTTTGTCAAGTACAGATTAGCTCAAAATCTGTGGGCAGATATTAAACTCTGTTAATTTTGAGTATTTCATGACTGAAATGCCAGCTAATTACAAAAGGTATAAGATGTTTTTAACACTTAATTGCTATGACCTTTTACTGAAAAATACTGTGCTTGATGTACATAGAAAAATTAAGCAACTTTTTGCATAAGATATTTATGTAGATTATCCAAGACTGGTCTTTGTATGAGCTACTTAATTTTTTGTTTGCATGAAATACATTTTACAAGTAAAGTCAGTTAAAGAATTGAAGTAAAATCAACCTAATTTTGTGAATTTGGAAATAGTAAATTTAAGTGGCCCTTACTTGAAACGTTAAGTTAATTTGACTTGCAAAATTATGTTGATTTTACTTAAAATGTCTACTTGTCTTTACTAGAAAATGTGTTTTTCACTTACAAAAAATAAGTAGTTCTTACAAGGAGCAGTCTTGCATAATCTACATGAAAGTCTTATGCAAAAAGTTGCCTTATTTTTTTAAAATAAATTGGGCAGAATATTTTTTATCAGTGTACCATATACTAACTATGATGAATATCATCCACAACCCCCTTGTTAAAAAATAACAAATCACCTACTGCTTGTACTTTCACAAAGCAATAAATAAATATAAAAGGTGAGGTTTAGGGTCATCATCATCATCATCATAGCAGTCTGTCGTGGGCAACAATGACTGTGGTCTGATCAGATTCATCGACACAGCTCTGTCCTTAGCCTTCCGCTACCAGGAACTCCTGTCTATGTCCAACTTCTTCAAGTTTCTTTTTACAGTGTCTTTAAATCTGAGCCTTGGTCTACCCTGAATGCGTTTGCCCTCGCATAACTGTGAGTAGAGTAACTGCCGAGGGAGACGCTGGTGGTCCATCCTCTCAACATGTCCGAGCCATCTCAGGTTCATCTGTATTAGCATGTCCTCCATTGATGGTAAACCAGCTCGTTTCAACACTTCTATGTTGGTTATCTTGTCTTTCCATGAGATGTTCATTATGGCTCGAAGGTATCTCATCATGTACGCGTGGAGTTTCTTCACCTGCACTCTGTAGACAGTCCAAGTTTCAGCACCGTACAATAGAGTAGCCAGTACTGTCGCTCTGTACACTTTGCATTTCACACGGATGGACACATGTCGATTGTTCCACAGTCTCTCCCTCAAGTTTTCAAACACAGCGCTCGCTTTTCCCATTCTGAGAGATAGTTCATCCTCCAGCCTAGCATTCTCTGAAACAGTACTCCCTAGGTACTTGAAAGTCTTGCATTTGATTAGTGGCTCTGTACCAATGCTGATCTCTTCTGGTAGTGATGTTGATAACTGGAACTTTGGTGGTTAATAAAGGCATTCTGTCTTCTTGATGTTGATTTGGAGGCTGAATTGGGTAGCTGCTTTTGCAAATTTCTCCACTAAAGATTGCATATCTTTCATGCTGTGTGCAACTAGAGCACTGTCATCGGCAAAGAGCATTTCTCTTACTGCCTTTATCGATGTCTTACTCTTGGCTTTAAACTGTGCCACATTGAACAAGTCTGCTTCTTTCCTTGTTTGAATGTATACTCCTTCTGAAGTGTCTTTGAAGGCCACCTCAAGCATGGCTGCCAGATAGCGAGAAGAGTGTACACTACCGTTCAAAAGTTTGGGGTCACTTATAAATTTCCTTATTTTTGAAAGAAAAGCACTGTTTTTTCAATGAAGATAACTTTAAACTAATCAGAAATACACTCTAATATCTAATATACATTGCTAATGTGGTAAATGACTATTCTAGCTGCAAATGTCTGGTTTTTGGTGCAATATCTACATAGGTGTATAGAGGCCCATTTCCAGCAACTATCACTCCAGTGTTCTAATGGTACAATGTGTTTGCTCATTGCGTCAGAAAGCTAATGGATGATTAGAAAACCCTTGTGCAATCATGTTAGCACAGCTGAAAACAGTTTAGCTGGTTAGAGAAGCTATAAAACTGACCTTCCTTTGAGCAGGTTGAGTATCTGGAAAAAATTATTATTTCAAATACAAATCATTATTTCTAACCTTGTTAATGTCTTGACTATATTTTCTATTCATTTTACAACTCATGGTGGTAAATAAGTGTGACTTTTCATGGAAAACACAAAATAATTGTCTGGGTAACCCCAAACTTTTGAACGGTAGTGTAGGTGCCAGCACACACCCTTGTTTCACCCTGTTGTGTCGTGGCCTGAGCGCCGATCTCGTCCGCGCTCAGGTCATGCAGTATTTTCCTCCCATTCGATAGTATTTCTTATGGTCCCGCATGGCTCTTATTCTGACAGCGTCTCTGCGGGGCTTCCAGCTGCCAGAGCAGAGCTGGCTGTGACAGCTGGAATCAATGGAGTTGATGACTGCCTCATCAGCTGTTTCATCCCTGGCCCTATTTAAGGGAGCAACTTTGGTTACTCCGGGCTGCAACCTCGTCTGACATCGTCGAACATTCCTCGGTTTAATTCCCTCTGTAAGTGTTTTCCCTCGTAGTCTGTTTCACAGTGTGCTTTTCTCTTGTAATCTGTAATTTGGCACCCAAGTGTATGTTCGCGTTTTTGTTCCATGTAAGATCTGTGAACTGGAGGGAAATCCCGGCAGAGCGCCGATGGGGGGACAACTCCATTCCACGCCTCGGGAGTCAGCTCCTGTCGCCCGTCCAGCCCAGGTGCAGCATTTCCCTGGCTTCACCTCGCCCTCTGCCTGTAAACGTCATCACACAGCCACCGGTATGCCTCTGTGAGAACGCCGTCCGGATCCAGTTCCAGGTCGTCAAAGGAACTCTGCTCCCCAGTCAGCTGTTTCTCCTGCATCACGTCAAGAGGAAAACCCCACAGCCTCCCCCTCTGGGTCATCTGTTCCTGCTGTCCCGTCAGCTCCTTGGGCCTGGTTCGCCTTGGCTGTCACCCCCTCCTCCTCGACGCCTTCCCCGGCTGCTGTGAGTGCCACGAGTCCAGCTTTGACGAGGCTCGTCATCGATGCATTGCAAGCGGCTCCTCCTCGTCTTCCCAGGGGGCCCTCCGTCACCATCCAGCGGGGGAAGAGAGAAACCAAGTCCACTGCGGTGGGTCCCATCGGTCCTCAGCGAAGCAGGCAAGTGCACGTTCATTCTTTTCCCTCTCTGAGTGAATTGCCTTGTCTGACTCCTGGGGGTGGAGCTCGGGGTTTACAGCCCCCCGAGCTCCCTCCACCTGCTGCAGTAATTAATAGTGAACCTGCTGCTTCTGTGTCTCCTTCCCCTGAGCATTCCCCGCGGTCAGGACTACACCGCCAGATGAGGAAGGAGCCTGAGGCCCTGGAGAGTTTGGATCCAGCCTCGTAGCCACGTCACGGGCATAGGAGGAGGGTGGATTGCTTCTTGGAGCCTGCGCTGACGACTAAGTGTCCCCGGGTCTCCATGGAGGAGCGGTTCGACCAAGCAGGATCTCCTGCCACCACGCCGTGCTGGTCGTCGGCATGGACGTCAGTGTTGGAAGGTCCTCAGACTGTGGAGACCATCATGCCAGCTGCGGAGCCCGCCGTAGCCGAGTGGGAGCCAGAGGACATCCTTCTTCATCCTGAGCCCAGATCGCCGATGTCCTGGACGGCGACAGAACTCAAGATCAGGCAAGTGCTCTATTTTGTCTTCGTCCTTTCTACTCTTGAGCATTTTTGCCTGTCTCTCGGGGAGATGAGCCGGGTGCAGCCATCCGCTGCATCCGAGCCTGTCTCGCCGGGTTCTGTCGCTGCCGGTGATCCTGATTCCGGTCCTTTTCCCTCTCTTGAGCCTTCTCGCAGGGTTGCCGGTGATGAGTCGGTCCTGGTCTCTGTTTTGGAGGATCTGGGCTCAGGGTTGGAGGTCGTTCCTGGTGCTGTTCCGACCCAGTCGGGGTCCATCGTGGGTGCAGCCGTGACCCAGTCGGGGTCCATCGTGAGTGCAGCCGCTACCCAGTCGGGGTCCATCGTGGGTGCAGCTGCGATCCGATTGGGGTCCATCGTGGGTGCAGCTCGGGCTCACGTGGAATCCGACAGGAGGACAGTGCCTATTCCAGTGAAGTTCGGAGGTGGAGCTGCAGATCCTCTGCTGATCACAGCTGGACCTGTCCCTCGTTTTTTCGCCTCTCCTTGTTTCCGTCCATCGTGGGCCACTGGGACTTCCCGTTTTTGGCTCGGCTCTCCCTCGCTATCCCTCTCCATAGGGAGGCTGTCTCCGAGTGCTCTCCTGCGGTTCTGGTGGCGGAATGACGTGGGTCGGCTGCCTGGGACATTGCTTCGCCCGTTTGGCGTTCTGGGTCGGCCGCCCGACAGATGGGCCTTTCTATTCGGGCGCCTGGTCCGGCCGCCAGAAGTACTGCTTTTCTGGGCCTGGGACTGGGGTAGGCCACCCGAACTGATCCTTTTCCCCTGTTAGCGATCTGGATGCTAGATGCAGGCAGACCACCTGAACTTGTGTTTTTTTTACTTCATTGCGCTCTGCCTGTTGTCACCCCCCCCCCCCCCCCCAATATGATTCGGGATGCTTTTGTGTTTGGGGACTTGAGCTATTTTGAACTGTTTATCGCCGCTCTTTAGCGTGTGTTATTTTTTTCCCCCTCTCCTCTGTAATCGGAGGGTCGTTTTCTGTGTTGTCTGTGCAGTTTATTTATCTTTATTGAACTGTTGTATGTCACCGCCCGGTAGCATGTTTTTTTTTCTCTTCCTCCTCTCGTGTGGTAATTTTACACAGAACTGTATGTATCGCTGCTTTGCGGCTTGAGTTTTTTTTTTTTTTTCCCCCCTGGTATTATGGGACATGCTGCAATGTTGTACCTGTATTTGAGTTCCTGTTTTCTCTGAGGCTCTGCTTGTGGTCATTTTGAGTTTTTTTTCCCTCTGATCTTCTCCTCTTGGTTTTTTTTTCCTGTGTACAGTGTATGTGCATGTTCTTCTTCTGTACTGGTTGCCGTATTCTGGTTGTTCGAGTTTTTTTTTCTGTCCTTGATTTTGAGCCTTGTTTCTTGCCCGCCGAGCCTTTCTCCTCCCTCCACCCGCCATGGGTGAGATTTCGTATCATTCTGGGTGGGGGGGAGGCTTGGATGTTACTATTATGCCCAGAGTGCATCGTTCGGGGGGGTGTACCGTCATCGCCTGAGAGCCGATCTCGTCCGCGCTCGGGTCATGCAGTATTTTCCTCCCATTCGATAGTATTTCTTATGGTCCCGCAGGGCTCTTATTCTGACAGTGTCTCTGCGGGGCTTCCGGCTGTCAGAGCGGAGCTGGCTGTGACAGCTGGAATCAATGGAGTTGATGACTGCCTCATCAGCTGTTTCATCCCTGGCCCTATTTAAGGGGGCAGCTTTGGTTACTCCGGGCTACGACCTTGTCTGACATTGTCAAACATTCTTCGGTTTAATCCCGTTTTTGGATTCTGGAGTTTTCTTCCCTCTGTAAGTGTTTTCCCTCATAGTCTGTTTCACAGTGTGCTTTTCTCTTGTAATCTGTAATTTGGCACCCAAGTGTATGTTCGTGTTTTTGCCCCACGTGGCTTATTATTTTGTACTATTATCCTGTGTCAACAAAATACACAAACTCATCGGCTGGCTCTTGGCGTCTCATTGATGGCTCATGAGGGCCATCGTTGACACGTTGCTTACTGAAAAGTCTTTAGATACTGAACCACTCATTGCCACGTTTGCTTGCATACCTGTATGGAGTGCCTCGATCAGGCTGACAAACTTCTCTGTACAACCATATTTCTTGAGTACCTGCCAAAGTCCTTGTCGCGAAACAGTATCGAAGGCTTTACTGAAGTCTATGAAGACTACATAAAGCGACATGTTCTGTTCGATACACTTTTCTTGAACCTGTTTCAAGCAGAAAATCATGTCCATTGTGCTTCTTCCACTTCTAAAGCTGCACTGGGTTTCCGGTAGTACATTCTGCGAGATGTGTTCACTGAGTCTGTTAAGTAGTACATGTGAGAGAATCTTACCAACAGTGGCTAGCAGTGATATACCTCGGTGATTTCCACAATCTTTCCTGTCACCTTTCTTGAACAAAGGCACAATACTTGCATCCTTCCAGTCTTGAGGTACTTTCTGGGCATCCCATATCTCTTGGATGAGCTTGTGCAGGCAGTTGGTCAGCTGAACACCACCAAATTTCCACACTTCTGCTGGAATTCCATCCCTTCCTGGAGCTTTACCGTCCTGTGTTGTCCTGATAGTTGCCATTAGTTCATCAAAATTTGGTGGTTCATCCAGACTTGATACAGCTGGTCGCTGCACTAGAGCTTCTTTAGCCTCTTCAGTGAGATCTCCAGGGTTGTTTAGTAGTTGGTCAAAGTGGTCTGCAAATCTGTCCAGGATCTTGTCTTTCTCCTGCAAAACCGTTTCACCATCCGTAGCCTTTAGTTGGACCAATCCTCTTGGTTTAGGGCCGTAGATTTCTCTCAAACCTGTGAAGAATGTTTTCATGTCCTTCCTGTCTGCTGCAGTTTGAAGTTTCTCCACTTTTTCATCCCACCAGTTGGACTTCATCTCTCTGGTGTACTTCTGTATCTCACTCTGAGCCTTTGAGTATTTCTTCTTCTTCGACCTTGTGCTACACTGTAGGTTTTCCTGCCTAGCTGTATTCCTCGCTTCTAATAGTTTCTTCAGGTGTTCATCATGCTCATCAAACCAATCTTGATGTTTCCTCTCAGGGTAGCCTAATATATCACTCACAGTCTGATATACCGTATCCTTCAGTGTTGCCCATTTCTCTTCTATGTCATTCTCTGAGTTGTTGCTGTCCCAGTCTTTCAAGTTTTCATCCATTTCCTGTGTAAGTTCTTCCTGCTTCTTTTGGCCTTTCAGTGCACAAGTGTTTAGCTTCCGTGGTGGCTTTGCACCCGTCCTGCAGTGCTGTTTTCGTCTGCAAATCATTAATCTAGATCTCAGCATAACATGATCAGTACCACAGTCCGCGCCTCTCATTGCTCCGGTGTCCAATACATCCCTTATGTCTCTCTGCCTGACTATGATGTAGTCTAATAAGTGCCAGTGCTTGGATCTTGGGTGCATCCATGTCTTCTTGTGTGTGTCCTTGTGCTTAAATAGAGTGTTGGTTATCACAAGGTTGTGCTCTGAACATAGTGCAAGTAGAAGTTCTCCATTAGCATTGCACTTGCTTACTCCATGACTGCCTAGCACTCCTTTCCATTTCTCAGTGTCCGAACCAACTCTGGCATTAAAATCTCCAACGAGTATCAGCCTGTCATCAGTCGGTACATGCCTGATAGTCTCACATAAATCACTGTAGAACTCTTGCTTCACGTCCTCTGTGTTGGTCATTGTTGGGGCATATACACTGATGAGTGTGGCATACATCTTCCGCTGCAGTGGGAGTCTCATAGTCATTATCCTGTCGTTGATTGGCACCAGTTCCTCATCAAGCATTGCTGCTGTCTCCTTTCTAACTGCAAAGCCCACCCCTGCTTCTCTCCTTTCTTGAGTTGATCTCCCACTCCAAAAGAAGATGTACCCATGGTCTTCCAAGCTGTCATATCCAGGCAATCTTGTTTCACTAACTGTAGCTATGACTACATTGTACCTGTTCATTTCCAGGGCCACAAGTGCGGTCTTGTCTTTCTGGGCGCTGTGATGTTGTTCTGTCCAACAGAGTGCGTACATTCCATTCTGCTACACACAAGGCTGCTGTTTTCCTCTTCTTTTGTCATCCTGCTCCTAGCTTACCTTTTACTGCCTGTCGGAGAGGTTTAGGGTAATGATGCACTAACTGCCTTTGTACAGTGAGAGATGGAGAAATAGTACAAGATATAGAAAAAAAATAGAGACAACGATCACAAGATAAGCATTCTGCTCATTTGTTTTTACAGGAAATGCAGTCAGAATATTTATTTATATTTATTTAACTGCTTAGTTTCAGCATATACCAGTCTCACTATTCAGTCTGGTACACTAACACTAAGCAGATACCCAAGTATCTAAGGCCTACTTACCTTGAAGTTCAGTCCATGCACAGACCGATGTATAAGATGGCGGACTTCCACAACTTGCAGTTGTTACGAGTCCCGGGTATGGCAAACCCGCAACAAAAAGGATTTCCTGTAAAACAGGTAAAGGTTCAGCAGCAAAGAAGACACAGAGAACACATTTCTCTCTCCACATCACATCCTATTAAACAAGTATCAATCAACAAACATTTCTGTGTGCATGTCCCTTTAAAGTGCACACATGTCTATGAGAGTCCATGTGTTCAGACACATATGTACATCATCAATCTTTAGCATTTCTCACATTAAATGTACTTAAGAGGAGAAGTGACAATCATTGAGCAGCAGTACAGTTTCATGCCAAGAAAGAGTACAACAGATGCGATGTTTGCTTTTAGAGTGTTGATGGAGAAGTCTAAAGAAGGTCAGAAGGAGCTGCACTGTGTCTGTGGATCTAGAGAAAGCACATATAGAAAAATAAAGGTATAATTTCTATACCTTACAGGGTACTTTTCAGAAAAGTAACTTAAAAACTATAACCATTATCATCAATATTAAATCAGGTATAAAAAGTTTTATTCTGCATGTGATAAATATATGAAAGTCTCTTGGAATTACAGTGGGGCAAAAAAGTATTTAGTCAGCCACCAATTGTGCAAGTTCTCCCACTTAAAAGATGAGAGAGGTCTCCAATTTTCATCATAGGTATACCTCAACTATGAGAGACAAAATGAGAAAAAAAAATCCAGAAAATCACATTGAAGGATTTTTAATGAATTAATTGGTAAATTCCTCAGTAAAATAAGTATTTGGTCACCTACAAACAAGCAAGATTTCTGGCTCTCACAGACCTGTAACTTCTTCTTTAAGAAGCTCCTCTGTCCTCCACTCGTTACCTGTATTAATGGCACCTGTTTGAACTCGTTATCAGTATAAAAGACACCTGTCCACAACCTCAAACAGTCAGACTCCAAACTCCACTATGGCCAAGACCAAAGAGCCGTCAAAGGACACCAGAAACAAAATTGTAGACCTGCACCAGGCTGGGAAGACTGAATCTGCAATAGGTAAGCAGCTTGGTGTGAAGAAATCAACTGTGGGAGCATCCATCCATCCATCCATCTTCTACCGCTTTTCCGGAGGTCCGGGTCGCGGAGGCAGCAGTTCAAGCAGAGAAGCCCAGACTTCCCTCTCCCCAGCCACCTGCTCCAGCTCTTCAGAGGGGATACCAAGGCGTTCCCAGACTAGCTGGGAGACATAGTCTCTCCACCGAGTCCTGGGTCTGCCCCGGGGTCTCCTCCCAGTGGGACGTGCCTGAAACACCTGAAGTGGGAGACGTCCAGGAGGCATCCTAATCAGATGCCCATACCACCTCAACTGACTCCTTTCAATGTGGAGGAGCAGCGGTTCTACTCTGAGCCTCTCCCGGATGACTGAGCTCCTCACCCTATCTCTGAGGGTGAGTCCAGCAATCCTACGGAGAAAGCTCATTTCAGCCGCTTGTATCCGCGATCTCGTTCTTTCGGTCATTACCCAAAGCTCGTGACCATAGGTGAGAGTAGGAACGTAGATTGACTGGTCAATCTACGTTCCACAGACAGTCAATCTGTGGGAGCAATTATTAGAAAATGGAAGACATACAAGACCACTGATAATCTCCCTCGATCTGGGGCTCCACGCAAGATCTCACCCCGTGAGGTCAAAATGATCACGAGAACGGTGAGCAAAAATCCCAGAACCACACGAGGTGACCTAGTGAATGACCTGCAGAGAGCTGGGACCAAAGTAACAAAGGCTGCATCAGTAACACACTATGCCGCCAGGGACTCAAATCCTGCAGTGCCAGACGTGTCCCCCTGCTTAAGCCAGTACATGTCCAGGCCCGTCTGAAGTTTGCTAGAGAGCATCTGGATGATCCAGAAGAGGATTGGGAGAATGTCATATGGTCAGATGAAACCAAAATAGAGCATTTTGGCAAAAACTCAACTTGTTGTGTTTGGAGGAGAAAGAACACCATACCTACTGTGAAGCATGGGGGTGAAAACATTATACTTTGGGGCTGTTTTTCTCCAAAGGGATCACGACGACTGATCCGTGTAAAGGAAAGAATGAATGGGGTCATGTATCGTGAGATTTTGAGTGAAAACCTCCTTCCATCAGCAAGGGCACTGAAGATGAAACGTGGCTGGGTCTTTCAGCATGACAATGATCCCAAACACACTGCCCGAGCAATGAAGGAGTGGCTTCGTAAGAAGCATTTCAAGGTCCTGGAGTGGCCTAGCCAATCTCCAGATCTCAACCCCACAGAAAATCTTTGGAGGGAGTTGAAAGTCTGTGTTGCCCAGCGACAGCCCCAAAACATCACTGCTCTAGAGGAGATCTGCATGGAGGAATGGGCCAAAATACCAGCAACAGTGTGTGAAAACCTTGTGAAGACTTACAGAAAACGTTTGACCTCTGTCATTGCCAACAAAGGGTATATAACAAAGTATTGAGATGAACTTTTGTTATTGACCAAATACTTATTTTACCGAGGAATTTACCAATTAATTCATTAAAAATCCTTCAATGTGATTTTCTGGATTTTTTTTTTCTCATTTTGTCTCTCATAGTTGAGGTATACCTATGATGAAAATTGGAGACCTCTCTCATCTTTTAAGTGGGAGAACTTGCACAATTGGTGGCTGACTAAATACTTCTTCCCCCCACTGTATCTTGCAAAAACAAAACAAAACAAAACAAACCTCATCAACTTCTTCAAAAACACTACATTGAAATGCAGTTTTTCTGTTAACAGTAAACATGCAATATTTATGCCTTGGTGCAACAGAGGAATATGGTAATCACTCAGTGTGTCTGTGTGTGGATGTGTGTGTCGTTGTGTGTATCTGTTTCTTACCAGGTTTACAGCTTGCCCACTCAGATTTAAGTGGAACTTCCTCGTTGCCAAATGTTATGTCCGTAAAACGTGGCACAACAATGAGGCGAAGGGTGAACTACACAGGACTTTATTATAGGACTCACAATGATACAGAGATGCTCCTGTTAGGCAGAGAGGTGGTGAAAGAGACCGCCCCTCTGCCACACAGCCCTCTTATACTCCAGGTGATGTCACCACCCGTGTCACACCATAAAGGGTCCCAAGAACAACACTATCCCCCCCCCCCCCCGTAAAAGAGGAAGAAGAATACACTTCCGTTGTCAGGATAAGGTCTACCCCGAGAACCCCGAGATGTTACGGCTGTGGGTCCGCTAGACACAGATATAAGTCCAGAAAGTGTCCGGCAAAAGGAAAGCACTGTGGGAAATGTGGCCTGCTGCACCATTTCGCGCGGTCCTGTAAGAACTTTGAACGTATGGAACGTGAACAGGGAAGGGACTCCTCCACGAAGACTCCTACTGTTGTTCATACGGTTGCACTGGAGTCGGGCAGCCATATCTACTGCATGGTATCTCTGGACGGAGTCGAGGTATCGATGCTTGTTGATACGGGAGCGGTGGCTTCAATACTGAATCTGCAAACAGCGAAGAGTCTGTTTCCCTGGTACCACATCCAGAAGACAGCGGCCCCATTTTATGGCTATGGTAGGAGTAGGATCGCTGTATTGGGGTATATTGAATTATTGTCTCCCAGCTGGTCTGGGAACATCTTGGTGTCCTCTCTGAAGAGTTGGAGGAGGTGGCTGGGGAGAGGGAACCCTGGGCTTCTCTGATTAGACTGCTGCCTCCACAACCTGGACCTCAGAGAACCGTAGAAGATGGATGGATGGCTGTGTTGTATATTTATTCCTGCTGCAGGACTGGACTTGATGAAAGAAGAGGAACATTTTTTCTAATTCCACATTCTTGGAACACCAAGTGCACAGGTAGGTTGTGGTTTTAATAAAAATGAAAAGTCCAAGACATTTTAGCTGCCAAATTTTGACTGTTGTTTTGAGAAGTTATTCAAAAAAGAAAGAAACAAACATCTGTTGCATCTACTTTTGGCAAAAAAAAATCCATAAATATTGGTTTGACCAGGTTACTCACTAAATAAATAAATAAATATATACTGTATATATATATATATATATATATATATATACTGTATATATATATATATATATATATATATATATATATATACAGTATATATATATATACACTACCGTTCAAAAGTTTGGGGTCACCCAGACAATTATTTTGTGTTTTCCATGAAAAGTCACACTTATTTACCACCATGAGTTGTAAAATGAATAGAAATAGATGCTATAGTCACCACCCTACACTCTGTCATCACCCACCTGGACCAGAAAGACACCTACGCCAGACTCCTGTACATTGATTTCAGTTCAGCATTCAACACCATTATTCCCCAGAGACTGATAGAGAAATTACTCCTTCTCGGTCTGAACACCGCCACATGTCTCTGGATCCTGGATTTCCTGACTGAGAGACCTCAGTCTGTCCGGGTTGGAAACAACATCTCCAACTCTGTCACGCTGAGTACCGGAACCCCTCAAGGCTGTGTACTCAGTCCACTGTTGTTTACACTTCTAACACATGACTGTGTATCCAAACACAAGGGGAACCAGATTATTAAGTTTGCAGATGACACCACGGTGGTGGGACTTATTCAGAGGGGTGAGGAATCAATGTACAGGGAAGAAGTGAGAGACCTGGAGGGCTGGTGCAGGGAGAACAATCTGGTGCTCAACGTGGACAAAACAAAGGAGATGATTATCGACTTCCGGCGGTCACAGCCTGAGCACGTCCTCCTCAGCATCGGCGGCCGTTTAGTGGAGAGAGTAGAGAACATCAAGTTCCTCGGAGTGCAGATCTCGCAGGACCTGACCTGGAGCAAGAATTCCTTGGAGATCAGGAAGCGAGCTCAGCAGAGACTACACTTCTTGAGGAAACTCAAACAGGCCTCTCTCCCCATCTGCATCCTCAGGACCTTCTACAGAGGTGTGGTGGAGAGTGTTCTGACGTACTGCATTGCTACATGGTACTCCAGCTGCAGTATGTCAGACAAAAAAGCCCTGCAGAGGATAGTCAAGGGGGCGGAGAGGGTAATTGGCGTCTCCCTCCCCTCTGTCCAAGAACTTTTTCAGAACCGTTGTAGGAGCAGGGCACTGAACATTGTCAAGGACCGTTCTCACCCTCTGCATAAACACTTTGAACTTCTTCCATCTGGTAAACGATTCCGGAGCATCAGAGGCAGAACCACCAGACTGATCAACAGCTTCCTCCCACAAGCTGTCAGGATGCTGAACAGCTGACCCGGAATCTCACATACACACTACTGCACCTATGGACATTTTGTATATTATAGTTAGTTATTCTTTTTCCCCAAGTATGTCTCAGGGATGTGTGAATGGATGGGGGGGTGGGAGCTATGTGGGAGTGTGTCTTAATCATGCTGCTTCTTATATGGATGCCGAGAGAAACGCAATTTCATCTTGCCTGCACTACAGTTGTATGTACAGCAATATGACAATAAAGTTTGATTTGATTTGATTTGATTTGATTTTGATTTTTGAAAATATAGTCAAGACATTGACAATGTTAGAAATAATGATTTGTATTTGAAATAATAATTTTTTCCTTCAAACTTTGCTTTCGTCAAAGAATCCTCCATTTGCAGCAATTACAGCATTGCAGACCTAACATGATTGCACAAGGGTTTTCTTTTTTTTTTTTTATTTAAGTTTTTGTAAAGGGTATACAGGTCATTACAGCATTGCATTGTTTACATTTTCATCACATGTTCCCTTATTTTTTGCTATTTGACAACATTGGTAGGATAGTTATTACAACACCCCCTTTTTTTTTTAAAGTGAAAGAAAAAGTGAAATTAAGGAGAATTAAATAAAAAAAACCAAAAACGAATAAACAAACAAACTGAACAGCAAAAAACAAACAAACAGAAAATTAAGTACAGTAATTAAAAGTAAAAGAGCAACTGAGTAGCGTTGGAACAAAGAGCGGGACCAATATTGAAATGGTATTTGTCAAAGATTAGATCTAATGGAAGACACATATGCGATCCAGGGTTGCCAAAAGTTCATGAACCCATCCATGTCCTGTCTCAGTGCGAATGTCAACTTTTCCATCGAGTAAATGTCTTGAATCACGTTAATCCAATCTTCAGGTGTAGGACAGTCCTTCAGCATCCATTTTTTAGTTAGGGCTTTTTTACTTGCCAATATTAAAACATTGAATAAGTATTTATCTCCTCGTCTTTCCAGTGAGTCCGGTAGTAAACCCAAATACAAAGTTACAAAAGAAAAGGGAACTGTTATTTTGAATATTTTCCCCAATATTGTCTGTACGTTGGTCCAATATTGGTGGATAACTGGGCATGACCAAAACACATGAAAATGATTTGCAGTCTTTTCACCACACAAGCGCCAACAGTTCAACCCCTTATGGGTAAATTTGTTTTGTGCAGGTGTTCTGAAAAATCTTACCAAGTTTTTCCATCCAAATTCTCTCCACTGCAGGGATGAGGTACTTTTCCATTGCTGTTTATTTAGCTTTTCCCATATTTCCAATTGTAAAGTGAAATTCCCCTCTTTTTCCCATCTCTCTTTTATATATGATGTGTTGTCTCCTTTTAAGTCTTGAAGACCTTGGTATATTTTAGAAATGTATCTGATCCCTGGGATCCCTTTATATGCCATTAAGAAGACCTTCAGAACACCTGACTGGGCCCTTTCCAAATCCTCCTTTTTAAGTATATTGTTTATGTGGTGTCTAAGCTGAAAGAACCTGTAAAGAGCTTCATTTATTAGACCTTGTTTTTTCAAATCTTCAAAACTTCTTAAAGTTTGCCCCTTAAAAAAATTGTAATATTTTATCAGCCCTTTCTCTTTCCACTCTTTAAATCTAGTGTCTGTTTTATTGGGGGTAAAGTCTTGATCATAGGCAATCCTTTGCAGAAGTCGATAGGGCTCTTTGGCTTGATTCTCTCTGACTATCTTAAACCAAATTTTTAGCGGGGTCTCTATCCACGGGTTAGTGTTATTCAAGAGTTTAGTTAAGGCATTGTTCCCTATTATCGCCTGTAGGGGGATGTCACTTGTTATTTGGCATTCCATCTCCTTCCATTGTGCAGTGTAGACTGGGTTACATATCTCTACTAAAGTTTTAGTTTGTGCAGCTATAAAATAGTCCCTGATATTTGGCAGCGCGAGCCCACCTTTGTCTTTGTTTAGCTGTAGGGTTCTATATCTGATTCTAGGTCTCTTACCCTGCCATATGAATCTTGAGATCCTTCTGTCCAGCTCCTGCCATGTTTTTTTGGGAGGTTCTACCGGTATTGTTTGGAAAAGGTATAGAAGACGTGGAAGTATATTCATTTTGACTGCTTCAATTCTTTGTGCAGTACCTAAGAATGGTATCATATTCCATCTTGCTAGGTCAGATTTTATTTTTGTCACCAGTGGATCATAGTTTAGTGTAATAATTTTGTCGAGTTGTTTCGGGATATTGACCCCCAGATATTTCATAGATTCCAACTCCCAGTTAGTTTTGAGTTCACTTAGTGAAAAATGATTTGGGTCATAGTTGAATGTTAAAACTTGGGTTTTATGCATGTTTAATTTGTACCCCTATAAATCTCCATAGTCTGAAAAAACTGAGATTAGTTCTGGTAAAGAAGTGTCTGGCTGCACGGTGGCGCAGTGGTTAGCACTGCGGCAGCACAGTTTACCCTTGGCCGGGGGGTTGTGGGGATCGTGGGATCGTGGGTTCGATCCCAGCCCCCGACCAACAGTGATCTGTGTGGAGTTTGCATGTTCTCCCCGTGTTGCGTGGGTTTACTCCGGGATTTCTCCGGTTTCCTCCCACATGCCAAAGACATGCATGTTAGGTTAATTGGCTGTTCTAAATTGTCCCTAGATATCTGTTTCCTATAGGCCCTTAGAATAGAGGGTTAGTATTAATGAAAGCGCTTTGAGTGGTCTTTGTGACTAGAAAAGCGCTATATAAGTGCAGGTTAGTTAGTTAGTAGTTAGTAGAGAAGTGTCTGGCTGCCCTAGGTATATTAAAATGTCATCAGCAAAGAATGCTATTTTATGTTCCTTCTGACCAAGTGTAATATCTTGAATTTCTTGATTTTTTCTTATCCATTGGCTCAGAGGTTTTATGAAGATTGCAAAGAGCAGTGGAGACAGGGGGCAGCCTTGACGACATCCTCTTTCCAGCTCAAAAGATGATGATAAATTACCGTTAATCCTTATTTTAGCTGTTGGTTTTTTATATAATGCCTGTATAGTTCTAATGAAGTTGTTATGAAAATTGAAACTGGATAAGATTCTATATAGGAAAGACCAGTCAACCAAATCAAATGCTTTTTCAGCATCTAATCCCAATATGACTGCATTTAAGTTATATTTTTTTATATGATGAATAATGTGTAAAGTGCGTCGAATGTTGTCTTGTGTCTGTCTTTGTCTTATAAAACCTGTTTGGTCTAAGTGAATTAAGTCTGGCAGTATGTTTTCTAACCTTTTGGCAAGGATTGTGGTAAAAAGCTTATAGTCCTGATTTAATACACTGATTGGTCTGTAGTTGGAGCATTCTAGTTTATCCTTTTCAGGTTTAGGTATAACTGCAATGACCCCTTCTCTCCAGGAGGGGGGGATTTCCCCTGTGTGGAGGACGTAGTTAAATGTTTTCAGGAGGAGAGGAGATAGTTGCTGTTAAAAGGTTTTGTACCATTCTGCTGTATAGCCATCTGCTCCTGGGGATTTGTTAGCTTTAAGTTTCATAATTGCTTTTTCCAATTCTTTAGGTTGTATTTCTGACAGTAGGGTTTTATTTTGTGATTCCGTAAGTTGGGGAAGGTTTAATGTGTTTAGGAATGTCTCGGATGCGTTTTTATGTTTTTTGTGGGAGTATAAGTTCTTGTAGTAATTCTCGAAGCTTTTAAGAATATCCTGAATTCTGAATTTTATTTCCTTTGATACTGGGTCTCTGATTTTGTAGATTGCTCTTTCTGTTTGTTGTTTCCTCAATTTATAGGCTAGTAATTTTGCCGATTTACTGCCTGCTTCATAGTGTTTTTGTTTCAGAAATGTAAGTTTTTTCTGGATTTCTATTGTGTAGATCTCATTTATTTGATTTTTAATTTCTTTAATCTTGAGCGAGCCATTAGAATGAGTGTTGTCTTTGTGTTCTTTTTCTAGGTTCTTGAGTTCTGACTCTAGTGTGATTAGTTTTTCTTGTCTCAGTTTCTTTTGGGTTGCCAGTTTTGCAATAATTTTTCCCCTTATTACAGCTTTGCACGCATCCCACAGTATTAAAGGGGATACTTCTCCATTATCGTTTTCTTCCAAATATCTGAGAATATCTGATTCCAATTCATCTTTCAGTGGTCCTTTCAGGACATTTGAATTCAACCTCCAGGAAGATGTATTATTTGTGTATTTTTGGATGTTTAAGTCCATATAGATCGGACTGTGGTCAGAGAGATCCATCAGTCCTATTTTACATGTTTTTACTCTTCCAATGTCTCTGTTAAACATAAAAAAGTAATCAATCCTTGAGTAAGATGAATGTGGCGTTGAATAAAAAGTATAATCTTTTACATTGGGGTTGAATTCCCTCCATACGTCACAGATTCCCATTTCTTTTAGTAGCATCCGAGTATTCCTATTTTGGGTGTTATTTTGATGTGAAGAATTACCTGTTGCATCCCAGTATGGATTCAGTCTTAGATTGAAGTCTCCACCACATATCACTAAACCTTGGGCTTTCGTTATCATTAGGTCGAATACATTTTTATAAAATTTCCATTTAGCCCCTGGTGGTGCATATACATTCAGCAGGGTGATATTTTCTCCCTCTAGCCGCCCAGTTACCAAACTGTACCTCCCTTCTTTATCTTTGTGTTCTGATTTTTTTTCAAATGTAATTTTGGTTGATAACAATGTCGCTACTCCCTTCCTCCTCCCTGATTTATATGAAGATGAAGAGATCATTTTAAACCCTTGTCTATTGAGTTTAGTGTGTTCCACGTCTGTTAGGTGAGTTTCTTGTAAAAATATTATTTCTGCTTTGTCTTTTTTCATTTTGCGTAGAATCTTGGATCTTTTAACTGGATTCAGGATCCCTTTTACATTATATGAGGCTATTTTGGTTACACCCTGTTTCTCCATTGTATTTTCTTATTTAGTATAACAGTGTGGTGGCCCTCTTTTTTGCTACTCAGAAACTGAAAGAACATTAAGAACATAAAAAACATTAAGAACATAGTGTACGAAACTTTAAAACAAAAAACTGTCAAAAAAACTTCCTGAGCTGGGGTCTCTTTAAAGACCCTGTAAGAGCCCTGATGGAGTGTAGGCTCTGAGGGAAATTCCTCAAACTCTGTTACGTGTTGAGGGCCCTCTCTTACCCCTGTAAGTTGTCCCATGTTTTTAACGTGAATTTCAGATCCCAATCCGAATTTGTAATAATTTTTTTTTTTTTTTTATGCCTATACCCTATGAGATTGTGTGCACCCTCCCACCCTCATCACAGCAAACATTCACTCTAATACAGTATTTGTTAGTGTGGAGAGAACATGTGGGTCATTGTTACGTTTCTATTTCAACATGATTTTTTTTTCCCCTTTAAATTAAGAAGACATTTGTTTCTAATGCTATAACTGCTCCATGAAAGGTTTTACCACATGCTGATTCTGCATCTCCTTTAATGTTTGTTACCTTGTAGGAGGGGGGGTGGAAGTGCAGAGTGACTGAAAAGAAAAGAAAAAACAAAAAGGTCGCTATTCCTTCCTGGAACTGGAAAGCTTATCTTTGTAGCTCTGGGGCTGGATTTCCCGCTGCTGGCCCGTGGTTTTTGAAGGTCTCTGAGTGGACCACGTTTGAGCTCTGATCTTTTCGCTCAGATTCACAGCGGGTTTAAACACCGTTACCGGGAGCCCTCTTCTTGCCATGTCAGTTGTTGCTTCTTCCGCTGAATTATAAAGACATGACTCTTCACCGTAAAAGACCCTTAGCTTCGCCGGAAATGGCGTCTGAAAGCGTAGATTCTGTTCCCGTAGAACCTTTTTGGCGTCGTTATATTCCCGTCGCTTTTTAAGAACCTCAGGGGCGTAATCGTGCTCCACGAAGACTTTTCTCTCATGATGCATAAATCCTTTTTTCTGCCAAGCCCGTCTTACAACCTCTTGTTTTATTTTGAAATTGGCGAATCTCACCACCACAGAACGTGGGGGCGCTTCCGGCGCTGGCTTAGCGGCTAATGTACGATGGGCCTTTTCTATCTTCAAATCGGTGGTTTGTGGAATATCCAACTTCTCTCTCAATAAGGATTCCACGCATTCCGCCACTGTGTTGAAACTATCTTCAGCTCCTTCTTTCAGACCGTGAATTCTGATGTTATCTCGTCTCTGTCTTCCTTCTTGGTCGGTTAGCTTAGCCTCCAGCCTTGACTGTTTTCTGTGTAAATCCAGCACAGAATCTTCAAGCACTTTTACTCTTTCTTCAGCTTCCAAGATTCGGTTTTCGGCCTGGTCCATTCTGCTGTTCGTCCTTTTTAGATCCTCTCTGAATTCAAGAAATTCGGCCCGAAATCGTCGTAATTCGTCAAATAGCGATTTCAAGCTAATCCTTTTGTTAGCTAGGCCCAGGTCCTCGTCTTCTGAACGGAGGTCCTCCGGTTCAGATTCTGCGGCCGCTGCGCGTCCTGACCTGGGGAATGTCAGTTTCTTCTGCTTTTGGTTAGGCATGGTGTTTATTGTCTTTTGATTTTTAATCTTCCAAAAATCCGTTAGGTCTGATTTTGAGGATGTTTTCCTTGGATTGGGTCTGGGAGTTTCAGCGTTAGGTTGCTATCACCATGGCGTCCAGACCGGAAGTCCTGCACAAGGGTTTTCTAATCATCCATTAGCCTTCTGACGCAATGAGCAAACACATTGTACCATTAGAACACTGGAGTGATAGTTGCTGGAAATGGGCCTCTATACACCTTTGTAGATATTGCACCAAAAACCAGACATTTGCAGCTAGAATAGTCATTTACCACATTAGCAATGTATAGAGTGTATTTCTGATTAGTTTAAAGTTATCTTCATTGAAAAAAAGTGCTTTTCTTTCAAAAATAAGGAAATTTCTAAGTGACCCCAAACTTTTGAATGGTAGTGTATATATATATATATATATAAAAGCACTCTAACAATTCAAAAACCGTTAAAAAATCTAAACAAACACATTTAAAAATTCAAAATAAAGGATTTGGCTTTATACATTACTGTGTGTAAAATGTTTTGATAAGATAAGCCTTTGTTAGTTCCACAATGGGGAAATTCCAGGATTGCAGCAGCACAGGGATAGCAACACTCAGAGCAATAATTAAAAAGATAAGATTGTAAGAGCAAGTGAATATACATACACTACCGTTCAAAAGTTTGGGGTCACCCAGACAATTTTGTGTTTTCCATGAAAAGTCACACTTTTATTTACCACCATGAGTTGTAAAATGAATAGAAAATATAGTCAAGACATTGACAAGGTTAGAAATAATGATTTGTATTTGAAATAATAATTTTTTCCTTCAAACTTTGCTTTCGTCAAAGAATCCTCCATTTGCAGCAATTACAGCATTGCAGACCTTTGGCATTCTAGCTGTTAATTTGTTGAGGTAATCTGGAGAAATTTCACCCCACGCTTTTAGAAGCCCCTCCCACATGTTGGATTGGCTGGATGGGCACTTCTTGTGTACCATACGGTCAAGCTGGTCCCACAACAGCTCATTGGGGTTTAGATCTGGTGACTGCGCTGGCCACTCCATTACAGATAGAATACCAGCTGCCTGCTTCTTCTCTAAATAGTTCTTGCACAATTTGGAGGTGTGCTTTGGGTCATTGTCCTGTTGTAGGATGAAACTGGCTCCAGTCAAGCACTGTCCACAGGGTATGGCATGGCGTTGCAAAATGGAGTGATAGCCTTCCTTATTCAAAATCCCTTTTACCCTGAATAAATCTCCCACCTTACCAGCACCAAAGCAACCCCAGACCATCACGTTACCCCCACCTTGCTTGACAGATGGCGTCAGGCGCTCTTCCAGCATCTTTTCAGTTGTTCTGCGTCTCACAAATGTTCTTCTGTGTGATCCAAACACCTCAAACTTCGATTCGTCCATCCATAACACTTTTTTTCCAATCTTCCTCTGTCCAATGTCTGTGTTCTTTTACCCATATTAATCTTTTTCTTTTATTGGCCAGTCTCAGATATGGCTTTTTCTTTGCCACTCTGCCCTGAAGGCCAGCATCCCGGAGTTGCCTCTTCACTGTAGATGTTGACACTGGCGTTTTGCGGGTACTATTTAATGAAGCTGCCAGTTGAGGACCTGTGAGGCGTCTATTTCTCAAACTAGAGACTCTAATGTACTTATCTTCTTGCTCAGTTGTGCAGCGGGGCCTCCCACTTCTCTTTCTACTCTGGTTAGAGACTGTTTGTGCTGTTCTCTGAAGGGAGTAGTACACACCGTTGTAGGAAATCTTCAGTTTCTTGGCAATTTCTCGCATGGAATAGCCTTCATTTCTAAGAACAAGAATAGACTGTCGAGTTTCACATGAAAGTTCTCTTTTTCTGGCCATTTTGAGCATTTACTCGACCCTACAAATGTGATGCTCCAGATACTCAACCTGCTCAAAGGAAGGTCAGTTTTATAGCTTCTCTAACCAGCTAAACTGTTTTCAGCTGTGCTAACATGATTGCACAAGGGTTTTCTAATCATCCATTAGCCTTCTGACGCAATGAGCAAACACATTGTACCATTAGAACACTGGAGTGATAGTTGCTGGAAATGGGCCTCTATACACCTATGTAGATATTGCACCAAAAACCAGACATTTGCAGCTATAATAGTCATTTACCACATTAGCAATGTATAGAGTGTATTTCTGATTAGTTTAAAGTTATCTTCATTGAAAAAAAAACAGTGCTTTTCTTTCAAAAATAAGGAAATTTCTAAGTGACCCCAAACTTTTGAACGGTAGTGTATGTATACAAATATATACACAGTGCGGGAGCATTGTAGCTAGATGAAACACACAGAATAGTAGTCTATTAAGTTACCCCACAGAATATGAATATGTACCCATACAGTATATTTCGTATTTGAATCAGCCGTGTTGTCACCCTCGGTAATGATTGATATTGCCTTGTTGTATAATGGAGGGGACCATTTATTGTGCAATGTTGTTATGTTTTGTGCATTCAATACGACCTCTACAAGCAGCCCTGGTTAGGTTATAAAGTCTGACAGCCGTAGTTAGGAAGGACCTGTGGAACCTCTCGGTCGCGCACCTAGGATGGTACAGCCTACTGCTAAATGAGCTCCTCAGTGCGTTCAGTGTGTCCTGCATGGGATGGGACTCGGACTCCAGCAGAGATGACAGCTTAGCCACCATCCTCCTCTCTCCTATCTCCTCCACTGAGTCGAGGCATCGCCCCAGGACAGAGCTAGCTTTTTTGATCAGTCTGTTCAGTCTCTTCCTGTTGGCTGCCGTGATGCTCTTGCCCCAGTCCAAATGTGATAGCTGATGCCACCACCGAGTCGTAGAAAGTCTTCAGGAGAAGACCTGAGCCTCCTTAGGAGGAACAGCCTGCCCTGTCCCTTCTTGTAGAGCGCGTTGGTGTTGTGTGACCAGTCCAGTTTATTGTTCAGGTGAACACCCATATACTTGTAGGATGTTACCATCTCAATGTCTGTTCCCTGTATGTTTACTGGTGCTGTGGGGGGTTGTCCTCGTCTGCGGCAGTCCACCACCAGTTCTTTAGTTTTCCTCGCAGTGATCTGGAGGCAGTTTCAATGGCATCAGTCCACGAAGTCCTGGATAAGTCCTCTGTACTCCGCATCATCTCCATCAGAGATGAGGCTAACGACTGCAGAGTCATCAGTGAACTTCTGTAGGGGGCAGTGTGGTGTATTGTGTGAAAAGTCTGCGATATAAAGGGTGAACAGGAAGGGAGCCAGAACTGTTCCCTGGGGGAACCCCCATACTGCAGATGATCGTGTCAGACATACAGTCCTGGGTTTTCACAAACTGTGGCCAGTTTGTGGAGTAGTCCAGTATCCACAATGACAGGTGCTGGTCCACCCCTGCGCACAGTAGCTTGTCCTTCAGGATCACCGGTTGGATTGTGTTGAAAGCATTGGAGAAATCAAAGAACATGATCCTCACAGTGCTCCCAGGCTTCTCCAGGTGGGACAGGGAATGGTGTAGGAGGAAGATCACTACATCCTCCACCCCAGTGCCATGCTGGAAGGCGAACTGAAGTGGATCCATCGCTGGTCCCACCAGGGGGCGGAGATGGGCAAGGAACAGCCTCTTCTGGGTCTTCATCAGGTGTGATGTTAGGGCCCCTGGTCTGTAGCTGTTCAGGTCCTTGGGGTGGGAGGTCTTTGGTACAGGTACCACACAGGATGTTTTCCACAGCTGTGGTACCCTCCCCAGTTTCAGGCTCAGGTTGAAGATGTGTTCCACAATCCCCCGCAGCTGGTCTGCGCAGGACTTGAGGAGCTTCGCGCTGATGCAGTCCGGACCCGAGGCCTTCTTCGCCTTGAGCTTCCTCAGCTCCGCCCTCACCTGGGTCTTAGTGAGGATCAGGTTGGGGCAGGGGGGCTGTGTGCTGGTAGTGGGGGGTGTTGGTGGGGGGGGCGTGGACAGCAGGACTAAATGACGGTAAAGGCAGTAGTGGTTGGTGGGCAGGCGGAGAGGAGGGCGGTGTGGTGTAGTGAGTGTGGTATGTGTGTGTTGCCATATCCGCCCCTGGCATGACGTCAGGGGGGCATGGCCCTCTGTGTATATAGTTCTGTTCTTTATAATAAAGTGTTGTTGGTTCTCTGCATGAAGAGAAACTCCGACTCCTTTCTCATACATAACATTTGGCGACAAGAAGAAAATTATGGGAATGTATGGGCTACCTCAACCCTGATACCATTTCTGGAGTACATGGGAGAGCCGGTGATCCTGTGGCCGAAATGGCTGGCCATGTTTGAGGATTACATTGGGGTGCTGGGCCTAAGTAGACTTGATGGAAGACAACGACGAGCGCTTCTGGCCCACCATCTTGTTGTGGATGGCCAAAGAATTCTCAGTACGTTGGGTGAGACGGAATGCTATGAGAATGCTGTCGAGTGGTTGGCCGAATTCCTTGCCGGGCAGATGAGCGCCATGAAGCTGTGGGTGGCGGGAGTGCTGGCGCCAAATGAGGCTAGGCTAGCTAGCTTGGAGAAGCTAACGGCACATTCAGTATCTATGGGCAAGCTAGCCACAAAGCTAACTGCACACCAAAAGCGGGCTCCAGGTTTCCAGCTGAGGTGGGAGGTGGGACCGGGGCCGCAAGTGGGGGAGTTCCCTGTCACTGAAGATGGCGGGCCAGCCAAGAAGCGCAGAAAGGTACAGGACCATAGCATTGGTGAGTTTGACGGTGCAGTGCGTGATGACAGCGGAGAGGGAGAGCAGCATCAGGATCATCCCCGCAGCTGGAGAGTGGGACCATGAAGGCTGAGAGCCCTGGGAGGCAGCAGTGGCAGTCGGGTGCAAAGACAATGCAGTGGAGCGCCTTGGATGAGGGTGCTGGGAGCAGCGATAAGGCGCCTGGGTTAGAGAGTGACGCCGATGAGAGCGAAGCTGGGAGACCTGGGGGAGAGCAGCTGCAGCCGGGCATGGAGAAGATGCAGCGGGGTGCCTGGGTCGAGGGTGCTGAGACCAGTGATGAAGTGCCTGGGTTGATGAACAACGCCGACGAAGGTGGTGCTGTGAGCCCAGGGAGTGAGCAACAGCAGCCGTGCGCCACGGAGGTTAGGCAGTGTCTCAGTGTCAGAGCTCAGGTCGCCCTGGACGTGGGTGCTGGGTGTTACGACGAGCTGCCTGGGTCGGTGAGCAGCGCCGACGAGCAGGCTTCGGTTTTCCCCGGAGTGCAGCCACAGGGGGCTGGAGTGGTTGGAGCCACGGTGGCAGTGTTGAAAGTGGTCGGGGGCAGACCAATGAGGATGGAGGGACGGCGTGCCAGTCAGCAGCACTGCAGGTCCTGAGAAAAGAAGCAAGCGATGGTGAAGAGGGACACTCTCGCTGGAGAGATTGTTTTTGATCCCGGAGGCAGACGGCGACCAAGGGAGCACATGTTGTGGGGCTGCCCGGGGCCTCCGAGCCTGTCTTATCTTCGGTGGCTGAGGGCGTGGATGCTTTGGGGCTGCCCTGGGTCCCCAGGCCGGTTTTACCCCTGGCTACCGACGGACGTTGGTGTCACATAAACATTACAGTGTAAATATGTACATATTCTGTTGGTGTGCATGTGAGTATGGATGTTATGGGATTATTATGTATGTTGACATTTAAGATGTGTTCTTGGTGGTTTATTGTTCTGTTAATTTTCGTGGCCTTAGTATTATTGTCATTTTATCAGTCTCTGTAGTTTAGGATTTATATATTTATATTATTTCTTTTGTGACACGAGTCTTTACCTCCTCTTCCAGACACTCCCACCCCGTTACCTTCTTGCATGGGCTGTGTATGTTGTTTCTATCCTTAGTTGTCTCAGCTGTGAGCTATTCTGTAATTAGGTCACCTGCCTGCTCAGGTGATACGCACCTGTCATCAATTATGTCATTATGGTTTTCAACTATTTAAAGTTATTTAAAGACTGTGATTTTTCTTTCTTATTGGGGCAGTCTTGATTTTCTCACATTGTCTCCACCAGAACCCAGCCTCTGTTCTGGTGGGTAAATCTCATAAGTCTGTTGTTTGTCAGCTTGGAATTTTGTGTTGAGCGCTGTTTGGACTTTATGTTATTTTCAATAAATTTCACAAACTCACAGTTCAGTGCGTGGGTCTTACCTCTCTACCCCATGGGGCAACACTCAGACTCAGGTGGAGAAAAAGGTACACAATTTTAATGAAAAGCACAAAACTCAAAATAAGATAAGATATGCCTTTATTAGTCCCACAATGGGGAAATTCCAGGATTGCAACAGCACAGGGATAGCAACACTCAGAGCAATGATTTAGAAGATAAGAAAATAAGAGCAGTGAATATACATACACTACCGTTCAAAAGTTTGGGGTCACTTAGAAATTTCCTTATTTTTGAAAGAAAAGCACTGTTTTTTTTTCAATGAAGATAACTTTAAACTAATCAGAAATACACTCTATACATTGCTAATGTGGTAAATGACTATTCTAGCTGCAAATGTCTGTTTTTTGGTGCAATATCTAGATAGGTGTATAGAAGCCCATTTCCAGCAACTATCACTCCAGTGTTCTAATGGTGCAATGTGTTTGCTCATTGCGTCAGAAGGCTAAAGGATGATTAGAAAACCCTTGTGCAATCATGTTAGGTCTGCAATGCTGTAATTGCTGCAAATGGAGGATTCTTTGACGAAAGCAAAGTTTGAAGGAAAAAATTATTATTTCAAATACAAATCATTATTTCTAACCTTGTCAATGTCTTGACTATATTTTCTATTCATTTTACAACTCATGGTGGTAAGTAAGTGTGACTTTTCATGGAAAACACAAAATAATTGTCTGGGTGACCCCAAACTTTTGAACGGTAGTGTATGTACACATAAATATATAAATATATATTTATACACAGTGCGGAGCATTGTAGCTAGATGGACTAAACAGCATAACCGTCTATTTAGTTACCCTACAAGGTGTGAATATGTACCCATACATATTGTCACCTTCCATAGCGACTGATATTGTCCTAGTTGTACACTGGAGGGGACCATTTGTGTAAGTCTGTTGCGTCTTTTGCATTCAATATTATTAGGTCATCACGTTTTTTTGCTATCTCTGCGAGCAGCCCTGCTTAGGTTATACAGTCTGACAGCCGTAGGTAGGAAGGACCTGCGAAACCTCTCGGTCGTGCATCTAAGATGATGTAGTCTACTGCTAAATGAGCACCTCAGTGCATTCAGTATGTCCTGTATAGCGTGGGACTCGGACTCCAGCAGAGATGACAGTTTAGCCACCATCCTTCTCTCTCCTATCTCCTCCACTGGGTCAAGGCGTTGCCCCAGGACAGAGCTAGCTTTCTTGATGAGTTTGTTCAGTCTCATCCTATCGGCTGCTGTAATGCCGTTGCCCCAGCAGACCACTCCAAAAGTGATGTCTGATGCCACCACCATGTCGTAGAATGTCTTCAAGAGCACCCCTTGTACACCAAAAGACCTGAGCCTCCTCAGTAGGATCAGCCTGCGCTGTCCCTTCTTGTAGAGTGCATCGGTATTGTGTGACCAGTCTAGTTTATCGTTCAGATGAACACCCAGGTACTTGTAGGATGTCACCATCTCAATGTCTGTTCCCTGGATGTTCACTGGTGCTGTGAGGGGTTGTCCTTGCCTGCGGCAGTCCACCACCAGCTCCTTAGTTTTCCTCACATTGATCTGGAGGCAGTTCCGATGGCACCAGTCCACGAAGTCCTGGATAAGTCCTCTGTACTCAGCTTCATCTCCGTTGGAGATGAGGCCGACGATCGCAGAGTCGTCAGAGAACTTCTGTAGATGGCAGTGTGTTGTGTTGTGTGAGAAGTCCGCAGTATAAAGGGTGAACAGGAAGGGAGCCAAAACCGTTCCCTGGGGGGCCCCCGTGCTGCCAATGATCATGTCGGACACACAGTCGAGGGTTGTCACAAACTGTGGCCAGTTAGTGAGGTAGTCCAGGATCCATGATGACAGGTGCTGGTCCACCCCTGCGCACAGCAGCTTGTCCTTCAGGATCATCAGTTGAATGGTGTTGAAAGCACTAGAGAAATCAAAGAACATGATCCTCACCGCATTCCCGAGCTTCTCCAGGTGGGACAGGGAACGGTGAAGGAGGAAGATCACTGCATTCTCCACCCCAATGCCATGCTGGTAGGCAAACTGAAGTGGATCCATCGCTGGCCCCACCAGGGGACGGAGGTGAGCAAGGAGCAGTCTCTCCAGGGTCTTCATCATGTGAGACGTCAGGGCCACTGGTCTGTAGCTGTTCAGGTCTTTGAGGTGGGAAGTCTTTGGTACAAGTACCACACAAGATGTTTTCCACAACTGTGGTACCCTCCCCAGCTTCAGGCTCAGGTTGAAAATGTGCTCCACAATCCCACACAGCTGGTCTGCGCAGGACTTGAGGAGCTTCGCGCTGATGCTGTCTGGTCCCGAGGGCTTCCTCGCCTTGATCTTCCTCAGCTCCGTCCTCACCTGGGTCTTAGTGAGGGTCAGGTTGGGGGGCTGTGTGCTGGGAGTGGGGGGGGGTGTTGGTGGAGTGGGGTGTGGACAGCAGGTCTCGGTGACTTTAGAGGCAGCAGTGGTTGGTGTGCAGTCGGGGGGAGGGCGGTTGTTCAAACCTATTAAAAAACAGGTTCAGATTGTTCGCCCACTCCCTGCCCCCCCCCCCCCCCCCCCCCCCCGTGGCAGGGAGTGGGCCTCCCTTTCATTACGGGCCTCCCTCCCTAGTTCAGTCATCCTTAACATCATTGATTGTTTTTCCAAAGCCATCCACCTTGTTTCTCTCCCCAAATTGCCCTAGGCTGTGGAAACGGCCAATATGCTTATCCTCCATGTCATCTGCCTGCATGGGATCCCCATAGACATTGTCTCCGACCGAGGTCCTCAGTTTACATCGCACGTTTGGAAGGCGTTTTGTCGATCCCTGGGTGCCACTGCCAGCCTCACATCAGGATATCATCCCCAGAGCAACGGTCAGGTCGAGGGTGCCAACCAGTCCTTGGAGGTCACCCTGAGGTGCGTGGCATCCTGTAATCCAACCACCTGGAGCGCCCACCTGACCTGGGTGGAGTATGCCCACAACACCACTGTCTCCTCCGTTACTGGGCTGATGCTGATGCTGATGCAAGGCTTCGATGGAGTACACTCTGCCTCTGCTACCTATGGCGGAGATGGGGATCGCTGTTCCTTCCATGAAGGCTCACGCGTGCCGCTGTTGCAGTCTGTGGAGGGCCATGCAAGCTGCTCTTCTTTGCTCGTCTGAACGGAACCAACGCTATGCGAACCGCAGATATGCGCTGGCACCGAAGTACGCCATGAGACAGAAGGTCTGGCTGTCCAGTGAGCAGGTTCCATTGAAGATGGAGTCCCGGACGCCGTTGCCACACTACCTGGGTCCATTCACTATCTCGCGTATTATCAACGTTGTCACTGTTTGGCAGGACCTGCCGCCTTCGTTACACATCCATCCGACCTTCCATGTGTCCCGGATTAAACCCCTCTCCGCCAGCCCTCTTTGCCCTCCTCTGGACCCCCCTCCTCCTCTCCGGATTATCGATGGTCAAACCACTTAGGCAGTACAGAAGATCTTGGACGTCCGTCGGCGGGGCCAAGGCCTCCAGTACCTCGTCCATTGGAAGGGGTATGGACAGGAGGAGAGGCCATGGATTCCTGGGTCCTTCATCCTCAACAAGGGTATGGTGTGGGCATTCCATCGAGCACACCCTCAGAAGCCCAGTGGGATGCCAGGAGGCACCCCTTGGGGGGTGCACTGTGAAGATCAGATGAAACAACATACACAGCCCATGCAAGAAGGTAACAGCATGGCAGTGTCTGGAAGAGGAGGTAAAGACTCAATTCAATTCAATTCAATTCAATTCAACTTTATTTATATAGCACCATTTCACAACAACAGTCATCTCATAGCACTATCAACTGTAGGGGGGACCCCCACAGTTGTAGAAAGACCCCAGCAATCAGGCGATCCCCTGTGAGCAAGCACTTGGCGACGGTGGAGAGGAAAAACTCCCTTTTAACAGGAAGAAACCTCCAGCAGAACCAGGCTCAGGGAGGGGCAGTCATCTGCTGCGACTGGCTGGGGGGTGAGGGGATAGAGAAGAAGAAAAGAACAGACATGTAGAGAGCAAACAGCACGATGGGGACTCAATCTATGGGAGAGAACAAACAAATGTTAATGACCAGCAAAAAAAAAAAAATTTCATAGAGAGTGAGGAAAGGAGTGAGGCCCAGTGCATTACTGGAGGTCCCCCGGCTGACTAAACCTATTAGCAGCATAACTAAGGGAGGGTTCAGAAACACATGATCCCTCCCTAATTGTAGGCTATATCAAAAAGGTAGGTTTTAGCCCTATTCTTAAAAACAGAGATCGAGTCTGACTCCCAAATCCAGATTGGCAGCTGATTCCACAGGAGAGGAGCTTGATAACTGAAGGCTCTGCCTCCCATTGTACTTTTGGAGATTCTAGGTATTACAAGTAATCCTGCATTTTGGGAGCGTAGTGCTCTGTTAGGATGATACGGTAGTATCAGATCTTTTAAATAAAAAGGAGCCTGATTGTTTAGAGCTTTGTAAGTAAGAAGAAGGATTTTAAACTTAATTCTAAACTCTATGGGAAGCCAATGAAGGGAGGCCAGAACCGGAGAGATATGATCTCTCTTTCTAGTACCTGTTAAAACTCTTGCTGCAGCATTTTGGATCAGCTGAAGACTTTTTAAAGATGTTTTAGGACAGCCTGATAATAAAGAATTACAATAATCTAATCTCGAGCTAACAAAAGCGTGGATCAGCTTCTCAGCATCACTCTGAGACAAGATGCTCCTAATCTTGGCAATATTACGCAAATGATAGAAGGCAGTCTTTTGAAACAAATTTAATATGTGAATTGAAGGACAAATCCTGATCAAAAATAACTCCAAGGTTCCTCACAGAGCTATTAAGAGAAAGAGTAACTGCATCCAAACTGAAAGTTTGATTTGGAAAGGAATTTCTAAGGTTTTTTGGACCAACAAGAATGACTTCAGTCTTATCTTCAGTCCTATGACTGAACGTAAAGACTCGTGTCACAAAAGAAACAAAATATAAATCCTAAACTACAGAGATAGATAAAATAACAATAATACTAAGGCCATTAAAACTAACAGAACAATAAACCACCAAGAACACATCTTAAATCAAGCCACAGGAAAATAACACAACCCTGGAAAAATACAGAAAATGCTCAGATGAAAATTTAGAGCCTGAGCCCAGTGACACACCGCACTCAGTCTCGTGACAGAGCCCCCCCTTAACCCTCTGAGTGTGTATGTTGCCGAACTGCGACATAACCCCTAGTGGTCAAGAGTGGTAAATATTTTTTGTCAATAAAATAGTTCAAATTTCCAAGGCTATTACTTGAAAGTTGCAAGAGATAATGGCTTACTGTCAATTAGAAAGATGTAAAATATGATCCAAAGTTTCAGATAGGAATAAATTTACACATCTAATTTGCATAATGTCGCGGCACCTCTTTAAATTCCATAACTCAGTCAAAACTGGACTTTGGATGTATTTACACAAAAAATGGTTCAGTTGTTTGACACCGTTTTTTTTTTTTTTTTTTTTAACAGAGATACCTCATCATCTTATCTTCAAAATATATGAACAAGAAATCAATACATTAAACCCTCCCCCCCCGAAATAAGTCACTTACTGTTGACAAAGGGGGGCTGGCTGGCTCAGGTGGATGGGTGGCTGGCGTGGTTGCTGCATTTTCACACATCATGGTCCATATTTTGTGGTCTGTCGGTAATTTAAAGTTTGTACCACGTCTACAAAGTCTTATGATTATCCCGCATAAATTTTGCTTGTATGCCGTGGCTATTTTCGGCATACAAAGCCGAAAAAGTGACGGTGATGACTGCGGACATATTAGCTTTCTGGGCTAAATGCTAAAACAGGAAAAGGAAATGAGGAGTTCTTCTTCTTTGGTGTATTACGTGTCATCCACTGAGTCGTCCAATGGATGTCTGCCACCTTTTGAAACTGGCAAATCAGTACAATCAGTACAAATCCCCAAGGCAGGTGATCATGTCAGAGTGAGAAGACACGTGCAGTGCCGCGCTCTGCCACTAGTGGCATGAAAATTCTCACACTCAAAGAGTTAAGTGGTGGATTCCAGACACACCAAGGTAACATTTAAAAAGACCCCCCCCCCCCCCCAAAAAAAGTATAGCAATAAACCACTCCGGGTTGGTGGTGGGGGGAACAGGCTAAGAGGGAACAAAAACACAAACCCCGCTCAGGACCCACACCCACACAAAACCAGGCCCCTAGGCCCCCTAGGCCAAAGAACTGAACAGGTCAGGTGGCTGGCCAAAGTCCCAGGCCTGACAGACAGCGAGATGGTATGAGTCAGGTGGCCTGCTGGAGAATATGAGCCACTCAACCCAGCGGCACAGTCTGTCAGGCGGTCGGCCAGGGTTCTTCAGCCACTTCAACAGAAGGGGTGGCTCAGGAGGCGGCTGCCCCACGGGGAAGCCCAGTGACAGATGGGGCAGAGGAGTTGGGGGGACCACGACAATGTCAGGCAGAGGACAGGAAACCACAACGGCATCAGGCAGAGGAGGGGGAACCACAACAGCGTCTGGCAGAGGAGGGGGAACCATGATAGCGTCAGACTGGCCTGTAGCACCCTTGGTAATCCCGGACTGGGACATTGCAGCACCCACGGTGGCTCCAGACTTGAATGGAGCTGCACCCGCGGTGGCCCCGGACTGGAGCAGAGCTGCACCCATGGTGGACTCAAACTGGGCCAATGCTGCACCTGCGGTGGACTCAGACTGGGCCAATGCTGCACCCGTGGTGGACCCGGACTGGGACCCAGACTGGGCCAATGCTGCACCCTCGGTGGACCCGGACTGGGCCAATGCTGCACCCACGGTGGACCTGGACTGGGCTATAGCTGCACCCACGGTGGCCCCCAGGCTGGAGCATAATGCCCACACTTGGGCACAGCACCCAAGTTGGTTTTAGGCTGGGGCGCAGCACCCATGCCGGTCCTCGACTAGGACATAGCACCCACGGAAATCCGGACTGAGGAGGAGCTGCACTCACGGAGGTCCCAGGCTGGGATGGAGCACCCGCGACAACCTCATCCGGAGGGGGAGCAGCACCCACGGAGGTCCCAGGCTGGGATGGAACACTCACGATGACCTCAGCTGGAGGAGCTGGACCCATGGGGATCTTGTGTGGTGAGCTGGGACCCACAGAGACTTCTGGCAGAGCTGGACGATCCTCGGTGACCCTGGGGAAAAGCTCAGGAAAGAGAGGCAAAGAAACAGGGTCAGGGTCACCAGCGGAAGTGGAGCCCGGTGAGGTGAGCTCAGGCACAGCTGATGGCTGCACTTGGCTCTCCCCACCAAGAGCCAGGCAAGATCTCTCCAAAATAGAGACAACAAAGACAAAGGAGAGCACTTGCCAGATCTCAAGCTCCACCGCCGTCCAGGACTCCGTCAATCCAGGCAATGGTTCTTCAGGCCCGGCCCTCTGGAGGTCCAACCCTGGCTCTGCTGCAGCAGCCCCTGCAGCAGGCATGGTGGCCAATACAGTCCTGGACCACCCAGCGAGGTGACCCACGCAGGTGGCTCGCCCTGCATGGTGACAGGAGGTCAACTTCCTGCTGGCACTGAATCCTGCTTAGCTGAAGCCCGGGGATGCTCTTTTGTTGGCACAGGCATCGACTTGGTCTCAGCATTCACCCTCTGTCCAAAGCATGGCTGTGGGGCTGGAACCAGGTCCTCCAGGACCGTAGGCTCCTCCAGTGTCTGGCAGCTCATTCCTGGGGCCAGCGGACATGCAGGGGGGACAGAAGGAGACAGGGAGAGAGCAGGTGAACAGTTTATGGCTGCAGCAGATGGTGAGGACTCAGAGGACTGCATTGGCTGAGCCTCACCACCGGAAATCAGGCAACATAATTCATGTTTGATGGAATGAGACTTGAAAAACACTTGCCTGAATTCCCTGGGTGCGATGTCTTCTGCTGCAGCTGGGTGGAAAACAGCCCTCTCCATGACTTCAGTGGATGTGAGCCCCTCAGTGAAATGTGGAGGAGCCGCCCCTGCAGACACGGTGACGGGTGGAGCCAGGAAGGAAATGGCCGGCCTCTCAACAGTGGGAGGAATCACCGAGGAGGAAGAAGAGGCAGCAACAATGGCAGGAGAAGCCGACGGGACAGCCAAAGTGGAAAAACCAGAAAAAGGAACTGCTGCGGGAGTTTTCAACCTTGGCGATGGGGAAACTGTTGCCTGAGAGGTGGGGGTATTCCTCCGATGATGGCATCATGGAGCTGATGGAGCAGGAGCAGGAATGAGCAAATTGGAAGTGGAGCAGGGCGTCTGCCGCTGAGTGCACTTCTGCGTCGTCCTCGGGCTCGCTGGAGGCGGCCCCCACTTCAGCCAAGGGAAGGATTGTTGGAGGACTGAGAGCATAGCCAACAAGTCCACGAACTAGGCATGCCTCCACAGTCCCAGATGCGCCTCAACCATGGCGGTCGCCGCATTCACCTTTTCCCAGATTTTCTTTGGGCTGCGGGAGGTGAGAGCTTCATCCACAAATCCCTGGATAAATTCGGCTGCCCATTCCTCCTCCACACTTGGGGATCCCGCTGCCAATCTCCCTTTGACTGTCGGAGGTTGGCATGCTGGGGACATAATTATTTATTGAAAATAAAGTCCAAACAGTGTTCAACACAAAATTCTAAGCGGACAAACAACAGACTTACGAGATTTACCCACCAGAACAGAGGCTGGGTTCTGGTGGAGACACCGTGAGAAAATCAAGACTGCCACAATAAGAAAGCAAAATCACAGTCTTTAAATAGCTGAAAACCAAAATGACACAATTGATGGCAGGTGCGTATCATCTGAGCAAGCAGGTGACCTAATTACAGAATAGCTCACAGCTGAGACAACTAAGGAACAGAAACAACATACACAGCCCATGCAAGAAGGTAACAGGGTGGGAGTGTCTGAAAGAGGAGGTAAAGACTCGTGTCACAAAAGAAACAAAATTTAAATCCTAAACTACAGAGATTGATAAAATAACAATCATACTAAGGCCATAAAAACTAACAGAACAATAAACCACCAAGTACACATCTTAAATCAAGCCACAGGAAAATAACACAACACTGGAAAAATACAGAAAATACTCAGATGAAAATTAAGAGCCCGAGCCCGGTGACACACCACATTCAGTCTTGTGACACTTTCTGGGGTTAAATCATGACAGGCTAAAATAATTTAAAAAAAATGCAAATTAAAACAAAAACAAGGTTAGAAATAGATATGTGAACATTTCTTAATAAAGAACAGAATATTTAAAGGGGTGTCCAAATTTTTTCACATGACTGTACATATGTACAGTATATTAATTTACTGCTTTGGTTAACCAGTTCTTATTATCTTATTAACTATTGCTCTGAGGGCTGCTATCCCTTTGCTGCTGTAATCCTGGATTTACCCCATTGTGGGACTAATAAAGGCTTATCTTATCTTATTCAGGCTTGGGACTGGTACAGGGAGTAACCCTGTGGCTGGGTAACTAACTTTTGTTCCTCCATTCTGTTATGCTGAGCACCAAGCTAGAAAGCAGGAAGCACCATTTTTATATGGTCTTTGGTATGACCCAGCTGGGACTTGACCCTATGACCTCACGGTTGTGGGATGAATGCTCTACCAACGAGGCCACCACTCCAAAAAATAGACATGTATTTATACTCCCACCAACAGGTTGTAACCACATTTATAATTAGTTTGACACCTGACATGTCAATATGATGGTCTACAAATACTGTATAGCAGCGATGGTTTCTGATTTGTAACAACGAGGTGGCCTGGGATGAAGTTAACCCCTTAAACTCTGTGAATTCCGCGGGCGGTCATGTCTCTGCATCTTAGTTCGTCTCAGTGCGCACTGAAAGAAAAAGCTGTATTTCCGGTCTTCCAGCACAGACACAGCCTTGTTACAACCTGAGAAAAAAGTTGTGTAATATATTCATTTTTTGTGGTATTTTTACAAAAGTTTGACCTGAGCTTGAAAACACTTGGTTCTACATTTCTGTTGTGTTTTCCAGCCAGTATCTGACAGCTGTATGTTATTTGCAAGCATTTGTATCTAAAAAAACACCCAGGCAAACTTTCTTGTTACTCAGCGGCAGGAGCACTTAGAGACATTATGACTGTTTTGCCAAAAAATTCAGAGTGTTTTCTTTTAACCCCTTGCACTCCGGTCAATTTTCCTAAAAATGCCAAAAAGTAATGTGCCCAAAGTAAATTGAAAGCTGTTCTTCAACCCTTTGCAGCATCTTCATGGGGTTGGTCTCATTTAAAAGAAAACACTTAGAATTTTTTGGCAAAAAAACCATGATCTCTCTAAGTGCTCCGGCCACTGAGTTACAGTTATCTATACATAGTGAACTTAAAGAAAATAAATTTGGCCTGGGTGTTTTTTTGGATACAAATGCTTGCAAATAACACAAAGCTTCAGATCCGGGCTGGAAAATGCAACAGAAATGTAGAACCAAGTGTTATCCAGCTGAGGTCCAAATTTTGTAACAATACCACAAAAAATGAATATATTACACAGCTTTTTCCTCAGGTAGTTCCCAGGCATTTTGGAACTGTGCCAAATTGTGCCAAATGGCACAGTTTGGAAAAACGTCTGTAACTTTTGAATGATTCAATATAGAAGCTTCATTTTGCACTCTAATGAAAGGTCACACTCAGGGCTGTCTGTGTGTGTGTGTGTGTGGGGGGGGGGGGGTTGTCCCCCCCGCTCGCTACAGAGGATGGACTTTGGCCATCGCTACACAACGGATTAGCCTCATGTGGTGATGTGGGACAGCAGCGCAATCACCGCAGCTCCCCCCCCCCCCTCGCTGCAGAAGAATAGCGGGGGTGGGGGGGGCGTTCACAGCCTGTACGCGGCGAACAACCCCTTGTACAGTGGCGCACGAACTGCGCCGCGAAGCATAATTGTAATTTACCGATCGGTCAAAAGTCATTTTGGATTACAATTTTCAGGGATAAAAAATATTTGGCTTATAACACCTTACCTCTTCACAGCCACATTGTCCTGGCCAACTTCTCTTCCTCATTGTCAGACGAACGCGACGCTGGTCCACTCTGGTTCTGGTCTCGCGACCCGGTCAAAACATAATTCCATTATTGCGGTTTTGTGCTTCCATGATTGCGGTTTTTGGCGAACGATTTTTCAAAACAAATAACAGTAGTAATTAAAAAAAGACTGGCGAAGGCGTGTCTGTCACTCAGCCTTCGTCGTCAGCCTCCGTCGGTCTATGACCATGGAAGAAATCATAACATCTCATAACGTCTAATCCTTTTTTGATCCGCTCCAGCAGTCAGTCTTCACCCAGCCTTAAAAAAAACAGCTCGCGAACTTCTCTGCTTCAATTGGCTCACTGCATTCACAGCAGGCGGGTCCTTCTGGCTAGGTTTTCAGTCATTGGTCCTTCAAGGTTTCAGAAACCCAATTCAAGGCTCTTATTAGTCGAATGAGAGGTCAATCAGATGAACTAATCTGTTCGCGGCTGTGTCTGCAGCTTTTATTTTCAGTGCACGCTTGGACGCCACTACATCACCATCACCACCTACATCACCATCTACACCATGCATCCTAGAGCGCACGAGAGCGCCCTCGTGCACTCTCGTGTGCTCTAGGACGCAGAGACTTGCCCGTCCGCGGTACAACGGAGCGCAAGAGGTTAAATGAGACCAACCCCGTGAAGATGCTGCAAAGGGTTGAAGAACAGCTTTTGATTTACTTTGGGCATGTTATTTTTAGGCTTTTTTAGGGAAGTCGAACAGAGTTCAACAGGTTAAATTCCCAGCCTGAATTTTTTTATCCCAGTCCGGTGCTGCTGTCGGCTGTAGGTTGCTGATTTCAGACAAGTATATCTGGTTGATGGTATTTCATAATAAAAGCACATAACAGAAACAACCATTCTGAAAATTCGATTGCTGTAGAGGGCTTTTATTTTTAAATAACTCTGGCTGTATTGAGCTGTGAAGGTGAAAATAAATTCACACTTCTTCAGACTTTGGTCATGTCTGTGAGTCCAGCATTTATAGTGTGTTATGTCTGGAAAGATGGTGTGGAACATGATCACGTGTTGAGGTTAGCTTTATTGAAGGTTAGCCAAACAAGAGCACACAGTGCAGTTGTGCATGGAAGGGCGGAGTGCCAAAGAGATTGACTAGCCCTGGGCAGCCGTCTAATACGCGTGCGTATGTGCTACTGCAATGTGGTGCGTCGCGCCGTTTCCCATACATCACATTTACTCCCCCATTGAAGAGCTTAGAACGGTACCCGTGCAAAGTAGCCTTAGCAAGGGTGGCAGGTAAAACGTACATATTAGCATGTTGGCTAACATGCATGACTGGGCCGAACGGCCGGTATAAAGATTAGTGTATTGGCTCATGTAAAACGGAACACATACCTGGCTGGGCCAAACAGGCTGTTAAAATGAACCATTTAAACCACATTTCAACAATAACATTTCTAACTGGGCAACTGGGTTAGACTGCCAGTGTGCCCGCATGGTCGTGTGGGTTATTCTGCCACTTGAATGCTGACTACCAGTGTATTTAAAGTCAGTGACCTCAAGATGAAGAGGTCTCCATTGGACTAGTGCCAGGCAGAGCTCAGGTTGCGCTGGCCCGAGTGGTTCCAGCGGGCGCCCCGCTGGAGCTGTGAACTGTTCATCGGCAAAGTCCCAGTCTGGGTGGGCCGGCTTGGTCGCGGTCCCTTGATCAGGAGTGAGAGGTGGTTTCATCCTTCGGCAGATAGTGCACCATCGTGGCCCATCAGTCAGAAGGAAGGCAGCTGGTCCTAGCTGAGCGGTGATCTGTGTTGGCGCTGACCAGGAGGACTGCAGCTTGTATGAGCGATCGGGTCGACATGCCTGGATCCAGTTGAGCACCGTGAATGAAGGGTGCGACACTCGGTGTTCCTTCTTCATGGCGTACTATTGTCGCTCTGCAACCCTGTTGTTAGGAGAGAGCACCACAGCTGGAGTGTCATCTGATGGAGGATATGGCCGGTTCTGTTCAGCTATGGCTTGCAACTCTTGCAGATTGAGGAGGCTTATGCTGCATGGGGAACTTCTGCCGTTGCTCTTCCATCCCGCTGCTGGGGAAAGGTGCTATTACTGGAGTATTATCTGGTGGAGGACATGAGCTGTCCAGGGGAATACATAGAGGCAGGCTGATCTTACCGCTGATGGGGTAGGCCTTACCTTCTTCTGGGTCCTGCATGAATGTGGACTGGAACTCCTGCAATGAGGCTGCAGCTCGAGAACGCTCGTGCTGCATGAGGACCAGCTCCGGGTCCTATGTGGATGCGGTCTGTAGCTCCTGTGGTGGCTCTGGGTCCTGCATGGACATGGTCTGGGGCTCCTGTGGCGGCTCTGGTTCTACAGGGTTCTGCTTAGTGTGCGGTGTGAAGCGGGGAGTTGCTGCGTCCACGTCTGAGTGCAGTGGACTTGGGCTGTCGTTGATCAGACCGGGGCCTATGATGGAGAAACCCAGTTCACAGAATAAGTCCCACCCCAGGATATTATCACTATGGTGTGTCACCTGGAACAAGAACGCTGGGAGGGTTCTGTCACTGTAATGCACTGAGAAGGTGACACTTCTGCTGGTCTTGGAGCATCTGTCATCCCGTCTGGTCGGCGGGGAGTAAGCCTTCTAATCGTGGTTTCGTTTATCAGGGACTTTGAGGCAGCGGTGGCTAGCACCATCGATATACTGACGCTGTCCAGCTTCACTATACTGTACACTGCTGTGCTGACCAATTCTCAGGGCCCATAAAGTTGATGCTGTCCATGCTGGAAGTAGGGTCGAAGTAGGGCTGCACAATTATGGCCAAAATGATGATTGCGATTATTTCTGATCAATATTGAAATTACGATTATTAATCATGATTATTCATTAACTTTAGGAAAAACACAGATTACGTAAAATTCTTTTTTTTTTTATTCATCCTACTTACCAATTACTAGATGAAGCCTGTGGCCTATGCACTGGAGCCTTGTTCATTTATTTAGAGAAGCTGCCTCAACAACACAAGATCCACTGTCTGTTATGCAGACTAGTCCCTCCTCCTGCAGGCTCCAAGATGATTGTGCTTCCCATGGGCTATACCTTCTCCTGCGTGGTCTTGTGGGAAAAGCGACGTCAGCAAGCATCGACTCTTCATTTTAAAATAACCATCAGTGTAGTAAATTGTCAAGGACAGGTACGGCTCTGTTATTCTGCTTGACCATAAGTCAGTCGTAGCTGCAAAGTACTCCACAGTTGTGATATCCATCTGTGTTTTTCATACAGCGCAGGTAATGCCTGGGTCAGTTCCGGACGCAGACTGTGATTTAGTGAAGTGACATTCGCTTTAGCCTTCATGCGTTTATCGTACTTGTATTTG
Source organism: Pholidichthys leucotaenia (assembly GCA_020510985.1). Taxonomy (NCBI): domain Eukaryota; kingdom Metazoa; phylum Chordata; class Actinopteri; order Cichliformes; family Pholidichthyidae; genus Pholidichthys; species Pholidichthys leucotaenia. Next base: position 100,588,240 of record CM035837.1, read on the forward strand.
TGGTGTTTTTCCAGGTGGTTGAATAAGTTAGTTGTGTTGGCCTGTGGCGCAGACACAGCTCTATGGCACTCTTGGCATATAATTTGTTTTTAGTCAGCATCACTTGCCCTGAATTCAAAACACATACAGACAATGGATGATGATCTTTTCGAGGCACTTGCTCCTTGCTTCCATGTGTTGCTGTACTGTCACCTTATGCTCCTGACATCTGGTTTATGTTTCACCATCACACCAGTCCGCTATTGAAAACTTAAGGGTGCTGCTACAGGGTGCGCTTGCTTGTCAGCTCTGCAGCTTAATGTTGCCCTAACGTGTGTTTGCACCCTGGTGGTCAGCTGGCTGTTGGTTGAGAAAATGCTTGATTTGATATGCAGCAGAGCACGCATTTTAAATATTAATATCACCGACAATCAAGTTAATTTAATCATGGCAGCCAAAATCGTGATCGCGATCAAAATTCAATTGATTGTGCAGCTCTAGGTTGAAGGGCTGAGCAGCCGGGGCAATGGTTTGTACCAGTGGAGCTGAATATGGGGAGCACGGGTCGGGGCCCGCTAGCTGCGATGCTAACTGGGCATCTGCTTCTAGCTCTAGCTGGGACACTAATTCCACTGCATATGCCAATGGCAGGTTGTCCAGGGCCTCCAGCAGCTTCTCCTGCAGCCTCGGATTTGTGGTGTGTATCGTTAACTGGTCTACCTCCTCGTCTTCCAAGTGTTCAAACTCGCATGTGCTAGCCAAACAGTGAAGGGCAGCTATGTAATATGACAGATTTGTCCAGTTGCCGTCGACGCTGGTAAAATGGGATTCTTTGGGCCATTACACTCTGTGGAGCAGTGACTAGTCCGGTCAACAAAGCTACACACTCGTCGTAGGTGTCTGTGGGTCCAAGCAACCGAAAGATGCACCATCCCTCGTCGCCAAGGCTGTTAATTAGCATAGCTTGTAACCTAGCTTCCTCTAGGTCGATATCGATAACGTACATTTCAAATTATTCATACCAGCGTGACCAGGGGATAGGTGGCTCACCAGGCTCATTGCGGAATGGCAGTGGTGGTGGTGGCAGCAAAGTCTCCATTATCCTCAATGTTGCGTGGGTCATCCTCGTCGCCAAATGTTATGTCTGGAAAGATTATTGAAGGTTATCCAAACAAGAGTACACAGTGCAGGTGTGTATGGAAGGGCAGAGTGCCAAAGAGGATGACTTGCCCTGGGCAGCCGTCTAATATACCCAGTGGTGTCATGACGCCACATGTGCATACGTACAACTGCTGCATGGTGCGTTGCGCCGTTTTCCATACACCACATAGTGCAGGCTGCTTATTTTAAGGTTACTGAGCAGGAATCCAAGGATTGTTTCTCATTTTTCAGGATAATTAAGGTGCTGATTTTAGATAATCACATTTAAGACATTATGGATCTACCAACACTGATAAGGCAGATGTTTTTTTTCTCATTTTTTTTTGTGTTCTTGTGGAGTAATTCTCACCATGTAACAACCATACATGAACACAAATGCTGCTATTCACACACATTTAAACTCTCTATTTTTACTCAGTGATTTTATTTTTTCTGTATTTGTCCATGTTTTACCGAGAGTGGAGGAGGATAAGCCGAAAGCTGGACTCAGTGCCCTTCACATGCACGGAGAGGCTAAACAGCTCTCCGTGCATATGAGCCACTGTCGGATGTGATGCATAGTTGACAACATAATTTAGAATATATTTTACGTTCATAAAAGTATGCGTTTCAGTGGAAAAATGTATCCAATAAACAATAATTTGTAAAATAAAATAATTAAAATGACCTTCATTAATTTCTGTGTGTTTTGAGATATAAATGCAGGGAGCCACAGCATAGGGGCTGAAGGGCTGCATGCGGCTCTGGAGCCATGGGTTGCCGACCCCTGGTCAAAGCTATATATACATTGCATCTGGAAGTATTCACAGCGCTTCACTTATTCCACATTTTGTTATGTTACAGCCTAATTCCAAAATGGAATAAATTAGTTTTTCCCCTCAAAATTCTACACACAACACCCCATAATGACAACATGAAAAAAGTTTTTTTTTTTTTAGATTTTTGCAAATTTATTAAAAATAAAAAACTAAGAAATCACATGTACTATACATAGTACGTATTCACAGCCTTTGCGCAATACTTTGTTGATGCACCTTTGGCAGCAATTACAGCCTCAAGTCTTTTTGAGTATGATGCCACATCCTCTCTGAAGAGCTGGAGCAGGTGGCTGGGGAGAGGGAAGTCTGGGCTTCTCTGCTTGAACTGCTGCCTCCGCGACCCGGACCTCTGGAAAAGCGGTAGAAGATGAATGAATGAATGAATGAATGCCACAAGCTTGGCACACCTATCTTTGGGCAGTTTCGCCCATTCCTCTTTGCAGCACCTTTCAAGCTCCATCAGGTTGGATGGGAAGCGTTGGTGCACAGCCATTTTCAGATCTCTCCAGAGATGTTCAATTGGATTCAAGTCTTGGCTCTGGCTGGGCCACTCAAGGGCATTCATAGAGTTGTCCTGAAGCCACTCCTTTGGTATCTTGGCTGTGAGCTTAGGGTTGTTGTCCTGCTGAAAGATGAACCGTCACCTCAGTCTGAGGTCAAGAGCGCTCTGGAGCAGGTTTTCATCCACGATGTCTCTGTACATTTCTGCATTCATCTTTCCCTCTATCCTGACTATAGTCTCCCAGTTCCTGCCGCTGAAAAACATTCCCACAGAATGATGCTGCCACCACCACACTTCACTGTAAGGATGGTATTGGCCTGGTGATGAGCAGTGCCTGGTTTCCTCCAAACATGACACCTGGCATTCATGCCAAAGAGTTCAATCTTTGTCTCATCAGACCAGAGAATTTTGTTTCTCATGGTCTGAGAGTCCTTCAGGTGCCTTTTGGAAAACCCCAGGTGGGCTGCCATGTGCCTTTTACTAAGGAGTGGCTTCTGACTGGCTACTCTACCATACAGGCTTGATTGGTGGATTGCTGCAGAGATAGTGTTCTCTCTTCACAGAGGAATGCTGGAGCTCTGACAGAGTGACCATCGGGTTCTTGGTTACCTCCCTGACTAAGGCCCTTCTCCCCGATCGCTCATTTTAGATGGCCGGCCAGCTCTAGGAAGAGTCCTGGTGGTTCCAAACTAGTTCAATTTACAAATGATGAAGGCCAGTGTGCTCATTGGGATCTTCAAAGCAGCAGAAATTTTTCTGTACCCTTTCCCAGATTTGTGCCTCGAGACAATCCCGTCTCAGAGGTCTACAAACAATTTTTTTGACTTCATGCTTGGACTGTGCTCTGACATGCACTGTCAACTGTAGGACCTTATAAAGGCAGGTGTGTGCCTTTCCAAATCATGTCCAATTAGGGCTGTCATGGTGGAGGAATTTCCCCTGCAGTGACAGTGGATAGCGCAACACCACGATATGCGGTATTATTGCAAATGTTTTTAGGACCCCGTGGTCTTGTAATTTAAACAGGGTTCATAACTTATGGGGCAAACGATGGAAGCTGCCAGAAACTTACTGCAGCTCTGATTTCAACTTGTTCGTGTGTGACAATTGTGCGAAGCTCCCGTCTTCCTATAGGCATAAACTGTTGATTATGTAAAAAAAAAAAAAAAACTTGATCATTTTCATAAAACAGTGGCGGTAACTCCAGTATTTCAACTACAGGGTGTGTGGACTGGTTGAAGACAGCTGTGACATTCAGCTTATTTAAACAGGACAGCCTCTGTACAGGACCCTGCATGGCTTTTGTCTTCTGTGATTTTTGCCGCTGTCCGAAAAATCACATTCAAACAAGCAATGCACTATGCAGTAGTTGTTTTGCTCTCGGAGCTCAATTGTCAGGATCATAAACATTCCGCTCAGAAGGAAATAACTCTAACTAATAGCTCCATTTCCCTGCGTACTTGTTCATTGAGCTGCAGATCCACTTGCTTCCCCAAAGGTTTAAAGTACTGTTGCTTGTAAGTGTCCGGCTGGTGTCTGTGCTTTGGTGTCTGACTGTTGCCTTGGTTAAGGCCCTGTCATGCCTAGACGATTTAGGCAGTCAAAATGTATGAAAAATTTGAAGAATACGCTGGGGTACGTCGAATTAGTTATGGCTAAGTTTTGTCTAAGTTAAGAGCACGCTGAAGAATGCTGAAGCATGCTACAGCATAGTTTGCCGAGCTCCTCTGAAAATTAACTTTCAGCATGCTGAAAATTTTCCGAGGTATCCAGCATATGGCTGATGTGTCCTGCATTCACAGAGCAAATGGCATATTTGCAGCGTTGGTTCACAGGAAAAAGCATACAGAGCTCTCTGCCTGCAGCGCATACACACACATGTATTTGTTCGTATAACGGGACTTGTCGGGGTTTTTCCATTTGACTGAAGTGTGTACCATCAGCTGTCTGGTGTTGTTCTGATAGATATGCCAAAATGTCAGAACACCGGAGTAGGAGGATCCAATCAGCTGATCGCTTGAAGCGCAAAGCACAACTGTTTACTTTGCTGTTAACTGCGCCTCCCAGCAAAAGCACACTCCATGCATTATCTTGTTTTTTTTTTTCATTTTATTGAAAATAAACTTTTTTTTTAATCACTGTCAGTTCGCATGCCTTTGAACCAGGTTGTGACAATTGTTATTTGATGTTCCTGACGTGCCACATCAGCTGTTGTTAGGCGTGACTGATCTGACAGTTTTGACAGCTCTGCCAGGTCGGTCACGACCCCCACTGTGGTCTCTGGAGGGGAGAATCATCTTGGTTGAACAGAGGTGATCTCTCCCACACCTAGGATTCATGGATTGGGAGGCAATGGCAGTTTGGCATGACTGTGCTATGCAGAAGTTATACTATTGTGCATAAGTTGTGAATGTTTGCAACACGCTAAGCATTGGTTGGTTTAAGTTACTATGCGAAGTGAAAATTTCGGTGTATGCCAGCATTTTAGACCAATTTTTATACGTTTAGTGAACGCTGCCTAAATCGTCATGGTGTGACAGTAGAGAGCTCAAGTTTGCAAACCCAGTCTGGCTCCAAGTATCCACCCGATCAGTTGCAAAAAACAGGAATTCCGAGCAAGATAATTTGCAGCACTCCTCGGAGCCTGTAATCCAAGGATACCACTCATTGCTAATATGGAAGTGACGGACAAATCCTTTCCCCAGCTGAGATGAGCCTGCTAGCTTCAGGGTTGGCCGACCTCTCTTCACATTGACCAGCTTTTCTTGAAAAGTCCATCTGGAAAATTGATTTTTTTTTTTTTTAAAAATATCAGCGACCAAATCATTTTCCTCTCCCCTGTCAGCCATTGTGGGTGGAAAAATAGCTATTATATTTAAACAGATACAGTATATTCATATCTCTCGGCGCCACACCAGTCGGCTGCCTTTTGCAACAGCGGCTCGATTCCGGGTTTTTTTTCCCCTTCCTCTCTCTTTTGATCACTTTTTTTTTCACCCCACTTATATCACGGACACACAGATCGTCCCAAATGTCTCCTGAGCCGGTGGACGGAGCCACTGTTTATAGCAGGATTCGATACAACAGGGAAGAGCTGCTAGCATTTAACCGCCACCCGGTCCCACTGGAAAAACTCGACATACCGAGAGAACTGAGGCGAAAACGCCGCGGCTGCCGGGCTGGAATAAGGCGGAGGACAAAAAATATAAGGTACAGACCCTCCCTTCCATCTGTTGTCATGGGAAATGTACGGTCGATACTGGGAAAGTTAGATGAGCTAGCGGCTATCTCCCGTTATGATAGCACTTACCGGGAGTGCTCTCTCCTTTTGTTTACTGAGACGTGGCTAACTGAACTAGCAGCAGATGCTAACATTGAGCTGGAGGGTTTTCACATGATACGAGCTGACCGAACACCAGAGAGTGGCAAAACTAGGGGCGGTGGAGTGATAATGTATGTTAACAACAACTGGTGTAGACCGGGACATATCACTGTTAAACAACGACACTGCAGCAAAGACATTGAGTTGCTAGCTGTTAGCATGAGGCCTACATATCTCCCGAGAGAACACTCACACGTGATCTGCATTGTTGTTTATGCAAATCCGACGGCGAACGCTGGGACAGCGCGTGACGTCATCCATTCAGTAACCAGCAGGCTGCAGACAGAACACCCAGATGCTCTTCTCCTCATCTCAGGCGATTTCAACCACGTTTCACTGTCTCCCATTCTGCCCACTTTCACCCAGTATGTCACATGCCACACTAGAGACAATAAAACACTGGATTTGTTCTACGCAAACACTAAGGAGGCGTACACCTCATCACAACTCCCCCCACTTGGGAGATCGGATCACAACTTGGTTCATCTCCGACCGGTGTACAAACCCCTAGTGCACAGACAACCTCCGGCCATGCACACTGTGGAGTTATGGTCTGAGGAGACAATGGACACTCTAAAGGACTGTTTTGAAGCCACTGCCTGGAAGCAGCTCTGCGATCCACATGGTGAGGACATCGATGGCCTCATTCACACCTTCACGGGCTACCTCAGCTTCTGTGTGGACAAATCCGTTCCCACCAAGACCATACGGCGTCACTCAAACAACAAACCCTGGATCAACCCTGAGATAAAAACACTTCTGAGAGAGAAGAAGAGGATCTTCAGGTCGGGGAACAGGGAGATGCTGAAGTCCGTACAGAGGGAGCTGAGGAGAAAGATCAGAGAAGGCAAGGACAGCTTCAGGAAGAAGATGGAGGACAAGCTGCAACAGAGCGACATCAGCGGGGTCTGGAGAAACCTCAAAACCATCTCGGGGCTCCAGAATACCTCCCCCCAGGCCACGGGGGGCAGGGAGTGGGCGAACAACCTGAATCTGTTTTTCAATAGATTTGACCAACCGCCCTCCCCCCTGTCTGCACAACAACCACTGCTGCCACTAAGAAATCAAGTCCTGCTGCCCACTCCCCACTCCACCGACACCCCCCCCCACTCCCAACACACAGCCCCCCATCCTGACCCTGACCAAGACCCAGGTGAGGACGGAGCTGAGGAAGATCAAGGCGAGGAAGGCGTCGGGACCGGACGGCATCAGCGCAAAGCTCCTCAAGTCCTGTGCAGACCAGCTGTGTGGGATTGTGACGTATATCTTCAACATGAGCCTGAAACTGGGGAGGGTACCACAGCTGTGGAAAACATCTTGTGTGGTACCTGTACCAAAAACTTCCCACCCCAAAGACCTGAACAGCTTCAGACCGGTGGCCTTGACGTCCCACTTGATGAAGACCCTGGAGAGACTGCTCCTTGCTCATCTCCGCCCCCTGGTGGAACCAGCGATGGATCCACTCCAGTTCGCCTACCAGCATGGCATTGGGGTGGAGGATGCGGTGATCTTCCTCCTTCACCGTTCTCTGTCCCACCTGGAGAAGCCCGGGAATATGGTGAGGATCATGTTCTTTGACTTCTCCAGTGCTTTCAACACCATCCAACCGATGATCCTGAGGGACAAGCTGCTGCGCGCAGGGGTGGACCAGCACCTGTCATCATGGATCCTGGACTACCTCACGAACCGGCCTCAGTTTGTGAGAACCCGGGACTGTGTTTCCGACACGATCATCAGTAGCACGGGGGCCCCCCAGGGAACGGTGCTGGCTCCCTTCCTGTTCACTCTTTATACTGCGGACTTCTCACACAACACAACACATTGCCATCTACAGAAGTTCTCTGATGACTCTGCGATCGTTGGTCTCATCTCCAGCGGAGATGAAGCTGAGTACAGAGGGCTTATCCAGGACTTTGTGGACTGGTGCCATCGGAACTGCCTCCAGATCAACGCGAGGAAAACTAAGGAGCTGGTGGTGGACTGCCGCAGGCATGGGCAGCCCCTCACAGCACCAGTAAATATACAGGGAACAGACATCGAGATGGTGACATCCTACAAGTACCTGGGTATTCATCTGAACAATAAACTAGACTGGTCACACAATACTGACGCACTCTACAAGAAGGGACAGCGCAGGCTGTTCCTGCTGAGGAGACTCAGGTCTTTTGGTGTACAAGGGGCGCTGCTGAAGTCATTCTATGACACGGTGGTGGCATCAGCCATCACTTTTGGAGTGGTCTGCTGGGGCAGTGGCATTACTGCAGCCGATAGGAAGAGACTGAACAAACTGATTAAGAAAGCTAGCTCTGTCCTGGGGCAACGCCTTGATCCGATGGAGGAGATAGGAGAGAGAAGGACGGTGGCTAAACTGTCATCTCTGCTGGAGTCCGAGTTCCACCCTATGCAGGACATACTGGATGCACTGAGGAGCTCATTTAGCAGCAGACTACATCATCCCAGGTGCACAACCGAGAGGTTTCGTAGGTCCTTCCTACCAACGGCTGTCAGACTGTACAACCTAAGCAGGGCTGCTCGCAGAGATAGCAAAAAGACGTAACAAACTAATAGTTTTTTTTTGAATGCAAAAGATGCAATAGACTTACACAATGGTCCTCTCCGGCATACAACTAGGAACATACCGGTCGCTATGGAGGGTGAGAATATGTATGGGCACATAATCATACCATGTAGGATAACTAAATAGACGGTTATGCTGTTTCATCCCACCTAGCAACAATGCTCTGCACTGTGTGTGTTTATATATTTACATATTTATTCCATCTAGCTACAATGCTCTGCACTGGGTGAGTTTATATTTATATATCTATATATTTATTCCATCTAGCTACAATGCTCCGCACTGTGTTTTTATATATCTACATATTATTCCATCTAGCTACATTGCTCCGCACTGTGTGTGTTTATACAGTATACTTGCATATTTATTCCACCTAGCTGCAATGCTCCGTACTGTGGGTGTTTATATATTTACATATTTATTCCATCTAGCTACAATGCTCTGCACTGTGTGTTCATATATTCATATATTTATTCCATCCAGCTACAATGCTCTGCACTGTGTGTCTGTGTGTGTGTGTGTGTATATATACAGTATATTTTATAGTAATATGTACATATGTATATTAGCTGCTCTTGCTTGCTTTTTTTTTTTTTTTTTTTTTCTTGCCTTCTGATTGTTGCTCTGAGTGTTGCTATCCCTGTGCTGTTGCAATCCTGGAATTTCCCCGTTGTGGGACTAATAAAGGCTTATCTTATCTTATCTTATATTGTAGCTGTTTAAGCAAGTCCTTGCACTGGCGTTTTGCTAGCTAGGATCCTCTGCATTGTGGGTGGAGGAGTCTAACCATCCAATCAAAAGACGTAAAAATGCTAACATTCTCAGATGCCTTCTATGCGTACCCCTGGACGTACAGAAGACATCTGACTGGTTAAAGCAACAGGATAAATGTAACTGTTAATTTCACCTACAGAGCGCACTGTTAATTCCTTAAGGCCCAAGGCAGATTTGCTTGACCCTGGCAACACAGATGGCTGAAATATGACTGGACAAAAAAACTCTACATGCATTAGGCTGCGTGTCCATCAAACGCATTTTTTCAGCTCTGGGTGGGTATTTTCCATTCATTCTCTATGTTGTTCAACGTTTACAGCGCTGTGCGCCCACGGTGATGAAATCTCGGCGGTGGCCGTTTTTTGTTGCGGCGCTCAGAGTTGAAAAAAGTTCAACTTTTCAGAGACTGCAGCTGAGCTCGTCAATGTCAGACCTAAGCAGCCAATCAGAACTGCTGCCTGGGCGGGACATAGGACACCAGCACTAGTCTGTACTCAGACTCCTGCTTTCCGTGTCCTCATATTTTACATCCAGAGCTGCTAGAAAACGTTTCCTGTCCATTGTTATTTAGATACTGCTATTAAAAAATCTGTAGAAAGTCTGACAATAGGAAAAGCGGGAGTGATGAGCTGAGAGTGACAAGCTGATGCAGGGATACAGGACACAGACTTTTTTTCCCCCAGAGCACAGCCTACAAACGCTGAAAAAAATAAAGCTCAGGGTGGTCGGGTGACAAAAAACGCATTTGGTGGACACGCAGTCTAACACTACTGGAAGGAGTACAACCAAGAGAAAAGCTACAAAATGAAGAGAATAGACTATTTGGAATAATTTAACCCCCTGAAAGGTTTATTATTTTATGCACTGAAGTAAAAAAGCAGGCTTTTATTTTGATAACAGTGGTTTTGTTTTCGTTTCCTGTGCCTGCTTGTGAAATTGTCAGTAAGGCTACAGTGCTTAGCAGAGACAGTCGAGCTACAAACGCTAATGTTAATCGGTTTATGGACCCGTAATGAGGCACAAGCTCTTATGGTGGTCGTAGTTTATGTACTGTGCTAAAATAAGAAAATAAAACTGTAAACTTCACCAGCAGTCAAGACCACTGCCATCACATATTACGGGGATCCATACACGCAATGTTCACTTTTTAGTATGTGTGGCTAAATCGTGTTCACTTATGTGCCCCTGTTGATTATTAAATAAATTGTTAAATGTTAAGTGTATTTTTTATTGCCATCAGCATGTTTGCACCCGGTACTGCAGAAGCTTTCCCAGTGCTGGGTGCTGCCACCGCCAGCACCGTGTGGGGGACTCTCTTGACGGACTCCTTGGTAAATACCAGTGGTGGACCGTCAGGGTCAGCAAAGCCTTCTCTGCTGGCCTAAACAGTATCAGAATTACATTTACAACCTACATTCTTATATTTGTTCCATGAGGGTGTATTAAACAGTGCAGTTGTTGCGGTTGCTTGTTATCCTCCGCCGTAGACTTGTCCATAGCACGTACTAGATAATTGTGGTTATCATAACAGCCCTATGTCCAATCAGCTGTATTTACCACCGGTGGACTCCAGTTAAGCTGTAGAGACATCTCAGTGATGATCACTGGAAACAGGATACACCTGAGCTCAATTTTGATCTTCATGGCAAAGGCTGTGAATACTTATGTACATGTGATTTCTTAGTTTTTTGTTTTTAATAAATTTGCAAAAATCTCAAAAAAAAAAAACTTTTTCATGTTGTCATTATGGGGTGTTGTGTGTAGAATTTTGAGGGGAAAAATTAATTTAATCCACTTTGGAGTAAGGCTGTAACATAAAATGTGGAAAAAGTGAAGTGCTGTGAATACTTTCGAGATGCACTGTACATGTGTGTGAGAGAGAAGAAAAGGATACTGGGATGTAAGAACGACCTTCTCTGTCACTGAAAGTCTCTTTTAATGATTGTTTTAATCTGTAAGCAGATGTGGGTAGAGCCCCTAAATTACTCAGGTAAAAGTAAAATTACTTTTTGATATCAATTACTCAATTATTAGTGGAAGTAATCGCCATAAATGGCTTGACTTTGAAAAGAATCTACAAAAAAGTTGCTTGAATAGTAACAACTTTACAATTTGTGTTTTTTCCTCCTTCAGTTTGAGACTATTTTTTTCCACAAATGTGCACTTTTTCAAAAATTTTGCCTTTTTTGTGATATGGTTGTGACTTTTTCATGTAAATTTACAACTTATTTCTTGTAAATTTTACTCTCCCACAATGTTTTTCTTAAATGTGACTGTTGGAAGAAAATAAACCAAAATCATATAAAGAAATAGTAATACATTAAATAACACATTTATTGCAATCAACACTAATACGATTCAATATTTCATTTGCCAAAATAGAGCAACTATCATTTTCAACTAACTCTAAGAGTACCACGAAACGTACTTGAGTAAAAGTGGAATTTTTTTTTCTTCAAAATTTACTCAAGTAAAAGGAAAAAGTATCAAGAAATAAAACTACACTCTACTTTACTGAGTAATACAGATATAAATTCTATTATTTTATATTTTTCTCTTGAAATAATTTACCCAATTGCTCTGTCGGTGCTTGGTTTACATTTTTGTTTGCAGGCCTGTGGCCAGCAGGTGGTGATGTGGGACAGCGAACTATAAAGAGCTGTCCTCAAGGTCAGTGCTTTGAGTGCTCCTAATCACTCTAAAGAGTCTAAAAGCTGTCTAACGGGATATTCGAGTCTGTATGGTGGTTTATTACAGGTTTATACATCAGCTGTTCAGTAGTTGGAGGGTCTACAGAGAAATAAGATCAAAATGAAACAAAGAAGGGGGGCAGAGCAAAGGTGACCTTGATTGATTCATGAGTGACATGTATGATGTCTTATCTGAAGCCACCCCACATCCAAACCAGCATCATTGGCTTTAATTTTCCTCCTCTGTTCCTCCTCAGGCTCAGCTAACAGGAGAATACACCCCCCCCCTCCTGTTTTCTACTTCCAGTGTTATTATCACTCACCTCAGACGTTAACATTTCGCTGTAGTTACATGCAAGTGGCAGGAAAACACATCAGAGCCGTCACAATGATTGATTTTACTGAAAACAAACTATGTTAAATAATATCATCATACTTGCTCCAACTTAACCTTAAATGTGCTATTATTTTATGTAAATCAGATTCCATCCATCCATACTCTTAACCACTTTGTGGGGAAGATTCCAACTGACACTGGGTGAGACATCAATTTTTAAGCTGCCCTTTGAAGCCTTTCAAGCCTGAAAATCACCTCTCCATGTCTGTACATTAACAGCCGCCATTCTGATCTGTTTATGTTTAGGAGTGGTCATTTCCTTTTCCTCCACCCTCCATCAGGTCTGTCAGTCCCGCTATTTCTCTATCCTCCCATTTCTGCATTTCTTCATTTCGGCGTCTCGCTCTGTCACCCCTCCATGGTCACGTCAGCCCTTTCCCTGCTGCTCAGACTCCAGATCATCTCGCTCGCTCTTGGTTTAATAACTGTTTTGTCACGCTCTGAGTCTGTGTCCTTCAAAGGAGTTGACTTTGATCAGGTTTCTCAAAGATCTGATGCAAACTTGTTTACATGATTTATATGAGTACATGCCCTGTCAGTGCCAAGTGTTGGGCATTGATCGGGCCATTAAAAGCATGATACTGTGCAGTTATTTTTTCCCCCAAAGTAGCTGCACATATTTAATAAGAAGACAGTGATGACTAATGTGTGCAAGGGCGTAACTTTGTTTCAAACATTGGGGGGTTGAGATCTCTGCCCATATAACGATTTAAAAAAAATCTTTTTATTATAAGACTGTCAGTACATCAGTACAGGCAGTCGTCTCCATCGTCCTCTTTTTCCATTTTTTTAAAGGAAAAGGATTTTTTTAAGCAAAGAATGACAGTATACATATCCTAGTGTTGAAGAAGAGCACAAAATCATTAACTTTGCTAAAAGGACAAGGCTAATTTACCTCTTTATTTTGGCATTCCCATATTAGTAAGAGCTGTAAAAATTATTTCCCTGATTTAACAAATCTACTGTATATTCATCCTTGTCTACGTAAAACTGCTACGTAAAATAGCCTACGTAAAGCTGCTTTTGGACAATCAGCCTTCTCATACAAAGCTATAATGGAATGGAACAAGCTCCCCACTGCTTTGAAGACCAGCACAAATTAGCACAAAAGCACAAATTATAAAAGACTTTTCCACAGAGACTAAAAAATGGATTTTAAGTAATCAAGCCTTCTAGCATTGAAAATAGGAAAAGCAACAGGCTGGAGGAGGTGACAAATGCCACAAGAAAAAAAAAATGCTGTAAGAAGCATTGCAGCTTTTTATTTATCAAATTATTTTTTAGCACTCCTTTTATTGCAAATGGACCCTTACACACCAACTGTCATGAATTGCCCTGGCAGGGGCAGACTGAGGGCACCAAACACTAGACTGTGAGTTGCAAAATGTTTAATAACAAAACTACAAAAATACACAAAGATAAAAACTTTCACAACACGACCAGGAGGAGGAAAAGGTAGGTGTGCGGAAACGCCAGGGAAGACGGGGCTCATGTCTAAGGAGAAACGGGAGAACAGCCTGGATGAAACCAGGCTGAGGTGAACGGGAACGCCAGGAAAATAAAGAAGAATGAGAGCTAAGACGGAGCACACCCGTCGATACGAACAGTAGGACGCTGCAATGAGTAGCATTGCAGCCGTCCTAAAATAGGTACGGGGAAATGAACAAATGATGAGCAGGTGCGGGTGACATGAGCGAGGAATAATTAGTGCAACACTGACAGCTGAGACAGCCTGCAAACCTGAGCTCAAAGCGGAAGTAACACAGGGCGCTGTCAACGTACAGCTGACAATAAATACAAAATGAGAAACAGACCAAAAGATACAAAAAGGGAAAACATAACCACCAAGGCGAGAACAGGATAATACAAAAAACTGGAATACTAATATCAAAATACAAAGGGGGAACTGAAGGTAAAGGTGAGTATAGGCTCATGTCTAATTAGGCAAATAATATTCATAATACAATACTAGATGGTCAAAGACACATAATGTAACACAAAACTTAGAGACAGGGATACTCATGAATGACCAGACCAAAAGGCAAACTCAAATAACATACACATTAAATACAAAACAGAAATAATAATAACAAAACAAACAGAACAAATGACAACCTCAAATACCAAACTACAGACAAGACCAACTCAAATACAAAATAAACCGAGATGAAGAAATACAGAAAATGATCTAAATAAACTTAAAGCCTGAGCACGGCTCTCCACCCATGCTCGGTATCATGACACCAACAAACTCAAAAGGTACAGTGTTAAGGTGATGAATCTTGTTAAACTAGGTGCTAAATCACTATACAGTGATAATAAGCCATCAATATCTCAGTGTTTGATCACTGCCTAATTTGTGTAATGCTGTCTTGTGATTAAATAAAATGGGAACATAAAACTAGAAATGCTATTTTTAAGCTCAATTATTGAATTCCAAACTAGAAAAGCACCCAGAGAGCACATGCCTCTACCAAGGTTCCTTTTGTCCCTCATGGATCACCTCCAACGTGTAATGGGTTTGTGTGTAGGCCTAGAGCAACTTCTGGTGACAATTGCATTAAAGTCTGTCCATTAGTTTTGGAGCATTGTTGCTAACACACTGTGAGAAAATAAGCGCCTTGGCGGAGGTATACATTCTCGGATCATCACCAAAATGTAATGGGTTCCTCTCTAGTCTAACTAACTACTAACTAACTAACCTGCACTTATATAGCGCTTTTCTAGTCACAAAGACCACTCAAAGCGCTTTCACTAGTACTAACCCTCAATTCTAAGGTCCTATAGGAAACAGATATCTAGGGACAATTTAGAACAACCAATTAACCCAAGAACCACATGTGGTGAAAATTTCATCCAAATCCCTCCAGTAGTTTTTGTGTAATCCTGCTGCACAAATAAAAACAAAGCCCTTGGTGGAGGTATGCACTCTCAGATCATCACCAAAATCTAATCATCAGTTTCCCATGCCATTACACACCTTTCTGGAAAATTCCATCAAAATCCGTTCATAACTTTTTGAGTAATGTTCCTAACAAACAGACTTACAAACCAACACACCAACCAATGCTGGCAAAAACATTACCTCCTCCTCTTGACGGAGATAATAAAATCAGTGATGCTCTATTGTTGTGCTTTTGAACTCATTTTAACACATTATGCGTATGGATAAAATTTAGAGTGCTGCATTTTCCTTAATGAGATATTTTAAAAAGTTAAAATGTATCTATTCTTTCATTCATCTGTTTGGTGTTTATTTCTTATATATTCGCTTAGATACTCTTTTGTGTAGCTGTGGTATTTTAACAGAGGATAAAAGATCTGAAAATGATCTGCAGGAAAAATAATTTATTTTAACGTGGATATTTAAGAATAACCTTCAGAGTGAGTTGGTCTCTAATTGAAAGTGATAAAATTTGCTTTTTAATTGAATTTTATAATTACTAAAATGTGACATTTTAAAAATACAGAACAGTTTAAGGTTAACTTAAATTTTGTGGGGATGAAAAACAATATTTAAACACATTTATATTTAAGGACCAGTGGTCGGAGTAGATTTTGTTTGTACTTGATAAATGTTTGGCGCTGCTAACATTTTGATGAATGCTGAAACATATATAAATTTCACTCTAACAGTTGACAAACAAATTCATTCTGATCACATTTCATGAATGATTAATACAATGTAAAGACCAAATTTGCATGAGAAAAGTTGATCATTTCTCAGATCAGCTAAATCCTACCAGTCAGCATTTATTCTGTGGTGTACTCCCATAGCTTTAACTTAGGTGTTAAGTGTTGTTTGTTGGACCCCCTCGAAAACGAGATGTTACATCTCAAGGGGTTTATCCAAATAAATAAATTTCAACTAATATTAGCAAAGTAGCAACCAGCTAACGGGTTTGTCCTTTTATTTGACAACCAACAATTTAAAATGGTTTGTTGGCCTTGTGGAGCTCTTTTCATTCTGTCACACTTGTGAGCTGAATGCATTCTAGACATAGACAAGCGTTCTCACCTGCCACCCCTACAAATGACTGCAAGTATTCACCAGAGAAGGTGCATGGACTGGCTGGGCAATACCAAGTCTGCAGGGAAGGGGGGGGAATCCATTGTGTGATTATTAGAAATGTTACTTTTAGTTGCTTGCAAATGAAAAAAAATGACAACTTCTACATACTCACTTGTAGATTTTTAAAAAAAAATTAATTATAATTCTGTGATTATGGGGGGGGGGGTTATATATGATTTTTTTTGGATCCCCCCCATAAATTATGCCTATGAATATGTGTGGGGGTTAGCTTAGCTTAGCATATGATCTGGAGCTGGGGCGACTGACAAGTTGTTTTTACTTCCATTCATGAAGTTGTTTTAATTTGTGAAGCTGGGGAAGCCTTGACATGATCGACGTAAAAGTCCCATTTGTTATGTCTGAATAACGGGAGACTGGAGTCGGTCTTATGCCAAGCAATGAACTGAACTTTATTATGGACACATACAACTATATACAGTCTGGCTGTAGCCTGCCTGATGGCACACCACACAGGGCGGGTACGGCAAGCCCTAAGGGCCAAGCTCACACACACACACACCACATTCTACACACAACATTCCCCTCTCCCTTACAAAAGTCCAAAACCCATACACACAGTTCAGACACACACCAATTTAGGACCCGAATCATGCACTAAGGAAAATAACGGGGAACAGTGAACTGTGATGGCCTAACACATTCACAGAAAACGTAGCTAAAATCTAGGTTGGTGGGTGGACTGCCACGCAACCCGCACAGCACAGAGGATTATTCTGCCACATATTAACTAAAAGAAAGTCCATTTATAACTAAAATATCGCCCTGTTGCTAGACTAAACAAAACACATAAAAAATTAATCCCCAAACAACACACATTACATTCACATGCACATCCCACTAACATTAAACACTTATTGAGAACACATGCACATATGAATATATTATTTACACTCTATCAACATATTTACACTTGGATTTCTATGTTATACAGCAGTCCATGGGCAGCCAAAGATAAAGCCGGCTCAGAGGCCCAGGGCAGTCCCATGGCATGCGCGCCCCTGGCCGCCGCCTGCCCCAGGATTGAAGCCGACCTACCCGGCAAGAATGTCCCTTCTCCTCATCCTCGACTGCTTCTCTCATCTGGAACTGCAGTGCTGCTGCCCGGCACACAGTCCCTCCGTGCCTGTCGGTCCGCTCCCGACCGTCTTCAGAACTGCTGCAGCTGCCGCCATTGTAGCTCCAAACATTCCGGCCCCCTGTGGCCGAGCTCTGGGGAAAACTAAAACTCGCTCGTCGGCGCCGCTCCTTGACCCAGGCGCCTCACCGTTGCTCCAGGCACCCTCGTCCAAGGCGCTCCGCTGTGCTGCCTCTGCGCCCGGCTGTCGCTGCTGTCTCCCGGGGCTCCCAGCGTCGCTTTCGTTGGTGTCACCTGTTGACCCAGGCGCTTTGCCACTGTGCCCAGCATCCTCGTTCAAGGCACTCTGCTGTGCTGCCTCTGCGCCCGACACCTCCTCTCTGTTGTCCGAGGCGCTCCGCTGTGCTGCCTCCGTGCCCGGCAGTCATTGCTCACTCCCGGGGCTCACAGCATCACTCTCGTCGACATCACTCACTGACCCAGGCACTTTGCTGCTGAGCCCAGCACCCTCATTCAATGCACTCCGTTGTGCTTCCCCTATGCCCAGCTGTTGCTGCTGCTTCCCAGAGCTTCCAGCCTGCTTGCTCCCACTCTCCTGCTGCCCGGACTCTAGCTGTGGGGAAGACTCTGGTTGCTGCTCTCCCTCTTCTGCTGTCGCTGCTCACTGCACCATCAATAACACCAGCGTTGAGCTCTTCGGCTGGCTTGCCGTCTTCAGTAACCAGGGGCTCCCCCACCCGTGGCCCCGGTTCTGCCTCGAAGTCCAGCTGGTAGCTTGTAGCTTGATTTTGGCATGCACCTAGCCTCGTGGTTAACTTCCCCATTGCCACTGACTGAGCCGTTAGCTCCTCCGAGCTAGCTAGCTTAGCTTCTTTTGACGCCAACAGCTCTTCTACCCACAGCTGCGTGGTCCTCGTATGTTCGGCAAAATATTCAGCCAGCTACCCGACAGCATTCGCATAAGACCCTGTCTCTCCCAACATGCAGAGAATTCTCCGACCTTCTACGCCGAGATGGTGAGCCAGAAGTGCTCGTCTTCATACTCCGTTGAGTCTACTTTGGCCAAGCGCCGCAATGTAACCCTTGAATATGGCCACCCATTTCAGCCACAGGATTGCTGGCTCTCCTGGGTACTCCAGAAACAGTAATAAGGATGGAGGTAGCCTATATGCCCCCATAGTTTTCTCTTATCTCCAAAATGTTATGTCTGAATAATGGGACACTGGAGTCGATCTTTTGCTAAGCAATGAACTGAACTTTATTATAGACACACACTACTATATACAGTCTGGCCGTAGCCTGCCTGACGTCATACCACACAGGACGGGTATGGCAAGCCCTAAGGGCCAAGCACATACACACACCACATTCTACACACAACACCATTCACTGTAAAATTGTGTTTTTTAGGTTTTAACCTTCAGAAATGTGTCTATTGGTCCCGTGATTATTGAAAAAAACAATTTGACCAAAAAAAATGCAATTTGACCAAAATGTTTCAAACATTGACGTGGGAGCTATCAAAAAGTAGGAAAAGTGCAGTGAATGGGACCTTTAAGAATTCAAGTTGGCTGCACCCTTTCCCCATGCATCAACAGTCGTGAAAAATTTACTATTTACTGGCACTTCTGTTTTATAAATCGCTTGCTGTTAGTCATACTCGCATACTCACCAAGTTATACTGCTATTGTTTTTATTCACAAACAATCTTGTACTGCATTGTTTCCATCAGTGTTGTTACCTTTGGCTAATAGTATAGTTAGGATTTTTTTTTTTTTTTTTTTTTTTGGTACAAGAAAGCAGTCAAATTGGACATGACTTTCTGACCTGGCATTGTAGAAGGAGAACACTATATTTCTTGATCATAAATTGTGACTTCCCCTCTGTGGATCACCACCTTATCGTGGTGGAGGGGTTTGTGTGCCCTAATGAGGAGCTATGCTGTCAGGGGTAACCTGCCCCGGTTGGGTCTCCCAAGGCAAATTGGTCTTGGGTAGAGGGCCAGACTAAGTCCAATGGATCCCCACGAAAAGGTTACAGCAGAGCAGTGGGGAGGTCACATAGTGTCCTATTTCTTAACAGATGGAGCTGATAACTCTGCAGTTACTGTAGATGCTGCATGTCGACTGGCAAAATCACTACCAGACCACATCCTGCAGAAGTCTACTGCATGGCTGGATGCAGAAAGCCTGATGTCAGTTGAGGTATTTGGTCATATAATTGAATAGGATCAAAATATATACACCAACAACTGATCATTGACTGTGTCTTATGTGCTGTATGTCTACAAAGCATCACGTCACGTGTTTGTGTGTTACTGCTGCTGAAAATTTGCTTTCTCTGCTGTATTCCTCCTGATGAGAGGTGACCTGACAGACTGTCACATGTGACTTATCGTGTGGCGGGCAGCACTGTGTTCAACCCCAGCCCTCGCCCTCACAAGACCCCATCAGAGCTCTGGCTAGCATTTAAAAGCAAGAGGAAACTCACATTCACTCACTTACTATACAAAGGTGGCTCCCAACAGGGTCGCACAATGCCCATGTGTGCCTGGAGCCATTCAGGTGGAAAATTACATAGCCCAATCAATCGCTAATAGAATGTGTTTCCTGTGGTAGGAGCCAATCAAAAGGCCACAATGTGTCCTCTGCTCAAAACAATGGCCAATCAGTTGCTCACTGTGCTTGTTGCCGTCATGTTGATCCCGATAAAATCTAATTATTCTCTGTTTGTATGCACATATATCAGTGACTTTGAGCAGAGACGGACAATGACAAGTAAACGCAAGATAATAAGAAAATAACCAAAGAAATGGAAGAATAAGCTTTTTTTTCCAACCCCGATGCCCTTTCAGTTTGTAATTAATTCAAATGTGATTTTTTCCCCACCATGCATATAATCCACTTCAGCGTTTTCCTCATTCATTTTATAGGATTTGATCTTGGCTCATTTGAATAAACATTTTGCTCCATATTAGTCTGGGTAATGAAGTGGATCTCAGAAGAAAAATGCTTTTGTTATGAGAGTACCACAAAGGAGTGTCACAGTGGTCAACTCAGCAGGGAAATTGCTGATTGGATACCAGATTCAATCTAATGCAGAATCCCAACAATTTAACAAAGTTTGAATGCCAAGTGATGAGCGCAGTGCTGGGAGGTGTCTTAATTGTTCTTTGGTAGATTTGTTGATCTAAATATACTTTAACAAGCACATTTTGAACTTTAAATATATGGAAAGTTCACATTCTTTTGAGTTGTAATTCTGAGGCGGTCATAATCGAGGCCCATTTGTTTAACTTATTTTCCTGTAACTCCTTCATAGCTAATGCTTCCAATCTTGTTTGCATGACAAACTCCTGAAACTGTTCATTGACACCACCAATAGTGTATACAATAAAAATACTGAAAAGTGTCACGTCAATTAATATTGTTTTTTCCAATTTGTTTTAAAACAATGTGACTACACAACCCTGGCCTTATCACTAAGCATCAGTGACTGAACTCAAATGCTGATAAATGGAAGTAATATTGCAGGGGCCTGCACAGGTGCAGGCTGTTGTTAACTGGGCAACAGCCCATTTGCCATCTTTGTGTGAGCTGCCCTGCCAGCAGAAAACAAATAAATAAATAATAACTGTTTTTTTCCTTACTATAGTAGCCTGTAATTGCTGATATTAGTACATATACATTTCCTGTTTTCTTATGCATTTTCAGTGGTTGTTATTTTACACATGTGGCTTTTTCCTCATAAATTTGCAACTTTTCTCACGAATTTAATAATAATAATAATATAATAATTATTTGTATAGCACTTTTCACAGACAAAAGTCACAAAGTTCTTTACATGAAAGAAGAGAAGCAAGAGGTTAAATGACAAAGATGTACAAATTAAACGAATAAAATTTACAGTGCTAAAATAAAACACAAGTTAAGAATAGATTACAACAAACAAATATAGTAAAGCTAGAAAAGCACTCGGAGAGCGCAGACCTCCGCCAAGCGGCACAGTTCCTCCCATAGAGTGTTTGTGTGTACGTTTTCAGATTCCCTGAGCATGAAAAGATATGAGTAGCAATTGGATTCACAATGATTATTTGTTTATTTGACATGGACAGTGCAATAAACAGACAATTAATGAATGACAATCAATGTGATAGTGATAGGATTAGTGGTTCAGTAGTGTAAAATGGGGCTATAAGGGACGGCGGGTTAATAAGGGACACTTTTGTGGGAAATGTTTTAAATGTAATTCTGCTTTTTTTATTTTGAGCAGGACGCTGAGTTGTGTTGTTATTGTCAAATATCCATGAATCCTTCATCAAATCTAGGCGGAAGCAAAATTAAAAAAGCAGAATTACATTTAGAAAAGTGTCCCATATTACCCCGCCGTCCCTTATAGCCCCGTTTTACGGTAGTAAAAGCATTGCCTCCTTGGCGGAGGTAATAAACTGAAGTGTTGGTGTGTCCATCTCCTCCACTGACGGATGCAGATTGGTTAGACAGGTTGCCGTGGGTTTCATATTATATTGGGGTTGCGCTCCGCGGCAAAACAGAATTTAGAGTCTTCCCGGCAGAGAGGTCGTTTTTACGCAGCGCCTATAGCTGGGCGGGGAATTTGTGGCAAATAATGGGGCGGCGGACAGGTGGCCGTGTGAGGTTTTGCAGCGTGGCGCAAAAGCAGTCACGCTGGCGTGCCCAGGGCAGCAGTGTTTTCCGCGTGCTTTTGTGCCTAAAACGTTGAAGAACGCGGAGTTTGTGTTGGTCAGACACGACAACCAGCGCAATGTGCGCAGCGCCTATGGCTGGCACAGGCACGCTGGGGGTCCGAGGCCAGCAGTATTTTCCGCATGCTTTTGTGGCTAAAACGTTGAAGAAGGCGGAGTTTGTGTTGGTCAGACACGACGCCCAGCGCCGTCCATTGCGCCTGCGCACATGTTGAAAATGGCCCTATGTCACAGTGTTGAAAAATGCTTTAAAAAAATTCCTGTATCCAGACGGTGAACCAGATCACCCCCAAAATTTAATCAGTTCTTCCTTGTACCATTTCCAACAACGCCTGAAAGTTTCATGCAAATCCGTCCAAGACTTTTTGAGTTATCTTGCTAACCAACAGACAAACAGACAGACAGACAAACACACAAACCCTGGCAAAAACATAACCTCCTCCTGGCCTTTCCGGCCTGGCGGAGGTAATAATACAAATAAAACCAACAAATAACGACCCTCTTACCTACCTAAAGGCCCGTCTAAACCCCAGTGTTTTAATCTGCTTCCTGAAAATAACCTCAGAGTCATTCAAACAGACTGAAGGGGGTAGAGAGTTCCACAAATTTGGTGCTACAGCTTGAAAAGCTGGATCACCACGTGTTTTAAAATAAGTCTGTGGTACCACTAATAAAAGCTGACCAGAGGACCTCAGGGGCCAAGAGGAGTGTGGTTGAATGAGGTCTGCAATGTAGGGGGAGGTGTGAGACCATGCAAGGCTCTAAAAGTTCAAACCAGAATTTTAAACTGAACTATAAAATTAACAGGGAGCCAATGAAGATTAAACAAAATAGGAGTGATGCAAGAAGTCTTGTTAACTTTAGTTAAAAACCTTGCAGCAGTACTTTGAACCATCTGGAGTCGATTTAAGGAAGTATTGTCAAGAACATTAAAAAGTGAATTACAATAGTCTAAAAGAGAAGAAATAAAAGCATTAATAACCATTTTCAGCTCAGCATAGATACCATGCCTCTCAGTTTGGCAATGTTTTTCAGGTGAAAAAAAGCAGAGCAAGTCAATTTTGCCACGTTTCTACTACTAGGAACCAACTGAAGGGGTCAGGAACTTCTTAAGGGCCGTTCCTGTATTTGGCCCTTTCACCCATTGTGTCTCCACTGTGGGAGAAGAACTGTCAGTCTCTGGAGGATTTGTTGGTGACATAATCGTCTGACCGGTCTGGTGATGGCCGGCTGTATGGGTTTTATTCATGAAGCCAGCGCCACACGAAATGCTATGTCGAAGTTTTATCCAATCAGCACCGAGTCAATCCTAAACCTGCCCCACAGTTTCTGGGGCTATTCTGAAGTACTTATTCCTGACCAGGGCCATCTTTCGGTTGCTAAAGGTTCCTGAAAACTCCCCCTTATGGGGAGGTTCCTGGTAATGGTGTCATGATTAATAAAGCTTGACAGCGCACGTGCACGATGCCAAAGCACAGGAGGAACCACACAGAGGGGCACATTTGAAAGTTTTATTAAATCTCAAAAACCAAAGCGCACAGCTGCAGAAACAGTCACTCACCAGAGGAATGGCCCTGTGGAGAGAAGACACGAGCTGTGAGCGGAGGAATGGAGTAAGGGGAAATGGGCGAGCCAAATTACCTCAAGTAGGTTCATTTTGTCTTCTTTTAATTATTTACTTTTTGTTCTTATTAAAGACAAAAATGGAAAGGAGATGTCTTTACCTTCTTAATATGTTTCGACTGTGCACTGCAGCCTTCGTCAGAAGAGTCAGCTGATTGCTGCCAGGTGACATTTATCAGCTGACTTTCGTAGGTGGGGCCAGCTCAGCAGACCTGTCAGATCCACCGAGCCGGCCCCGCCTTCCGCCGTCAGATGGTCTCTGACGGCCATATAATGTTATAAGCCAGTGTTTCTCATCAGATTGAAATCATATTGGCTCTGAGATGATGACGTTGATGACGGTTGATGACGGGTTTGAGAAGGGCTAAAACCCCTTCTCAAACCCCTATTAGAAAGTAAAAAAATCACAAAGGATGCATATGATCACCTGATTCCCACAGCCAGCATCACCCCCCGGATCTATGGAACTCCAAAAATACATATAAAGGATATCCCACTGCGGCCAATAATAGACAGTATTGGATCAGTCACGTACAACTTATCAAAAGCCCTGGTTGAAATCATCAAACCCCTCCTTGGACTATCAGATTTCCACTGCAAAAACTCAAAAGAGCTGACACAAGAACTCAAAAATATGAAAATAGAATCAGACAAGATCCTCATTTCACATGATGTCATTTCATTATTCACAAAGACACCTGTTGATGTCACACTACATATAGTGCAAGAACGCCTCAGTAATGACAGTACCCTTAAAAGACGCACCAATCTCACAGTTCACGACATATCCAAACTATTACAATTTGTTGCAAAATCCACCTATTTTCAATACAGAGGAAAAATCTACAGACAAAAAGAAGGATTTGCAATGGGAGACCCACTATCAGCCATTATGAGTAGCTTTTTCATGGAGGATCTGGAAAACAAAGCCATCAACACAGCACCTACACAATGCAAACCCACCCTTTGGAAAAGATACGTGGATGACATTCTGGAGAAAATAAGGAAAGGACACACATAAGAACTCACTGACCATCTGAACAGTACAGACAGCACTGGGAACATAAAATTCACACGAAGAGGAGGAAAATGGCACCATAGCCTTTCTGGACATGAAAATCCACCACAACGATGACGGCAGCATAAAAATCACAGTCTACAGGAAACCAACCCACACAGATCAATACCTACTATGGACATCAGAACACCCCACAGCACACAAACTATCAGTTGTCAGGAAGTTAAATGAACGGGCCACCATCATCACAGACCAAGAGGACAGACAGGAGGAGGAAAACCACATAAAACATGCACTTATACGCTGCCAATATCCAGTATGGGCCATAAACAAAGGGAAACAGCAAGTCAGAAACAAAGAAAACAAACAGGAAATAAGACACAGAACAAAAGCCGAAATCAAAAACAAGGACACCATAACTATACCATACATCCGAGGGATCACAGAACCAATTCAAAGGATCATGAAAAAATACAAAATAAACACAGCAGTAAAACCACACAAAAAATTAAGACAGTTATTAGTACACCACAAGGACAGAATAGAACAAGACAAAAAATGCAATGTAATATATGAAATATCATGTAGATCATGCAACAAAACCTACATTGGAGAAACTGGAAGATCATTCACCACAAGAAAAAAAGAACACCAGAAGGGAATGTGAGAAGGAAACACAAGGACGACTCACAAGATCACAAAAAGAAAAGGCAGAACAAGAAACATTAAAATCAGCAATATCAGATCACTGCAAAAGAAATAATCACATCATGGACTGGGACAACGCAAAAATTATTGGATCAGAGAGCAACAGACACAAACGCTGGATCAAGGAGGCCATAGAAATCAGAAAGCGGGGAAACGACACCATGAACCGAGATGAGGGGGCCTTTATGCTTTCCCACACCTGGGATCACATTCTCCAGAGACCATCTGAGGGCGGAAGGCGGGGCCGGCTTGGTGGATCTGACAGGTCTGCTGAGCTGGCCCCGCCTACGAAAGTCAGCTGATAAATGTCACCTGGCAGCAATCAGCTGACTCTTCTGATGAAGGCTGCAGTGCACAGTCGAAACATGTTAAGAAGGTAAAGACATCTCCTTTCTATTTTTGTCTTTAATAAGAACAAAAAGTAAATAGAGCCAAATTACCACTTACTTGGGAAATCCAGGGATGACCGGCAGGACTCAGCAAGGAATAAACGGACCAGTAAGGTAAGGGGGAAGATGAGCTGATGGTGCCTGACCGGGTGGAGTAGGAGCTGAGGATGGTGAGATGTGGCAGGAGAGCATGCACAGTCCAAGAGACACACCTACATGGTGGCAGCAACCTGAGGAAAAGGAGAAATAAGGTGAGACAACATTTTCACACTTATTACTTAGACTTGCTTGCCTATAGTGGGCAGTATACCCAGACGAGCCAGCGCTGACTGCGCGGAGAGAGCCTCCCTAAGTACGCTGGCTGATGAGTGGGTGCAGGTGTGTCTTCTGCCTCAGGTGTTGTGATGAGTTAGTGAATGTGAGGCAGGACGGGAGGGGGACGCTCCCGAAGAAAATAAATAAATCTGTTCCATTTACTGAAATGTGGATTACTTCTTTTTTTGGTCCAAATGATTCAAAAATGAATAAATAATTGAGCGTTTTGTCATTCCTTGGGCCTTACCGTTTATTACGCTGCAAAATGGTACTTACACCCTATAGGGTGGATCTTGTTGGTGTTGGACGGAGCCGCTGAATTTCTGCAAATGCCTTGTGACACAGTTTTCATTTTTGATGATAATATTGATTCAAATAAATCGAGGGTTTTATATAGCCGCTCTAAAAGGCTAGGAAACTGGTTACAAGATGTTCAAAAGTAAATTGGAGCCGAGTCCGCCCGGTGGAAAGAAAAATCAGTTGTCTACAACGAACCCGATATCCGCTATTCGATAAAATGCTATTCATCAAATAATACTGTGTTTATGGTTTGGATCGCATTAGAGTTGTCAAAAGGTTAAATTTAATGTTTATTTGAAAGGGACGTTAGTACAAATGTAAGTATGCTGGATTTACCAATCTGGTTGTGTGGAAAGAATAAACTACATCAAACTATATGCGGTGTAAAATATCTCTGTACAACTCTGTACAACATTTTTTCTGTATTGTCATTCAAATAGTTGTTTCATTTTTTTTTTCAAAATGAATGAACGTTTTAACATTTCGTTCAGAAATTTTCCCAGGCATGTGATCACACAGAGAGCGAGGGCAACATCACTTGCCAGTTGCTGGGGGTCCGGCAGGGGAGTCGGTCTGTTGCCGATTACTCTGTCGAGTTTCGGGTTGCTGCGGCAGACTCTAAGTGGAATAACGCTGCGCTACACAGCGTCTTCCTCTGGAGTTTGAACATCAATCTCCATGACGAACTGGCTATTTGGGCGAATCCCTCCTCTCTGGATGAATTGATCACCCAGGCAGTGGCTCTAGACAACTGGTTCCGGGAGCACGCTAGGAAGCAGAGGACCGCTGCTTCCTCGCCTGCCCCACAGCCGGTTCCCCCATCCCCTCGTGCTGCCTCCATGGTGCCCCCTCTGGAGCCGATGGTCCTGGCTAGGACCCATCTGACTCCGGAGGAGCGCCGGCACCGCAAAAAGGCGGGGGCGTGCATGTACTGTGGGAATACTGATCATGTCATCTCCAAATGCCCAGTTTGGCCAAAAGAGACGGCCTGTCAGTAACCGTGGGGGGTCTGGCAGGAGGTTCTTCTGGAAATCCTCCCAGATGTTTTACACTCCCAGCTCTCATCCAGTTACCGGGAGCTGAGTGTAAAACCTCCACTCTGGTGGATTCCGGAGCGGAGCAAAATTTCATCCATCAGGAGTTGATTCAAAAATTTCCCACCAGGAACCTCCCGACACTTGTTAATGTCTCTGCCTTATCAGGTTGTAGTCCCGTAGCAGTGACCTGGCAAACTGAGCCCATTTCAATCATTTTGTCCAGTAACCACCGCGAGACAATTCAGTTTTTTGTACTGCCACAATCTTTAACCTTCATGATTTTGGGATATCCGTGGCTTCACAAGCATAATCCCATAATCAATTCGGCCCAGGGTTCCATTTCTTCCTGGAGCTCCTTTTGTTTGTCGTCGTGTCTCCGATCGGCTGCTTGTTCACCCTCTCTCCTTCTCTCCTCCCCTTCGGCTGAGCCGGCAGATCTCAGCCACGTCCCCGAGGTCTACCATGACTTAGGGAAGGTCTTTAGCAGGTCGAGGGCCCTTTTTTTGCCACCCCATTGGTTCTATGACTGCACTATCGACCTCCTGCTGGACGCACAGCTGCCATCCAGCCAGTTCTACAGTTTATGTGGGCCAGAGAGGGAAGCGATGGAGAGCTACATTAAGGCCTCCCTTAGCGCCGGCCTTATCCATCCGTCGTCTGCCCCTCTCAGCGCAGGGTTCTTTTTTGAAGGTAAAAAAGATGGCACTTTGCGGCCATGCACTGATTACAGGGAGCTTAAATAATTAACACACACACCACAATTAAAAAACCCCACAACCAAAATGCCACACTATGTACAAGAAAACAACTGCACACTGGAGCCACATGCGATCTAGGGAAAAGGAGAGGAGAGGAAGGATTAATAATGGATAAGGAGTACAGGGTAAATACTGCTGAGGGAATGGGTCTTATGGTACTGGCAGAGAGCCCGACCGTAACTCCAGCCAGGGAGAAGAGAGGAAGAGCTGATGATGGCCGGTGAGGAGGAGGAGTGACTGGAGGACCTGGGTGGAGAAGCCATTGTCGAGGAGGAGGATGATTCAGGCGAGCGAGCAAACACAGCCCCGGAGATGCGCCACTGGCGGCGGCAGCAAACCTGAGGGAAGAGGAGGACTAGAAGGTAAGACAATGGAAGGGAATGATAATTTTGCTGAACAACAAGAACTGCTGTTGAATGGTGGCACAAACCCAACGATCCAGCAGAGAGCTCCTCATTTGGTGAGCGGCTTTAATAAAATTAACAACATTTTATATAAATTCGGGCCAGGGGGAGCCCCTATGGAGAGACCCATGGATTGGAACGCATGTGTCTGCATGATTCGACTGAGGATGTGGAAACATCTACCTGGTTTGGCTAGGATCACAGGATTTTCTGCTGATTGGCTCTGGAGTTTTTCCTGGTGTATCGAAAAATTAACTGGAAGAGCTAATTAAAAGCGGTCCCGGCATAGCTGCTTCTTCAACAATTCGACCAGACGGGGGAGTGCACTAACTAACGGCAATGACTAACATGGAAATTACCATCTGGCATGCACTGTAGAGGGATGGACTCTAAGATAAGATAAGATAAGATAAGATAAGATAAGCCTTTATTAGTCCCACAACGGGGAAATTCCAGGATTGCAACAGCACAGGGATAGCAACACTCAGAGCAACAATCAGAAGGCAAGGAAAAAAACAAGGACATGTTTACCCATGTTCTAGAAGGGAAACATCTGGAGTCGTTTTTGGTGCCTCCAAGGAATGGATTTAAAGCCTATGTATGGAAATTATGAACACAGGATTGCAAGAGATGAAAAAATTCTATGCTCTGAGTGATCTGTGTCTATCAGACCTTGAATTCGATGCCCTGTTGTCTATTTTCCTCCTGGATTAAGACAAAACAGAAGATTGTGCTTCTCTTTCATAAACATACTGGGGCTGCCTCTGAACTCTCAAGGACATGTGACTGGCTCAGGAAATTTCCATCTGCCATGCCTCAAGGACATGCTTCCGAGTTTCAGACACTAAGACATAACATCTCGGCTGGGAGAGATTTTGCTGCCTCCAGTAACTGATAAACACCCACCTGCATTCAACATACACGAACACACTGACTCATATACTGAATTACACCCATCCATTCACTGATCCTCTCTGACTTTTGGTCTTTTGGTTTTTTGTGGTTGATTGTTGCTCTGTGCTATTGAGAGATTTTTTTTCATTGTAATCATAATCTGCTTAAATATTCATAAGCTGTATTCTGATAACGAAGTTTTTTTCTCTCCTCCCCCCTTGTGTCGTTCCCTCCCCTCCCCTCCCTTTCTTATCTATCTCTGTTTGATGAGGCGCCTATTATGGCTGCCGTGTCGTTGTGTCGCGCTTGCACGCGCACCAATATGAAGTCAAATTCCTCGTGTGTTTTTTTACATGCTTGGCAATAAAGTTTATTCTGATTCTGATTCTGATTCTCTGGCCCTTAAATAAGCTGGTGAATCAGGCAGCAGGTGTGTTGTCACACAGGTGTGCTTGATGAGCTCCGGAGCCGGGAAAACAGAGACAGGACGGGAGGGGGGAGCAGCGCTTGCCTGATCATGACAGTGCCCCCCCCCCCCTCAAGAAGCGCCTCCTGGCGATCCCCCGGGTTTCTGTGGATGGACAAGGGGGAAATGCCCGGATCATACCCTTGTCATGGAAAAAGGACCATGGAATCCATGATCTCTCCTCCGGACCATACCCGTTTCAGTGCACCAGGTACTGCAAGCCCCGGCCACGGTGGCATACGTTCAGAATCCGCTGGACGGTGTATGTGATATGTCCATGGATGATCTGGGGAGGTGGAGGGGGGTCTGGAGTAGGGCACAAGGGGCTGGCGAAGAGATGCTTGATTTGCTAAACGTGGAAGGTGGTATGGATACCGAGAGATGGAGGCAACTTCAGCTGGACGGTGACATCATTGATGATCCGGGAGATCAGGAATGTACCCAGAAAATGTGGGGACAGTTTCCAGGAGTCCATCTTCATTGGTACCTTCTCTGCGGATAACCAGTCCTTCTGGCCTATGGAGTATTTAGGCGTTGCTGCACGTCTACGGCTGGCATACAGGCGGTTCCGCTTGGATAATCGTTGAAGAGCCACCCGAGTGGATCTCTAGACGTGGTGGCAGCGATGTGCATGGGCCTCCACAGAGGGTGCCACGATCTCCCTCTCCATCATGGGTAGGAGTGGTGGTGTGTATCCCATGGCGGCTTCAAAACGAGTAAGCCCCGTAGCGGAGGAGATGGCCGAATTGAGTGCAGATTCCACCCAGGTCAGGTGGGAGCTCCAGGTAGACGGGTTACAGGATGCCACACACCTCAGGGTCGCCTCCAAGGACTGGTTCACACGCTTGGCCTGACCGTTGCTCTGGGGATGATATCCTGAAGTGAGGCTGACAGAGGTACCCAGGGATCGACAGAACGCCTTCCACACCCGAAATGTAAACTGTGGTCCTCGATCTGAGACAATGTCCATAGGGATGCCGTGTAGTCGGATGACATGAATAGACAGGAGGTTAGCTGTCTCGGCAGCAGAGGGGAGACCAGGAAGGGGAACCAGATGAACAGCTTTGGAGAAGCGATAGGTGATGGGCTTCCCACCTTTGAGAAGGTGGGAGGCCCGAGACAAAGTCAATGGCAATATGAGACCAGGGATGGGAAGGGATGGGGAGTGGATGGAGGAGACTGGCTGGTGGTGAAGAGTCAGATTTGTTGGCAACACAGGTGTGGCAGGCCTTAACATAGTCTTTGACATCCGACCTAAGGGAAGGCCACCAAAACACCCGTTTAATAAGTTCCATCGTGCGAGTGATACCGGTATGACAGGTGAAAAAACTTGTGTGCCCCCACTGGATTACATCACTGCGAAGGGAGGAGGGCATGTACAGTTTGTTGGGCAGGCCTCCCTCGGGGACAGGTTCTGCTGACTGAGCCTGCCGGACCCTCTGCTTGATATCCCAGGTAAGGGCCCCCCAAATACAGGAGGAGGGCAGGATGGTGTCCGGAATGGGGGCAGCGGCTGTAGGAGAGAGAGAAGGAGAGGGGTTGGAGGAAAACTGGAGGGACAGAGCATCAGGTTTGATGTTGCGGGACCCTGGGCGATATGTGATGCAGAGATTAAATCTAAGAAAGAACAGGGCCCACCTAGCCTGCCAGGAATTCAAATGTCTGGCTGACCTGAGATATTCTAAATTTTTGTGATCAGTCCAGACCATCACCAGCTGATTGGCTCCCTCCAACCAGTGTCTCCACTCCTCCATTGCCAATTTAATGGCCAGCAGTTCGCAGTCTCCTACATCGTAATTTCTCTCGGCTGGAGACAGCCACCGGGAGAAAAACATGCATGGGTGGAGCTTCTGATCGGAGTCAGAATGCTGTGAGAGCACAGCGCCCACCCCCGAATCGGATGCATCATGAGCTTGGGAGTCTTCCTGCGCCAAGATAGGCGCGGTGGTAAATTTTTCTGTCAGTAAAGTAAAAGCCCGTTCAGCGGCCTCAGACCACTTGAACGAGCTCTTGGTAGATGTGAGCTGTGTCAGGGGCAGAGCAATTTTGCTATAATCCCGAATGAATCGGCGGTAGAAATTGACAAAACCCAGGAAGCGTTGAAGCTCCTTCCAGGTTTGGGGGGTAGGCTAGTCTACTACAGCCTGAATCTTTTCTGGGTCGGCCTTTAACATGCCCCCGCTCATGGTAAACCCCAGGAAAGAAGTGGAACAGGTGGAAAACTCACACGTCTCAGCTTTCACAAAAAGCTGATTCTCGAGCAGCTGCTGTAGAACCGTCTGGACATGGACCACATGTTCCTCCAGCGTGCGAGAAAAAATTAATATGTCATCTAAGTAAACAAACTCAAAATTGTTCGCCAGGTCTCGGAGGACATCATTGATTAAACATTGGAAGATGGCGGGGGTGTTGGTCAGGCCAAAGGGCATGACCAGATATTCAAAATGACCCAAGTGTGTTTTAAATGCCGTCTTCCATTCATCCCCCTCACGGATGCATACCAAATACTAAGCATTCCAGAGGTCGAGCTTTGTGTATATCCGTGCCTGTTGTAGGAGTTCAAAGGCCTAATTGATGAGGGGCAATGGGTATTTATCCTTAATGGTGATGGAGTTAAGTTATCGTGTTTTGTATAGGCTTTGGATTTTTCAATAAAGTGGTGTAAATTTTTCATCTGTGTCTGAGTGTTCTTCTGAAGTGGTTGCTCTGCACTTAAGCCTCCTCAAATTATCCAAAATCATGACAGTATTCTGGTGCCCAGAGATGGTTTTGAGGTTTCTCCAGACAGCGCTGATGTCACTCTGCTGCAGCTTGTCCTCTGTCTTCTTCCTGTAGCTGTCCTTCCCCTCTCTGACCTTCCTCCTTAGCTCGTTCTGTATGGACTTCAGCTTTTCCTTGATTCCCAACCTGAATCCTTTTTTTCTCCTTCAGCAGTGACTTTATCTCAGGGCTGATCCAGGGTTTGTTGTTTGAGAAACACCGTATGGTTTTGGTGGTTATGGTGTTCTCTACACAGAAGTTAATGTAGTTTGTGATGGTGTGTGTGAGGCCGTCAATGTCCTCAGCATGTGGATCACAGAGCTGCTCCCATGTAGTGGTTTCAAAACAGTCCTTCAGAGCGTCCTCTGCCTCCTCAGACCATATCTTCACTGTGTGGGTAATAGGAGGTTGTCTGTGTACCAGGGGTTTGTACACAGGCAGGAAGTGATCCAAGTTGTGGTCAGATCTCCCGAGGGGGAACAGTAGTGATAAGGTATAAGCCTCCTTGGTGTTTGCATAAAATAAATCCAGTGCTTTATTGTCTCCGGTGTGGCACGTGACATACTGGGTGAAAATGGGTAGAATGGAGGACAGGGAGATATGGTTAAACTCACCAGAGATTAGCTGGAGAGCTGTGGGGTGTTGAATCTGTAGTCTGCTGGTGACCGTGTGGATGATGTCACACGCTGCCTCAGCGCTTGCAGAGAGGGGTACATAAATAACAATCACGATGACGTGAGAACTCTCTGGGGAGATGTGCCGGTTGCATGCTAACAGCTAGCAACTCAATGTCCTTGCTGCAGTGTTGTTCTTTAATCGTGATGTACCCAGGATTACACCATCTGTTATTCACATACATTATCAGCCCCCCACCTCTGCTCTTCCCGCTATCTGGTGTCCGATCCACCCGTATTAAGTGGAAACACTCTAGTTCGATGTTGGCATCTGTTGCTAGTTCTGTTAGCCACGTTTCAGTAAACAACATTATGCTTATCTCTCTGAAGATGCTCTCATACCGTGACACAGCCGCCAGTTCGTCCATCTTGTTAAGCAGCTTTCTCACATTTCCCATGATAATGGATGGTAGGATGGGTCTGCACCTTATTTTCCTCATGCGTCGCTTCACTCCAGCATAACATCCCCGTCGTTTTCGGCTGATTTCTCGTGGGATATCGGGTCTCACAGTTAGCATCGCGGAGCAGCCCAATGCTAATAATTGACTCCTACTGTAAACAATAGCTCCTCCATTCTTCCGATCAGTAGTCACTGGCGATATCCGCGATGGCTAATATCAACGCCGGTGTGGCGATATTGTTTCCTTGGTGTCCGTGATGGATATGGGATAACAGGATCAGAAGAGTTGTGGCAAAGGAAAAAATGGATAGTAAATAAAGAATGAGAAAGAAACTCAGAATTGAGCTGCTGCTGCAAAGGGCTGCCGACTTGTGTGGTGCCGGAAGTAGCTAAATAAATTTAGCGTCATGTGGGGACACCATTAATATGTCTATGATTATTAATATTTAAAAGCTGGAATTAATAATTATTAATAACTCTTGCGTTACCTCGTTTGTAACACTAGGTAGGGCACCACTAATCATTGGGACAGGGTTGATGAGGACCCTATTGAAAACACTTAACTTATAAATTGTCAAATTCTTAAACTAAGCAATAAATAATTATTTAATTAGCAATATAGAATAGAATAGAACCTTGACTGTCATTGTACACAAAATACAATGAAACTCTGTTCAGCAGTCTCTTAGCAGCTTAAAATACAATCATCTTAGTAATAAATAATAATAAATAGATAAAATACTAATGCACTCTACATATACTGTATGTGACTGTGTGCATACCTACTAAAAGGGTTATGAGTGCAACAGTCTGTCTACTGCTCTAGGAAAAAAGCTCTCTTTCATTCTGCTGGTCCGGGTTTTGATGACTCTGAGCCTACCTGAGGGAAAGGTGGAAAACAGGTAATGTCCTGGGTGTGTTGGGTCATTCTTGATGTTTTTAGCTCTTCTAAGGAAGCGTGTGGAGTAAATGTCCTCCATGCTCGGGAGCGGGCAGCCCACAATCCACTGGGCTGTCTTTATGACCTGTTGCAGCTCCTTCTTTTCTCCCTCTGTACAGCTGGAGTACCAGATAGTGCAGCCATACGTCAGGACACTCTCTACTGTGCAGCGATAGAAGTTCTTAAGCAGAGCTGGAGGAAGTTTGTTGCGCTTCAGGGTTCTGAGAAAAAAGGGTCATTGCTGGGCTTTCTTGATGTTGTGAATTGTGTTCGCACACCAACTTAGGTCTCTGGATATATGCACACCCAAGAATTTGAAGTCAGCAGCCTGCTCCAACTCCTCCCCTTCAATGCTCAATCCTGCATGCTGTGGTTTTGATTTCCTGAAGTCTATAACTATTTCTTTAGTCTTCTTTGTGTTTAAGCACAGGTTATTGTCTCTGCACAGTGCCAACAATGTCTGAATCTCCTCCCTATAGGCTGATTCATCATTGTTTGCCACCAAACCCACTATGGTCTTATCATCCGCAAACTTAATTATTGTGTTAGAGCTGTGGGTGGGAGCGCAGTCATGAGTATACAGGGAGTACAAGATTGGACTGAGAACACTGCCCTGG
The DNA here is from genome assembly GCA_020510985.1 of Pholidichthys leucotaenia. Lineage (NCBI taxonomy): Eukaryota > Metazoa > Chordata > Actinopteri > Cichliformes > Pholidichthyidae > Pholidichthys > Pholidichthys leucotaenia. Next base: position 100,623,715 of record CM035837.1, read on the forward strand.
GGTACACCAGTACTGAAAGTGACAGTGGAGGAGGTAAGACTACCCAGCTTAACATGCTGAGGTTGGTTTGTGAGGAAATCTTTAATCCATTGACAAAGGGATGTTCCAAGCTGTAGTGATTGCAGTTTGCTGACCAGTCTGTTGGGGCTGATGGAATTGAAGGCAGAGCTGAAGTCAATAAACAGCATCTGAACATAGTGTCACAACTCGCCGCTCCCAGTCATCTACCTCAGCTGCGCGCACACCTGCGCCTCGTCAGTCACGGGCTATTTAACCCACTCGGCCCAGAGCATCGGTCTGGAGCCGTCTGTGTATCTACGCTCTCAAACTCTCCGCAGGATCGTTCCTTCCCGTCCTGCAGTTCCTCTCATCAGCACGTAAGCTGTACCTCCACTCACCTGTCTCCCAGTCTCTCCCCTGTGCACAGGTGGATTCCCTGGTGGCGGATTCCCCCCGTCTTCGCCATCTCCTCTCCCCTCTTCTCCACTCCTCGTTGTGTGCGCAGCAGGGCGCTGTCTCCCAGGCAGGAGATCCTTTGCCAACGCCAGCCACCTTTCCACCTGCAAGTAAGCAACGTTCAGTATATCTCTCCCGCTTGGTGAAGCTGTACTCATATCTCTGTCTCTGCTCTTCCCATAGGGTTGCCTGGCTGCACGGTGTGCCATTCTGCCCCCGACGCTCCTCGTTCACCCACAGACCATACACATACCGCATACATGCACTCATTCACTCCTTGTTGTTGAATAAAGCTGTTGAATCTTACCTGAGCCTGCGTGCGTGTTTCCTGGGCCGATAATTATGTCAGTATGGCTCCAGCAGGGCGGCCCAGTGGACAGCGGGCTCGCACGCCGTTTTTCCACCCTCGAGGCTCGGGTGGATTTGATAGCTCATCAACAACAAGTGATATTAAACCAATTAACTACAATTATTCACCGGTTGGACCGTCTCGACCCCCAGCAGGCGTTCCCCCCGGCTCATCATGGCGGATCAGCTCCGGCTATTTCCGCGGCTGGCCAGCCTCGCTCGGGAGCACCTACCCGGCTCACTCCAATCCCCACTCCTGCACGCTTTAACGGGAAGCTCGGTGAAGCGCGGGGGTTCATCCTGCAATGTGAGTCGGTGTTTCAGCGCGTTCCCGGGGATTTCCCCTCAGATCACAGCCGAATTGGGTACATACATGGCTAACCTCTTGGAGGGGCGAGCGTTAGCCTGGGCTTACGCAGTCATGTCGAAGCCCAGCTACGCAAACCTCTCCTATGACCAGTTCGTGCGAGATTTTCTCGAGGTGTTTGACCACTCGCGTCGCGACAGCATCCTCGCCGACCGGCTCCTTAGCCTTCAACAGGGTAGCCGGTCGGCGGCCGATTACGTTGTTGACTTCCGGGTGGCAGCGGAGGAGGTTGGCTGGGGCGAGGCTTCTCTCTGCAGCATCTTCCTTCGCAGCCTCAGTTCTGGTCTGCGGGATGAGTTGGCCAGCCGGGATCTCCCGGGGCGGTTGTCCGAATTAAATTCCCTGACAATCAGTTTAGAAAACAGGCTGCGAGAGTGAGCCGCCAAGCGGAAGTCCAACAGCCGCCCGCGCGGATTCCCCACCCGCGCCTCTCAATCTCGCCCCCTGGCGTTACCCGCTCCGGAGCCCGCCGATGAGCCAGAGGCGATGTTGGTCGGGCAAACCAGGCTCCCCCTAGCGGAGAGACAACGCCGCCGGGAGCTGGGCCTCTGCATGTATTGCAGAGGCGATCAGCATACCGTGGAGCATTGCCCGATCAAGCCAAACGGGGGGGTCTGCGAGTCACTGTAGGGGGCCTCGCGGACACCAACCAGCCAAATCCCCTCTCCAATTGTTCGTTGCCCATTAGGTTCTGCCACAACTCCACCGGGCACCTCACTCACGCACTGGTGGACTCGGGGGCAGAACAAAACTTCATTTCCAAGAGCCTGGCAACCTGCTTGGGCATCCCCTGTCAACCACTGTCAGCTCCCCTTAACCTCGTCACCCTCTCCCGTTCGCCCCTGGGAGTGGTGACGCATCGCACCAGGCCGGTGCCAATCATTGTCTCAGGCAACCACCGAGAGGACCTCAGCCTGTTCGTCCTGTCTACGTCAGCGGCCCCCGTCATCTTGGGTTACCTGTGGCTGTGCCTTCACAATCCCGTGCTTGATTGGCAGTCTGGGAGTGTCCTCTCGTGGAGCTCGTTCTGCATGGGCACCTGCCTCCAGTCTGCGGCCTGTGCTCCATCCCCTCCTCCTCCTGCTCCTGACTCCTCTCCTGACTCCTCTCCTCCTCTCCTCTGCGTGTTTCCTGGGCCGATAATTATGTCACATAGGTGTTTGGATTTTTGAGAAGGGCAAGAGCTGTGTGTAGTGCTATTGAGATAGCATCATCTGTTGATCTGTTTGGCCTGTAAGCAAATTGATGTTGATCCAGGTCCAAGGGAATGCAAGATTTGATGTATTGCAGCACCAGTCTTTCCATGCATTTCATGATTACTGGTGTGAGAGCAATGGGCTGATAACACTGGTCAACACCAAATTTATTGTCTAAGTTTTTTTTAAGCTGATTTAGGACAATTTTGATGTGCTGAATCCAAAAATCCCATTGGTTTTGCTCAATCAGGTCAACTTTTTGAACTATGGGCACATGTTGTTTTTACGTTTTTGTTTACATGTACAGGTATTTTCGTTTTATATGACGCAAAATTCTTTTTTATTTCTTGAAATTTCTCGAACTCTGAAGAGTTTGCATGCGCCAATTTATGACATGATGTCATAAATTGTCATGATGGCTGATTACTGTTGGACTCTGAAGAGAGACATCCCTGCTGCTGTGCATTCCAGAGGTTTAAATAAAATAAAAACCTGATCTGATTGAGAGAAACAGATGTAATTTTTGGATTCAGTGGTGCAAAATTGTCTTAAATCAGTTGAAAAAACACAGACAACTTACAAAAAAATTATTTTTGTAACCCTGTGTAATCATTTAAACCTGTGACAGCTGAAGTTTTGAGCACAGGAATAATGGTGGCAGTTTTGAGGCAAGTGGGAACTGTGGCTTGTTGAAGTGATCGGTTAAAAATAGCTGTAAATACTGCGGCTAGCTGACTAGCACATGTTTTTAGTACCCGACCTATAACTCCATCTGGTCCTGGTGCCTTCCTGGTGTCGATGTTATGCAGGACCCGCTGGACTTGATTTGAATGAAAAATGAGTGGCTGCTTGCTCTCAGATGCTGTCATAGTCATATCTGATTCTTGCCTATGATTCTCCTCAAATCGAGCAAAAAATGCATTGATTATTTAAGAGGGAGATGTTGATGTAGTTTTGCTTGTAATCAATAATAGTCTTGATACCTTGCCACATAGCTCGTGGGTTATTTTCTCTGAAATTATCCTCAATGAGCTGTTTATATTTCATTTTTGCTGCTTTGATGCCCCTCTTCAGGTCTGCTCTTGCATCCTTGTAGGTCTCCTTGGCCTCCAATCTTAATGCTGCACCTCTGGCCTTAAGCAACTTTCTCACGTTGTTGTTGAACCATGGTTTTTGGTTGGGGTATGTTTTAAGCTGTTTTTCTGTGGTTATGTTATCTGTACAAAATTTGATATAAGGTAGTATTGTAGTGGTGTAATATTCAATATCTGGATGTTCAAAAATCTCCCACTCTGTCCTCAAAGCAGTCCTGTACGGATGATGAAGTCTCCTCAGTCCAACACCACACAGTCCTATATTGTGGTTTTACTCTGCAAATGAAGGGGTTGTAGGCTGGTGTTAAAAACAGAGCTAGGTGGTCAGAGTGTCCTAAGTGGGGAGATGAATGAGTTTTTTATGCTCCAGGAATGTTCATGTACACCTGGTCCAAAGTTTTATTTTTCCTTGTTTTAATGTCCACATTTTTGTGAAATCTGGGTAAAACAGTCTTGAGGTTAAAGTTATTAAAATCTCCTGCCACAACAAAAACACCCTCCTGTAGCCTGTTAAGTTGTTTGCAGATGGCGTCATGCAGTTTGCTCATGGCTGTCTTAGCATTAGCCTGAGGATGGAGCAGTGTATCAGTAGCAGTGTATGCTGCTACGATGAACATTACAGAAAACTCCTTTAGCAGATAAAAGGTCTGCACTTAAGCATCAGAAACTTCAAGTCCGGACAGCAATGCCTTTCAATAACCGTTGCATCAGTGCACCAGTTGTTATTTATATATACACACACTACCCCCTCCTCTCGACTTACCAGAGTCTGCTGTGCGGTCTGCCCGGTAGATGGTATGGCCTGCTAGCTCCACAGCTAGGTCGGGGATGTTTTCATGCAGCCAGGTCTCTGTTATCACCATAATGCAGCTGTTCATGCAGTTGTTCATAATCTGTAATTTAATGTCGTCCATCTTATTGATGAGCGAGCGGGTGTTGGAGAGGAAAATGCTAGGGACAGCCGGTTTATATGGAGATGCTCTCAGCCTTGCTTGGATCCCGGCTCGCTTGCCCCACTTTTTCTTTCTCTCACGGCGGTGTTTACGTCTGCTTTTCAGCCTAGGCTTGAACCGGGTGCCTGTATGCTCCCGTATGGCTGGGCACTGTATTGTCTTCGGAAATGAGACCAAATTTTCTGGAGCCCACCCAGTCCAAAACTTTTTCAGGCTCATGAGTTCATTTCGGGTATAAATCCTGTTAGCGCTACCACTAGAAAAGCTTCTTGTAAAAAGACAGCGCTGAGCTGCTGCGTTGGCACATGCCGCCATGACAGTCCTTATCATATTTGATCAGTCTCATAATCTGGGCATCGGTTGTTGACACTGTGTGATTCTAGAATCTGGACGGAGAATACACCGATGAAGAGGTTGGTAAATTTATTACAGGAAAACCCAAAATGACAATAGACATCTGTATATATATGTATGGGCGGTGCGGTGACGCAGTGGTTAGCACTGTGGCATCACAGCAACTCACCCTTGGCCATGGGATCCTGGGTTCGATCCCAACCGTTGACCAACAGTGATCTGTGTGGAGTTTGCATGTTCTCCCCATGCCTGTGTGGGTTTACTCCAGGATTTCTCCGATTTCCTCCCACAGGCCAAAATCATGCAGGTTAGGTTAACTGGAGACTCTAAAGTGGCCCCAGGTGTGAATGTGTGTGTGAATGATGAAGGGATAGCGCTGTACCATGGCTGCTTCATCGATCCAGGTGGATGTCCTGAATTTCCCCTCTGGGGATCAATAAAGCACACACACACAAATAGCTTGTAAAATGAGAAGATAACCAAAAAAAGCATGAACAGCGGTAATTTTGCATATATGAAGAAACAGCAATATTTACATATTGGCAGGTCTTGTGTATGTGGAATAAAGGTGTAATGCAATTGTGTAGCTGGATGGAGAGTTAGTGAAATGATAATGGTGACAAAAATTGAGTATAGCGCAAAGTTAATGAAAAGAGAATTTGATAAAATGTGAAAAAGGAAAAACAGATTGACTTTATATGTATTGGTATCAGCAATCGGCAAAAATTACTTTTAAACTATCGGCATGTTGGCTATCGGCAAGAATTCTACTATCATGCACAGAGGCGTAGCACCAAATTTTGGGCCCCGGGTACAGCACTGTGTGTGGACCCGTCAATCACAAACAAAATTTTGAATTTTACATTTCAAGGTTTAAGATTGGTCCATTTCCATTAAAAGCCTTGGTTAGTAAGTTCCACTGCTATGGATAATTTGATGCTAGTATATGATTTGTTAACTGTCTTTGAGAATATGTTTACTGTCATCAGTATTTCCAAACCTCTTTGTCTATAATGCACTTTTGAGAACGGACCTGTAGTATTTTTCCATTTACACTTATTTACTTACATGAACTTACATGAGTTGTGAGTTGAGCACTTATTTATTTATTTATTTTCTGTCTCATTGATCTTATTCTTTTGTATACGTACTTCCATTTTTTGGCTAGTAGAGCATCTTTACCAAATCCAGTTTCCAATTGAGATCAATTTGCTGTGATGTGCACAGACATTTTGGGGGGCAGGTGGTCAACCACAAAAAGCACTCCTAAATAATGAAAAAAGGAAATTTACAGTGCATCCAGAAATCATTCACAGCGCTTCACTTTTTCCACATTTTGTTATTTTACAGCCTTTTTCCAAAATGGATTAAATTCATTTTTTTCCTCAAAATTCTACACAATACCCCATAATGACAAAGCGAAAAAAAAGTTTTTTTGGAGATTTTTGCACATTTATTAAAAATAAAAACTAAGAAATCACATGTACATACAGTGGATATAAAAAGTCTACACACCCCTGTTCAAATGCCAGGTTTTTGTGATGTAAAAAAATGAGACAAAGATAAATCATTTCAAAACCTTTTCCACCATTAATGTGACCTGTAACCTTTACAACCCAAGTGAAAAAAAACAAACAAACCCTGAAATCTTTTAAGGGGGAAACTAAAAACTTAGAATAACCTGGTTGCATAAATATGCACACCCTCTTATAAATGGGGATGTGGCTGTGTTCAGAATTAACCAATCACATTCAACCTCATGTTAAGTGGGAGTCAGCATACACCTGCCACAATTTAAAGTGCCTCTGATTAACCCCAAATAAAGTTCAGCTGTTCTAGTAGGCTTTTCCTGACATTTTTGTAGTCACATCTTACAGTACAAGCCATTGTCCGCTGAGCTTCCAAAGCATCAGAGGGATCTCATTGTTCAAAGGTATCAGTCAGTAGAAGGGTACAAAAAAATTTCTATGGCATTAAATATACCATGGAACACAGTGGACAGTCATCATCAAGTGGAGAAAATATGGCACAACAGTGATATTAACAAGAACTGGACATCCCTCCAAAATTGATGAAAAGACAAGAAGAAAACTGGTCAGGGAGGCTGCCAAGAGTCCGACAGCAACATTGAAGGAACTGCAGGAATTTCTGGCAAGTACTGGCTGTTTAGTACATGGGACAACAACCTCCTATCTAGGGTGGCAAGACAGAAGCCTTATCTTAGGTAAAAAAAACATCCAAGCCCGGTTACATTTTGCAAAACCACATTTGAAATCTCCCAAACACATGTGGGAAAATGTGTTATGGTCCGATGAAACCAAGGTTGAACTTTTTGGCCATAATTTGGCGCAAACGCAACACGGCTCATCATATATACATATATATATATATATATATATACAGTATATATACAGTATATATACACTACAGTTCAAAAGTTTGGGGTCACCCAGACAATTATTTTGTGTTTTCCATGAAAAGTCACACTTATTTACCACCATGAGTTGTAAAATGAATAGAAACTATAGTCAAGACATTGACAAGGTTAGAAATAATGATTTGTATTTGAAATAATAATTTTTTCCTTCAAACTTTGCTTTTGTCAAAGAATCTTCCATTTGCAGCAATTACAGCATTGCAGACCTAACATGATTGCACAAGGGTTTTCTAATCATCCATTAGCCTTCTGACGCAATGAGCAAACACATTGTACCATTAGAACACTGGAGTGATAGTTGCTGGAAATGGGCCTCTATACACCTATGTAGATATTGCACCAAAAACCAGACATTTGCAGCTCGAATAGTCATTCACCACATTAGCAATGCATAGAGTGTATTTCTGATTAGTTTAAAGTTATCTTCATTGAAAAAAAAGTGCTTTTCTTTCAAAAATAAGGAAATTTCTAAGTGACCCCAAACTTTTGAACGGTAGTGTATATATGTGTGTAAATCATATATAAGCTATTTAGTCGGTTTTATTTTAGGCAGTTTTAGTTTGGTAACTAGTTTAGTTTTAGTAATGGACAATACCATTGTCTATTATGCTGTGTGTGTGTGTTTCTGTCATTTTGGTCATCTTCTGTCATGCTGCTGTTACACTGTAATTTCCAAGTTTGGGATCAATAAAGTACATCTATCTATCTATCTATCTATCTATCTATCTATCTATCTATCTATCTATCTATCTACAGTGGCATGAAAAAGTGTTTGCCCCCTTCCTGATTTCTCATTTTTTGCATGTTTGTCACATTTAAATGTTTCAGATCATCAAACAAATTTAAATATTAGACAAAGATAACACAAGTAAACACAAAATGTAGTTTTTAAAAGAAGGTGTTTATTATTAAGGGTAAAAAAAATTCCAAACCTACATGGCCCTGTGTGAAAAAGTGATTGCCCCCTAAACCTAATAACTGGTTGGGCCACCCTGAGCTGCAACAACTGCAATCAAGCGTTTGCGATAACTGGCAAGGAGCCTTTTACAGTGCTGTGGAGGAATTATGGCCCACTCATCTTTGCAGAATTGTTGTAATTCAGCCACAATGGAGGGTTTTCGAGCATGAACCGCCTTTTTAAGGTCATGCCACAGCATCTCAGTTGGATTCAGGTCAGGACTTTGACTAGGCCACTCCAAAGTCTTCATTTTGTTTGTCTTTAGCCATTCAGAGGTGGACTTGCTGGTATGCTTTGGATCATTGTCCTGCTGCAGAACCCAAGTGCACTTCAGCTTGAGGTCACGAACAGATGGCTGGGCATTCTCCTTCAGGATTTTTTGGTAGACAGCAGAATTTATGGTTCCATTTACCACAGCAAGTCTTCCAGGTCCTGAAGCAGCAAAACAGCCCCAGACCATCACACTATCACCATAATATTTTACTGTTGGTATGATGCTCCTTTTCTGAAATGCTGTGTTACTTTTACACTGGATGTAATGGGACACACACCTTCCAAAAAGTTCAACTTTTGTCTCGTCAGTCCACAGAGTATTTTCCCAAAAGTCTTGAGGATCATCAAGGTGTTTTCTGGCAAAACTGAGATGAGCCTTTATACTCTTTTTGCTCAGCAATGATTTTTGTCTTGGAACTCTGCCATGTAGGCCATTTTTGCCCAGTCTCTTTCTTATGGTGGAGTCGTGAACACTGACCTTAACTGAGGCAAGTGAGGCCTGCAGTTCTTTGGATGTTGTTGTGGGGTTTTTGTGACTTCTTGGATGAGTCATTGCTGCACTCTTGGGGTAATTTTGGTCAGCCAGCCACTCCTGGGAAGGTTCACCATTGTTCCATGTTTTTGCCATTTGTGGATAATGGCTCTCACTGTGGTTCGCTGGAGTCCCAAAGCTTTAGAAATGGCTTTATAATCTTTTCCAGACTGACATATCTCAGTTACTTTGTTTCTCATTTGTTCCTGAATTTCTTTGGATCGCAGCATGATGTCTACCTTTTGAGGATCTTTTGGTCTAGGTCACTTTGTCAGGCAGGTCCTATTTAACCCCTTGCACTCCGGTCAATTTCCCTAAAAATGCCAAAAAATAACGTGCCCAAAGTAAATCAAAAGCTGTTCTTCAACCCTTTGCAGCATCTTCATGGGGTTGGTCTCATTTAAAAGAAAACACTTTGAATTTTTTGGCAAAACAGTCATAATCTCTCTAAGTGCTCCTGCCACTGAGTAACAGTCATCTAAACATACTGAACTTGAAGAAAATAAATTTCACCTGGGTGTTTTTTTGGATACAAATGGATGGATGGATGGATGGATGGATAACAAACAATCCCCCCTACACACACACACAAAAACATGCCACGTAAAAAATGTGTGGCCTTTTTTACAAGAAAAAATAGCCTACAGTGCAATAAAAATTATACTAAAACATTATTACATTTCTAGAGGGTAACAAACAACCCACTGGGAGGAGACCCCGGGGCAGACCCAGGACTCGGTGGAGAGACTATGTCTCCCAGCTGGTCTGGGAACGCCTTGGTATCCTCTCTGGAGAGCTGGAGCAGGTGGCTGGGGAGAGGAAAGTCTGGGCTTCTCTGCTTGAACTCCGGAAAAGCCGTAGAAGATGGATGGATGGATGGATAACAAACAACCCCCCCCCCCCCCACACACACACAAACATGCCACGTAAAAAATGTGTGGCCTTTTTTACAAGAAAAAATAGCCTACAGTGCAATAAAAATTATGCTAAAATATCTATCTGCAATGCAGAGGATAACACCCCCCCGCCCCGCTACAGAGGAACTCTGCACACCAAAAAACTTGTGGCCATCACGCACCGTTGGAATTACCGATCGGTCAAAAGTGATTTTTATTACTATTTTCATCGATAAAGAATAATTTAGCTTATAACGCTTACCTGTCCACAGCAGCAATAAGTTCCTCATTGTCAGACGAACATGAAGCTGGTCTGGTTGTAACGGACTCGTGCTTCTGGTCACCCGACCCGGTCAAAACATCTCCGCTTCCACGCTTGCGGTTTTGGCGAACCATTTTTCCAAACAAATAATCTAAAAAAGACTGGCTGATGCTACCGTTCCGCACAGGTCTCAATGTCAGTCACCCAGCGGCTTAGGCAAAAGAGATTTTATGCAGGGAGACGCACGTCAACTGTCAAACTTCTCTGCTTCAATTGGCTCGTATTCGCAGCCGTTGGTAGGCAGGTCCTTCTTGCTAGGTTTTCAGTCATTGGTTCATCAAGGTTTCAGAAACCCAATTCAAGGCTCTTATTAGAGGTCATTCAAATCTAAACCAATCATACACTCCTTTGGCTTTCTGTTCACAGCTGTGTGAAAAGAAAGCTGAACAATGCAGCTTTTTTTTTTTTTTCCGTGCACACTCAGACGCACAGGCACTGTGCGTCTGAGTGCGCACTGAGATGCACAGTGAGTTCTGGGACGCACGAGGGCGCACTGGGACGCAGAGACGTGCCCGCCCGCGGTACACCGGAGTGCAAGAGGTTAAGTGATTTCTTGATTGAGAACAGGTGTAGCATTAATCAGGCCTGGGTGTGGCTAGAGAAATTGACCTTGGCTTTCTAAAGATGTGATAAACCACAGTTAATTTATGTTTTAATGGGGGAGGTGGGTAATCACTTTTTCCAAACAGGGCCATGTAGGTTTGGATCTTTTTTACTCTTAATAATAAACACCTTAATTTAAAAACTGCATTTTGTGTTTGCTTGTGTTATCTTTCTCTAATATTTGAATTTGTTTGATGATCTGAAACATTTAAGTGTGACAAACATACAAAAAAATTGAGAAATTGGGAAAGGGGGAAAACACTTTTTCACACCGCTCTCTCTCTCTGTCTCTCGCTCTCTCTCTCTCTCTCTCTCTCTCTCTCTCTCTCTCCAAAAGAACACCATCCCTACAGTGAAGCATGGTGGTGGCACCATCATGCTTTGGGGCTGTTTTTCTTCAGCTGTAACGGGGGCCTTAGTCAAGGTGGAGGGAATTATGGACAGTTCCAAATACCAGTCAGTGTTGGCACAAAACCTTCAGGCTTCTGCTAGAAAGCTGAAGGTGAAGAGGAACTTCATCTTTCAACATGAAAATGACCCAATGCAAACATCCAAATCAACAAAGCAATGTGTTATGTGTGGGATTTGGCCCTCAGGGCTTGCCGTAGCCTGGCCAAGGGGGGTAGTGTCGTGAATCCGGGTTTGTTCTGACTCGTTGTTATGATTTGTCCTAGTTTTCCCTCTGACAGCTCTGGCACGCCCTCTCCTCCTGTCAAGCTCTGTCAGCTGCACTGTCAGCGGTGCTTGCTCACACACACACACACACACACACACACACACACACACACACACACACACGTGTGTGTGTGTGTGCCGGTGTGTGGCAATTCACACATTGCCGGTGTGAATGCCCATGCATTCACAACGGCAATCTCTTTCCTCATTAGCGTTTGGAGTATTTGTTTGCCACCGCTGAGGAAGGGAATTGTCGGGACATTCCCCTTCATATGTGGCAGTGTTTCCCTCTGTGAATGGTTATTCACTCCCAGCGTTCCACCCAGCCTGACATTTCAAGACGATCCATACCTTGGTGTTTCAGCAGGTCCGCTTCTCTGCCTCTGCCTCCTGACCGCACGGCTCGCCCAGAATTAACTCCAGACCTGTAAGTGTTCTTAGCCTTTCTCCTGTGCTAGCAGGCCTGCAGCATTAGGCTGCTCGCCTTTCCTGTTTCGTGCATAACCCAGCCCTGTAGCACCAGGCTTGATATTCACCAGGTTGTTGAGTATTTGGCAGGCGCCCTGTATCCTTGGTGGCCAACTCTGTCATTACACCTCTTCATATACAGTGATCCCTCGCTACTTCGCGCTTCACCTTTCGCGCCCTCAGTGCATCGCGGATTTTTCAAAAATATTCATCAAAAATTCAAAATTGAGAAAAAATGGGCGGGCGCTAGCAGAAGGCAGGGAGACTACATTAGAACATCAGGTATCAACACGGAGAGCCCGCACAACTCAAAATCCACCTCTCTGACCACAGCTCCACTCCTCTCCGCCCACCTCTTCACTGCTCGGGAATCTTGCAAGCTGATTGGCCGAGACGTTTTACCCAGCTTCTCTCCCTGCCGAGCACCCATACCCAGCGAAGGAAGACCGCATTCATTGTTCTTTATCGCTCGTGTTGCTTAGTCTCGCCGCGTGGAACTTTTCGCTGTTCTCTTGTGCCTTTTTGTGCGAAATAGTCTTCCCGTCGAGCCACTACGCCGCCTCCTGCAGCTTCCCTCGACGATCCTGCGCCTCTAGCACCTGACGATGAGGCGTCACCTGAGGAGCAGTAAAGCTCTCATTAACCTGTGCAGTAAATCCTCTTCATCTTGAGTTACGTATCTTGTTATAAGAATAAAAGAGTTCTAAAAACATATTTATGTACACTTTATTTACATCTACATATGTATGTACGCTTACACACACACACACACACACACACACACACACACACACACACACGTATCATATGAGAGAGAGAGTGAGAGAATGAACGTACGTATTATTTATGGGTGACGTCATTAGGGGTGATGCTACTTCGCGGTTTTTCACTTTTCGCGGTCGGTTCTGGAACCCATTAACTGCGATAAGTGAGGGATCACTGTACTGTGTGGTTGACTGAACTGTATTTGGTGACAGCTGGATTTGTTACGTTGGTGAATTTTAATAAACACAGCACTCTCTACTCCTGCGATTAGGTTTTTCATTCCCTCCCTCGTGCGGCGTGTAATGGCACACAGGGGTTCATGACAGGGTAGTGGTTATGACGTCAGGCGGGCTATGGCTGTAGTATATATTGTGCTGTTGGAGATAATAAAGATAGTTCAGTGTTCAGTTAAGAGTGGCTCCAGTCTCATATTATTCGGACATAACATTTGGTGATGAGGATAAACCATGGGGGCATGTATCAGAGAACCACCACCATTTTTACAGTCTCCGGGCACACCAACTATACCATGGGCTCGTTGGAAAGAAATGTTCGACGTGTATGTGGCTGCGGCCGGCCTGAGTGGTGTTGGCAAGGAGAGACAAAGGAGCCTAATGCTCCACTACCTCAGTGAGGAATGCCAGTGGATATTTTTTAGGCTGTGTGGCAGCGGTTCATGGAAAGAAGGTTTGGAGTTAATGGACTGTGTTTTCGGAGACCATTCCACCGTCACAGCAAGGAGATATGAGTTTTTTGACCACCAACAGTGAACGGGTGAGTCCACTCAGTCCTTTATTATGGAACTCTGCAGCCTAGCAAGAGAATGCACCTTTGGGCCTATCGAGGAGAAGCTGGTCCGGGATAAATTAGCCCACGGTACTAACAACATGTGGCTGAAGAGCAAGCTAAAATTAGCTAAGGACACTCTCTCGTTGGAAATGGTGTTTGAACTGGTCAGGCAAAGTGAGTCCACGGTTCACTGGACTCTGTCAGTGTTGGCTAAAGAAAATGTAGTCTCCCAGGTTTTCTCGCAGAGCACAGCTGCACTGTCAGCGGTGCTTGCTCACACACACAGCTAATTCTTAGAGGTGGAGTCCCAGGAGGCGGCAGACTAGGGCGCGGGACAGAGCCTGCACTTTCACTGCTAAGCCTTCGGCGGCGGGGTCTAGAGACATGACACGGGTTTGTGTGGCACGCGTGAAGAGGGGGCCGTTGAAATGGTACGTTCTAAAACGCGACGGAGTCGACGTGCCGCTTATGGTGGACTCAGGGGCCGGCAGATCCATACTGAGTATGGCTACTTTGAAGAGACTTTTCCCAAATATAACCATCAGTGCTGGGGCAGTGAAAATGTTTGGATACGGCCACGCCGAAATTGAAATGGCGGGCACGGTCGACTTTTCAGTGAAATGTGGGTTTAAGACAATCCCTGCGTTCACTTTCCAAATTACGTGCCAGGGGGCAAACTTGCTAGGGATGGATCTGCTGGGTGAGTTAGGATTCTCCATCAGGGACCCACAGGGCTCAATGATACTGACAGTATACCCCGGATGGCATGTCTGCTGGCCAGCGCTGTTCAGAAGCCTAGGATGCATCGGTGCATTCCACCACCGCCCGCTCATAGATCCAAGTGTGACGCCGAAGAATCAACCGCTACGGCTGCTTCCCCTCGCCCTATGGGACGATGTCACAGCAGAGTTGAACAGACTGCTGGAAGCTGGCATCATTGAGAGAGTGGATGCGTCACCCTGGATATCAAATATCGTGGTGGCCAAGAAAAAAATCGGGTGGCATTCGTCCATGTATCGATCTCAGGATGGTAAATAAGGCGATCGTCCTGGACAAGTACCTGCTTCTAATGATGGAGGAACTTACTGCAATATTCAGCGGTTCACAAGTGTTCATGAAGCTGGACCTTCCCCAGGGTTACCTGCCGGTGCCCCCCACCACCCACCCAGCCAGCAGGAACCTGACAGTGTTTGTGACCCACATGGGTGTGTTCAGATACACCCGCATGCTGTTTGGTCGGAGTTCAGCACCCAGCTGTTTCCAGAAAATAATGTCCACGATTCTGGCCGGCCTCAAGGGTGTGATGGCATATCTTGATGATGTCGTGGTACATGGCATGTCACGTGAGGAACACAATGATTGGCTGGGACTGGTGCTGACGGTACTACAGGAACATGGAGTCACCCTGAATGGAGAAAAGTGTATTTTTGTGGCGGACTCCATCGACTTTGTGGGGTTCCGGTTGGGGGGGGGGTGCGCTGTGGCCCCTGCATTCAAACGTGGAGACGGTCCTACTCCTCCCAGAACCATCGACACCTGCACAGATTTCCTCGTTTCTGGGTATGGTGAACTTTTATGGGCATTTTATTCCTCACTACTCGGAAACAATTGGACCCCTCCATGCCCTGTTGAAAGAGGACGCACCATGGCAATGAACCCCAACCTATTCAGCGGCGGTTGCTAAGCTGAAGCATCAACTTACTTCCCCTCCGGTGCTGGCTCATTTTGATCCATAGCAGCCAACCAATTGTGACCTGTGACACATCTGGCTCGGCGGTGGGGGCAGTTATGTCCCAGGTGCAAGATGGCACGGAGTGCCCGGTGGTCTTCATATCGAGTTCTCTCTCAGCAGCTGAACAAAAATACGACATGGGTGAGAGAGAGGCACTTGCCTGTGTCTGGGCATGTGAACGGTGGCATATCTACCTCTATGGATGCCATTTTACTCTGTGGACGGACCACCGAGCTCTGACGACTTTATTGGAGACATCGCGTTCAGGACACAGACCTTTGCAGATCAACAGGTGGATGGAGCGGCTGAGGGCCTACAATTTTATCACCCAGTTCACTCCTGACGAGGATAATGTAGTGATGGATCTCCTGTCCTGCACCACAGCCAACTCTGTACAATCGGACGACGACGATGATGATGACAATCCAATCGAAGGGGGATCTGTTTAATACACTGCACGGGGCCCTAAGGCATATAGTATCCCTCCAGAAACTTCGGACGGAGTTGGAACGAGACCCCATGCTGTCACAACTGTGCTCGGTGATTAGGGAGGGTTGGCCCGCAAAGGTACAGGGAGAGTTGGCACCCTTCCACCGGTTTAAAGATGAGCTGAGCTCCTGAAACAAAGTGTGCATAGCGAGGGGCCACTGCATGCTAATACCGGTGTCTCTGAGGTCACGTGTCCTAGCGATGCTACACGAGGGCCACCTGGGTGTGGTCAGAGTAAAACAGCGCTGCAGGGATTCAGTTTGGTGGCAGGGTATTGATAAGGACACTGAAGCTATGGTGAAAAACTGTTTCGTGTTTGGAAAGCGAGAGGACTGGTGGACCACCCCCTCCACCACTGCAGCCATTGTCGTACCTGGAGGGCCCTTGGAAACACATGCAGTTTGACATCTGTGGCAAACTGCATGCAGCACCCCCGAACAGCCGGTTCTTGCTTGTGGTCTGCAACTTGTTCTCAAAGTGGCTGGAGGTGCTTCCCACCAATTCAGTCATGACGGATGTGGTTACGGGTTTCCTCTCATCACTGTTTGCCAGGTGGAGGGTCCAGAATGCAGTCACGATGGACAATGGCCCGCAGTTCATCTCGGGGGCGTTTGATGAGTTCTTGAGCGCTAGGGGCATGGAGCACATTAAAACCAGGTTCTACCATCCCCAGGCCAATGGGGCATGGGACGTTTTAACAAGACCTAAAAAATGGACTGAGAGCCCACTTGGCAGATGGATTCATATTCCGGGACGCCCTCCAGAGCACGCTGCTCCACTACAGGGCAATGGCCCATGCCACGACGGGATGCTCCTCGGCAGCTCTCATGCTGGGACATGAACTACTTCTGTCTTTGGATCGACTGAGACCGCCCACGACCCTTGCTTCAAGGAATATGAACTCTCCATGGGACCGAGTCGCTGCGCAACAGCGTAAAATGAAGTGGCGATTTGAGCACACGGACTGAAGGTGTCAGATCAAGTGTGGATCAGACATCCTAACCGCACACATAAGCTAAAGCCATTCTGGATGACTGTATGCCATTCTGGATGACTAATGACTGTATTTATGCAAACAGGTAATTGTAAGTTTTTCATTTTTCCCCTTCAAAAATTTCAGTTTGTTTTTCATTTGGGTTGTACAGGTCACATTAATGATGGAAAAAGTTTTGAAATGATTTATCTTGGTCTCATTTTTTAACATCACATAAACCTGGCATTTGAACAGGGATGTGTGGAATTTTTATATCAACTGTAAGTATTCACAGCCTTTGCCATGATGCTCAAAATTGAGCTTAGGTGCATCCTGTTTCCACTGATCATTCTTGAGATGTTTCTACAGCTTAATTGGAGTCCACCTGTGGTAAATTCAGTTGATTGGACATGATTTGGAAAGGCACACACCTGTCTATATAAGGTCCCCCAGTTGACAGTGTATGCCAGAGTACAAACCAAGCATGAAGGAATTGTCTGTAGACCTCTGAGACAGGATTGTCTCGAGGCACAAATCTGGGGATGGGTATAGAACATTTCTGCTGCTTTGCCGGTCCCAATAAGCAGAGTAGCCTCCATCATCCAGAAATGGAAGAACTTCAGAACCACCAGGACTCTTTCTAGAGCTGGCCAGCCATCTAAACTGAGCGATGGGGGAGAAGGGCCTTAGTCAGGAAGGTGACCCAGAACAGAATGGTCACTCTGTCAGAGCTCCAGCATTCCTCTATGGAGAGAGGAGAACCTTCCAGAAAGACAACCATCTCTGCAGCAATCCACCAATCGAGCCTATATGGTAGAGTGGCCAGACAGAAGCCACTCCTTGGTAAAAGGCACATGGCAGCCTGCCTGGAGTTTGCCAAAAGGCACTGAAAGGATTCTCAGACCATGAGAAATAAAATTCTTTGGTCTGATGAGACAAAGATTGAACTCTTTGGCGTGAATGCCAGGCATCATGTTTGGAGGAAACCAGACACCGCTTATCACCAGGCCAATACCATCCCTACAGTGAAGCATGGTGGTGGCAGCATCATTATGTGGGGATGTTTTTCAGTGGCAGGAACTGGGAGACTAGTCAGGATAGAAGGAAAGATGAATGCAGCAATGTACAGAGACATCCTGGATGAAAACCTGCTCCAGAGCGCTCTTGACCTCAGACTGGGGTGATGGTTCATCTTTTAGCAGGACAACAACCCTAAGCACACAGCCAAGATATCAAAGGAGTGGCTTCAAGACAACTCTATGAATGTCCTTGAGTGGCCCAGCCAGAGCCCAGACCTGAATCTAATTGAACATCTTTGGAGAGATCTGAAGATGGTTGTGCACCGATGCTTCCCATCCAACCTAATGGAGCTTGAGAGGTGTTGCAAAGAGGAATGGGCGAAACTGCCCAAAGATAGGTGTGCCAAGCTTGTGGCATCATATTCAATAAGACTTAAGATAAGATAAGATAAGCCTTTATTAGTCCCACAATGGGGAAATTCCAGGATTGCAGCAGCACAGGGATAGCAATACTCAGAGCAATAATTCAGAAGAAAAGATAATAAGAGCAGTGAATATACAGACGTGGACAAAATTGTTGGTACCCCTCTGTTAATGAAAGAAAAACCCACAATAGTCACAGAAATAACTTGAATCTGACAAAAGTTGTAATAAATAAAAATTCTATGAAAATTAACCATTGAAAATCAGACAAGGCTTTTGAATTGTGGTTCAACGTCAAAGGGATGTACGAGGGCATCAAAACAGCAATTGGTCCCACCAGCATCAAAACAGCCCCGTCAAATCCAAGTCAGGCAAAGTCATTACGGACCAGAAAAAAACAACTTCAGTGTTGGATTGAACACTACCTAGAGCTTTACTCAACCCAGAACATCGTGACAGACGCTGTCCTCAATGCCTTACTCAGCTTGCCAGTCATGGAGGAGCTAGACCAAATGGCCAGCCTGGAAGAGCTCAGCAAAGCCATCGACTGTCTTAGCAGTGGTAAAGCTCTGGGGAAAGAGGGCATCCCCCCGAAGTCTTAAAAAGGGATAAAGTAGCACTCATACAGCCTCTTCACGAACTTCTCTGCTTCTGCTGGGAGCAAGGACATGTGCCTCAAGATATGCATGACGTAAACATAGTCACATTGTACAAGAACAAAGGGGATCGCAGTGACTGTCACAACTATCGTGGAATTTCATTACTCAACATTGTTGGCAAAGTCTTCGCCTGTGTCACTCTGTCTCGCCTGCAGAGTCTTCCTTCTTGAGTCTATCCTGAGTCACAATGTGGCTTTAGAGCCGAAAGGTCCACAGTGGACATGATCTTCCCCTTCTGTCAGGTGCAAGAGAAGTGTTGAGAGCTGCACCTACCACTATTCATCGTGTTTGTGGACCTGACAAAAGCCTTTGACTTACTTAGTTGAAGCGGGCTCTTTCAGCTTCTGCAGAAAATAGGCTGTCTGTGGGGAGTGGGGAATAAAGAGACTGAATTGTGTTTTATTCCAGTTTATTCCAACATTCATTTCCCCAGCCTGCTCTCTCCAATAAGCAGGAAGACAAGAGAGTGAGCCACATCAGAGTTTCACATTTATACCTTTTCTCCTACAGACTTCTCACACACAGGGGGAATCACATATCCCCGTCAAAACCCTTTATTGACATTTCTCCCCCCTCCAGTCTTCCGTCTTCTACCTGCGTCCTGGAGGTCAGGAAGTCCTTCGTTCGTACCCCTGTCCTCTCTCGTTGTCCTCCGCAGGTGGTCCGGACATACGGTCCTCTTCGTCGTGAGGTCAATCCACATATGTGCTGTCAGCATCTCTCTTATGTTTAACATATGTATGCACAAATACACCCCTTTTATGTCTAAACATACAGTACACTACCGTTCAAAAGTTTGGGGTCACCCAGACAATTATTTTGTGTTTTCCATGAAAAGTCACACTTATTTACCACCATGAGTTGTAAAATGAATAGAAAATATAGTCAAGACATTGACAAGGTTAGAAATAATGATTTTGTATTTGAAATAATAATTTTTTCCTTCAAACTTTGCTTTCGTCAAAGAATCCTCCATTTGCAGCAGTTACAGCATTGCAGACCTAACATGATTGCACAAGGGTTTTCTAATCATCCATTAGCCTTCTGACGCAATGAGCAAACACATTGTACCATTAGAACACTGGAGTGATAGTTGCTGGAAATGGGCCTCTATACACCTAATGTAGATATTGCACCAAAAACCAGACATTTGCAGCTAGAATAGTCATTTACCACATTAGCAATGTATAGAGTGTATTTCTGATTAGTTTAAAGTTATCTTCATTGAAAAAAAGTGCTTTTCTTTCAAAAATAAGGAAATTTCTAAGTGACCCCAAACTTTTGAATGGTAGTGTATGTATGCACAAATACACAGCTACAACCCCCCCCAAACGATGAAGAATGGACGATACAAAAAAATTCTGCGAACATGTTACTCTTAACAGTACAACCAACATCAAACACTCAGTCTGTGCGCCGTCTGGGCTTCAACCGTCTCCCGAATCTGCTGTAAGCCGGCCCCGCCTTGCCTGCGGCGCCCTTCTGCCCAGGCTCTGTTGACTGAGGAAGAGAGTGGTTATTTGACCTCTGCGGGGGCTCCGAGACGCTCCCCCTGGGGGGTCTGCCGCGTCGAGGCACCCTTGCGACCGGTACAGACTCGTCCTTCATGACAAAAGCAGGTTTCAGTCTGTCAATACTAACTGTCTCCTTTCTGTCTCCCAAATCTAGCACAAAATGCTTATCCCCTGTCTCCAGCACTCTATATGGCCCGTCATATGGCGGTTTGAGTGTTGATCTTAGTGCCTCGTGCCTGACAAAAATGAACTCAGCATTTTTTAAAGCTTTGGGAACAAAAACGCGCGGAAAAGCGTGATGCACAGGGCCCGGGAGCGCGTCCGCTCCCGTGCCGACTAGCGGCCCAAGAGCGGGGGGGGGGGCGGCTCCGGGTGCTCTGGTAAAAACTCGCCTGGCAGCCTGAGAGGTTGTGTGAACACTAGCTCCGCTGGGGAGGCATCTAAGTCCTCCTTGGGCGCAGAACGCAACCCTAATAAAACCCATGGTAGTTTGTTTACCCAATCTGCATCTGTGAGTGCCGCTCTGAGTGCTGCCTTCAAAGACCTATGAAAGCGCTCGCATAAACCATTAGCCTGAGGGTGATAAGCCGTAGTGCGGTGAATTTTGGCTCCCAAGCCGTTGGCCATCGCTGACCAAAGCTCAGAGACGAATTGAGGCCCTCTATCAGACGTAATATCCGACGGAACTCCGAAACGCGCTACCCAAGCCATTAAAAAAACGCGAGCCACCTCCGCGGCCATGGTCATCGCCAGCGGGACCACTTCCGGCCAATGTGTGGTTCGGTCCACCATTGTCAAAAGATGTGTGAATCCCTGTGACGCCGGTAGGGGGCCCACGAGGTCAACATGCACGTGGTCGAACCTTCTGGCCGGAATGCGAAACGGTTCTAATGGGGCTCTTGTGTGCTTGTGGATTTTGGCCCGTTGACAGGACATGCAGGCCTTTGCCCACTCCTTCACGTGCTTGCACAGGCTCGGCCAAACAAACTTTTCCGCTACCATTTTCACCAAAGCGCGCACCCCCTGGTGCGCCAGCGAGTAGACCAAGTCAAAAACGCGGCGGCGCCACGCAGCCGGAACCACCGGGCGTGGGCACCCAGTCGACACATCGCAAATTAGGGGGGGTGTACCGGTTTGTAAACACTTGCTCTCCAGCCTTAACCCTGTTGGTCCAGACTGGAGCGCGTGCACGTCTGCATCCGCACCCTGCTCTGCTGCCATGGCTGCGTAATCTATACCTACGTGCACCGGGGCTGCGCGCACTCCCGCGCCGCCGATCTGCTGCGCGGTCGCGGCGGGCTGGTCCGCCTCTGCGCGTGCCGTTGCCGTGACCGCGCGCGAGAGGCAGTCTGCCACCACATTGAGTTTACCCGTTACGTGCCGAATGTCAGTGGTAAATTCCGAAATTGCAGCCAGCTGCCTCTGCTGCCTGCCTGACCATGGATCTGAAATTTTGGACATGGCGTATGTGAGCGGCTTGTGGTCCAAGAAAGCAGTGAAACGCCGTCCTTCCAGCCAGAACTGGAAATGACGAATAGCCAAATGCAGCGCCAACAGCTCCCTGTCGAACGCGCTGTATTTTCGCTTGGCCACGCTTAAGGATTTGCTGAAAAAAGCCAGCAGCTGCCAAACTCCAGCAACCTACTGCTCTATAACGGCCCCTATGGCCACATCTGATGCGTCTGTCGTTAGCGCGATGCGTGCCGCTGGGTCAGGGTGAGCCAGGAGTGCAGCGTCAACCAAGGCTTTTTTCACCTCTGTGAACGCGCACTCCCGCTCTGGGGACCATTCAACAGCATTGGTTGGTTTTTGTTTCCTGAGCGCGGTATATAACGGCTGCATGAGTTGTGCTGCGTGGGGCAGGAAACGGTTATAAAAATTCACCATCCCCAAAAATTCCTGCAATGATTTGACCGTTTGTGGTCGGGGAAAATCTGTCACTGCACGCACTTTATCCGGTAACGGGACCGCCCCCTCTGGGGAGACGCGGTGGCCCAAAAAATCGATCTGCGCGACTCCGAACTGGCACTTGGCTGGATTAATTATTAAGCCGTGCTCTCCCAACCTCCCAAAAACCACAGTGAGGTGCTTTTCATGTTCTTCCTCTGAAGTACTGGCGACCAATATGTCATCGAGGTACACAAACATGAAAGGGAGATCGCGTAACACGCCGTCCATCATCCGTTGGAACGTTTGTGCCACCCCTTTAAGACCAAACGGCATGCGTAGAAATTCAAAAAGTCCAAACGGGGTTATTACCGCTGTTTTTGGAATGTCCTCCGGCCGGACTGGAACTTGATGGTAGCCGCGAACCAGGTCTATTTTGGAAAAAATGCGCGCCCCCGCCAGGTGTATTGAAAAATCCTGGATGTGTGGGATGGGGTAACGATCGTGTGCCGTGGCGTTGTTCAGTCGGCGGTAATCGCCGCACGGTCTCCAGGAGCCATCAGCTTTCGGGACCATATGCAGCGGCGAAGCCCATGGGCTTTTCGAACGGCGAATGATGCCCAGCCTCTCCAGGCTGGCGAACTCTTCGCGCGCTATAGAGAGCTTGGCAGCATCTAAGCGCCGAGCTTTCGCAAAGACGGGGGGGCCAGATGTAGTTATAAAGTGCTCCACCCCGTGTTTTGCGACCGTTGCTGAGAAAGTGGGTACCGTGAGTGCTGGAAACCGGGTGAGGAGTGTGTGGAACTTACCACCTGCTGCGGCGACGTTGGTCTGTACTGGTGGCGGGGACACTCGAGCTGAACAGGGGAGAGAGTAAAAAGAGAGTGCATTTACCAGCCGCCTATTGGCAAGATCAACTAACAGACCGTGTGAGCACAGAAAATCAGCGCTATGACAAAGTCCATTCATATGTGGGGCCATGTAAGCATAAAGACGAAGTCTTTTTCCCGTAGGTGCTGATGCTCGAGCCGTTTGCCGCCGTTGCTCCGCTACCACGGGGTCCAGCCAACCGGTCAGCATATGTCGGGATGATGAAACTCACTTGGGCTCCGGTGTCTCTAAGGAAATCCCGTCCGGAGCTCGCATCTGTGATGTAGAGCAGCTTGCTGCTTTCACCGAGAGTCGAAGCTGCTAATGACCCTCGGTCTTGCCATTTCCCGAACTCCTGAAGCTGCAGGGTGGCACACACCTGCGTGCCCTCTCGGTGAACCTCCGATGATAAAAGCAGAGATCCTCTCCTCCGCTGCGTCGGGGCCGCGCCTCTGCCACTGAACCATCACCTCCACCGCGTTGAGGCCGCGCCGCTGCCATTGTTGGTAAGCTCGGGTCTGCTGCCTCTGACTCCCCACTGCTTTGGGTCGCTGCTGCGGTCGTCTGCTCGCCGCAGGCGTCCAGGATCCTGTCTGCCTCCTGGGCCAGCTCCCGGAAATCTTCCTGGGTCTGACAACGTATGCCGGCCAGCGTCCCTCTCATGTGCGCCGGGAGGTTGGTGAGGAAGATGTACTGGAAAAGGAAGTTGTCATTGTCTGACCCCCTCAGCTGTAGCATATCCTCCATCAGGGCGCTTGGCCTGTGTCCTCCCTGGTCGAGCAAAGCCAGGAGCCTCCTAGCCCTCACTTCGGCCGAGGGCGTGAAAAACTTGATGAGGGTAGCTTTCAACCTGCCGTATCTGTCGGTGGCGGGTGGCTGCTGCACCAAGCTCTGCACGCACCGAGCCGTGCGGTTATCCAGCTTAGCGATGACATGGTGGAACTTAGTGTCATCCACCGTTACTCCTGCGAGCGCGAACTGTGACTCCGCTTGTAGGAACCACGACCGTGGATTGTCCTGCCAGAATTCCGGCAGCTTGACGGCTACGGCGCTCGCCAGGGCAGACTCCAGTGAGTCTGGAACGCGGAGACCTTCTCCAGGCATTCTCTACGTCGATAGGTCACCAATGTGGGGAGCGTGGACTAAAGAGACTGAATTGTGTTTTGTTCCAGTTTATTCCAGCATTCATTTCCCCAGCCTGCTCTCTCCAATAAGCAGGAAGACAAGTGAGTGAGCCACATCAGAGTTTCACATTTATACCTTTTCTCCTACAGACTTCTCACACACAGGGGGAATCACATATCCCCGTCAAAACCCTTTATTGACATTTCTCCCCCCTCCAGTCTTCCGTCTTCTACCTGCGTCCTGGAGGTCAGGAAGTCCTTCGTTCGCACCCCTGTCCTCTCTCGTTGTCCTCCGCAGGTGGTCCGGACTTACTGTCCTCTTCGTCGTGAGGTCAATCCACATATGTGCTGTCAGCATCTCTCTTATGTTTAACATATGTATGCACAAATACACCCCTTTTATGTCTAAACATATGTATGCACAAATACACAGCTACACTGTCCTCCAAAACTTCTGGGGATAATCACCTCATTTCACAAAGACATGCATAGCACTGTCCTCTTTGATGGTACTACTTCAGATGCCTTCCCAGTCAGCAGTGGAGTGAAACCGTGGTTTGCGTCCTGGCACCAACCCTGTTTGGAATCTTCTTCTCAATGCTCCTCCAATACGCTTTTGATGATTGCCCTGAAGGTGTCTACATTTGCACGAGATTGGATGGAAAACTTTTCAACATTGCGCGACTGCGTGCAAGAACCAGAGTGACAGAGGTCCTAATCAGAGAGCTACTCTTTGCGGACAACGCAGCCCTAACATCACACAGTGAAAACGGCCTCCAGCACATGATTGACCAGTTATCCCACACATGCAGAGTTTGAGCTCACCATCAGTATAAAGAAACCAACATCATGGCACAAGATAAGATAAGACAAGCCTTTATTAGTCCCACAATGGGGAAATTCCAGGATTGTAACAGCACAGGGATAGCAACACTCAGAGCAACAATCAAGAAGACAAGAAAAACAAGAGCAGCAAATATACAGTACATATGTACATATAAATATATAAATATATAAACACACAGTGCGGAGCATTGTAGCTAGATGGAATAAACAGCATAACCGTCTGCTTAGTAATCCTACATAGTATGAATATGTACCCATACATATTGTCACCCTCCGTAGCGACCGATATTGTCCTAGTTGTATACTGGAGGGGACCATTGTGTAAGTCTATTGCGTCTTTTGCATTCAATACTATTAGGTCGTCACGTCTTTTTGCTATCTCTGCGAGCAGCCCTGCTTAGGTTATACAGTCTGACAGCCGTAGGTAGGAAGGACCTGCGAAACCTCTCACTTGCGCACCTAGGATGATGTAGTCTGCTGCTAAATGAGATCCTCAGTGCGTTCAGTATGTCCTGCATAGGGTGGGACTCGGACTCCAGCAGAGATGACAGTTTAGCCACCATCCTTCTCTCTCCTATCTCCTCCACTGGGTCAAGGCACTGCCCCAGGACAGAGCTAGCTTTCTTGATCAGTTTGTTCAGTCTCTTCCTATCGGCTGCTGTAATGCCACTGCCCCAGCAGACCACTCGAAAAGTGATGGCTGATGCCACCACCGTGTCGTAGAATGTCTTCAGCAGCACCCCTTGTACACCAAAAGACCTGAGTCTCCTCAGTAGGAACAGCCTGCGCTGTCCCTTCTTGTAGAGTGCGTCAGTATTGTGTGACCAGTCTAGTTTATTGTTCAGATGAACACCCAGGTACTTGTAGGATGTCACCATCTCAATGTCTGTTCCCTGTATGATTACTGGTGCTGTGAGGAGTTGTCCTTGCCTGCGGCAGTCCACCACCAGCTCCTTAGTTTTCCTCGCATTGATCTGGAGGCAGTTCCGATGGCACCAGTCCACGAAGTCCTGGATAAGTCCTCTGTACTCAGCTTCATCTACGTTGGAGATGAGGCCGACGATCGCAGAGTCATCAGAGAACTTCTGTAGATGGCAGTGTGTTGTGTTGTGTGAGAAGTCCGCAGTATAAAGGGTGAACAGGAAGGGAGCCAAAACCGCTCCCTGAGGGGCCCCCGTGCTACCGATGATCATGTCAGACACGCAGTCCCGGGTTCTCACAAACTGTGGCCGGTTAGTGAGGTAGTCCAGGATCCATGATGACAGGTGCTGGTCCACCTCTGCGCACAGCAGCTTGTCCTTCAGAATCATCGGTTGGATGGTGTTGAAAGCACTGGAGAAGTCAAAGAACATGATCCTCACCGCATTCCTGGGCTTCTCCAGGTGGGGTAGAGAACGGTGAAGAAGAAAGATCACTGCATCCTCCACCCCGATGGCATGCTGGTAGGCGAACTGGAGTGGATCCATCGCTGGTCCCACCAGGGGGCGGAGGTGAGCAAGGAGCAGTCTCTCCAGGGTCTTCATCATGTGAGACGTCAGGGCTACTGGTCTGTAGCTGTTCAGGTCTTTGGGGTGGGAAGTCTTTGGTACAGGTACCACACAAGATGTTTTCCACAACTGTGGTACCCTCCCCAGCCTCAGGCTCAGGTTGAAGATGAGCTCCACACTCCCACACAGCTGGTCTGCACAGGACTTGAGGAGCTTTGCGCTGATGCCATCCGGTCCCGAGGCCTTCCTCGCCTTGATCTTCCTCAGCTCCGTCCTCACCTGGGTCTTAGTGAGGGTCATGTTGGGGGGCTGTGTGTTGGGAGTGGGGGGGGGTGTTGGTGGAGTGGGGTGTGGGCAGCAGGACTCGATGTCTTTAGAGGCAGCAGTGGTTGTTGTGCAATCGGGGGGGAGGGCGGTTGGTCAAACCTATTAAAAAACAGGTTCAGATTGTTCGCCCACTCCCTGCCCCCCGTGGCCTGGGGAGAGGTATTCTGGAGCCCAGAGATGGTTTTAAGGTTTCTCCAGACCTCACCAATGTCGCTCTGTTGCAGCTTGTCCTCCATCTTCTTCCTGAAGCTGTCCTTGCCTTCTCTGATCTTCCTCCTCAGCTCCCTCTGTGCGGACTTCAGCATCTCCCTGTTCCCCAACCTGAAGAGCCTCTTCTTCTCTCTCAGAAGTGTTTTTATCTCAGGGTTGATCCAGGGTTTGTTGTCCGAGCAACACCGTATGGTCTTGGTGGGTACGGTGTTGTCTACACAGAAGCTGATGTAGTCCGTGATGGTGTGAGTGAGGCCATCGATGTCCTCACCATGTGGATCGCAGAGCTAAGACGCTCATACTCCCCCTGTCATCACCGCCAACAATACTCAGCTTGCTGTGGTCAACAGCATCATCTACTTGGGATCCACGGTTACCAGCTCCCTCTCCCTAGATGCTGAAATTATTTCCAGAATAGCCAAAGCAGTTGCTGAGATGGCGAAGCTCAACAAACGAGTGTGGAACAATGATCTGTTGAGCGAGAGGATCAAACTCTGCGTCTACCAAGCCTGTGCCCTGTCAACTCTCCTGTATGGCAGCGAGTCCTGGACAACTTATGCCAGACAGGAGAAACGGCTCAATGGATTCCATCTGCGCTGCCTCCGACGCCTCCTATGCATCAAATTGCAAGATAGAGTCACCAACACGGAGGTACAGTACTTGAGTGCGCTGGCCTACCCAGTATGTCCACACTTCCCAGCCAAAGGCGTCTTCGATGGCTTGGTCACATGCACTGCATGGAGCCAAACCGCCTGCCCAGAGAAATCATGTATGGTGAACTGTGGGAAGGCGTTCGTCCAGTAGGACAACCCCTGTTGAGGTACAAAGATGTCTGCAAACGCAATCTCTGATATATAGAAATAAACACTGACCACTGGTAGGAGGTGGCCAAGGAACGTGACATTTGGCGCCACTGTGAAAGAGAAGGAATGAGCACGGCTGACGCAAGTTGGAGGGAAAAACAGGAGAGGAGGCGTATTGCAAGACATGAGCGCGCAGGGACGGAACAACATCCATCAGCCTTCATCTGCACCAACTGCAACAAAGACTGCCACTCAAAGATTGGTCTACACAGCCACTCCAGGAGCTGCGGCAATCCTTGACAAGACGTGTTTCACCATCGCCTCTTCAAGATGAGGATGCCAGAAAAAGTGAATGTATATATGTACAGTCATGTGAAAAAATTAGGACACCCCATTAAATATTCAGTTCTTTATTAAAAAATGTTCACATATCTATGTCTAACCTTGTTTTTGTTTTTATTTGCATTTTTTAAAATTTATTTTAGCCATTTTAAGTGGGAATGAGTGTGGGGGTGTCCTAAAAAAGATGGGGGGTGTCCTAATTTATTCCTCACTATTTCTTTAGAATTACATTTTACATAAAATTTGACAAAAATCTTTAATTCATGTTTAATTGTTTAGTTGTATTACATGAATCTCCCAGTATTTTTAACATTGATATTACATATGTCCAAATAGGTTAAAAAAAACAGGCTTATACAGGGTGTCCTAATTATATATATATATACTGTATATCATCAGCCACATAACCACAGCAAACCAGAGTATCCATTGCATCCTGTCTGTGTTCACTTTAACTTGTGCAATCATGTTTCAATTTTGCCTTTAAATTAATTTTTACAATAAACACACATTTCTCTGTAGTTACAGTTATGGTAATGGTTAGAGATAGTGTAAAGTGGGGCTTTACTAAACTACAACTCTCATTCATCACCATGTCACTTCATGTTATTACAAACCCCATTTCCAATAAAGTTGGGATGTTGTAATAAATGTAAATAAAATCAAAATACAATGATTTGCAAACCCTTTTCAACTTATATTCATTTGAATACACAACAAAGACAAAATATTAAATTTTCAACCTGATAAATTTGATTTATTTATTAATTTATTTTGCAAATGTTCACTCATTTTGAATTTAACGTCTGAAACATGTTCCAAAAAGCTGGGACAGGGACAAGAAAAGACTGGGAAAATTGAGGAATGCTCAGAAAACACCTTTTTGGAACATTCCACAGGTAAACCACCATCTACAGTCTATAATATCATCAAAAGATTCAGAAAATCCGAAGAAATTTCTGCACCTAAGGGGCAAGGCCGAAAACCTACACTGAATGCCTATGACCTTCGATCCCTCAGGTGGCATTGCATTAAAAACCAACATCATTTTGTAAAGGATATTTCCACGTGAGCTCAGGAACACTTAAGAAACACTTTGGATTTTGTATTTTCACAATCATTGAAAGTCGTTTTTTTTTTTTTTGCAAAAGCACAGTCTCACCAAGATGAAGCAGAATCCATTGCACACAAGAAATGGTTTTTGAAGAAAAAGAAGAAAACTGAGTTTATTGTCATTTAATCCATGCAGCTAAGCATGTACATTCATTCATTCATTCATCTTCTTCCGCTTAATCCTTTTTTGGGTCGCGGGGGGGCTGGGGCCTATCCCAGCATCTTTGGGCAAGAGGCAGGGTACACCCTGGACAGATCGCCAGTCCATCGCAGGGCCAACACAGAGAGACAGACAACCTTTCACGCTCACAGTCATACCTAAGGACAATTTAGAATCCCCAGTTTTGATGCCAATTAACCTAACCTGCATGTTTTTGGCATGTGGGAGGAAACCGGAGAAATCCCGGAGTAAACCCACGCAGACACGGGGAGAACATGCAAACTCCACACGGATCACTGTTGGTCAGGGGCTGGGATTGAACCCAAGATCCCCAGGCCAAGGGTGAGTTGCTGTGCTGCTGCAGTGCTAACCACTCCTCCACCGCGCCGCCAGTAGAATGAAATTACGTTTCTCCTATTAGAGTGGCCACTGCCATGCAAGGCACCACCAACTTTCCTCCCTCCATTCTATTATGCTGAGTTCCAAGCTAGAAGGTAGGAAGTACCCTTTTTATGGTCTTTGAAGAGATTTTTTATAAATTAGGAGATGATTTCTCCACGCTAAATAGAATTCATCTAAATTAGTGGAACACCATTTTCTTTCAAATTGATGAGTCTTCTGTTTTAAGCTACGAGTTTCTGTGTTAAACCAAGGGGTTAAAAATCTCTGATTAGACTTTTTCTTTTTAAAGGGGCCACCAAGTCTAGAGTCTGATGCAGAGAGGCTGTAGCACTATCTACCATGCTATCAATTATGGAAGGAGCAGGCTCTCCATCTTTTATTTCCGTTGTGTTGACACATGGTATAGAGGAAACACTCTGCAAAAATTTGGAAAGAACATCATCTGAAAGACATCTGCTGTAGTAATATTTTTCTTTAGGAGTCAAATAATCAGAAATAAGTGAAATCAAAGGTTAACAGACAATGGTCTGACAGTACAGGATTATGAGGAGACACTGCCAGATTTTCTATTTCTATACCATAAGTCAGAACAAGGTCCAATGTATGGTAGAGATAATGGGTAGAATTTTCTACTTTCTGGGAAAACCCCATTGGGTCTAATATCGAATTGAATGCCTTATTAAGACAGTCACTATCTACATCAACATGTATATTAAAATCCCCTACTATAATTATTCTATCTGATTTCAGCACTAAATCAGCAAAAAATTCAGCAAAATCGGATAAAAACTCTGAGTAGGCCGAGGGAGGACCGTAGACTATGGCAAAGAAAATTGGGTTTAAGCTAAGATTGCTAACATGCCACATAGTGAGGACCAGGCCCTCAAAGGAATTGATACAGGTTTTTTGTTTTATATTAACTAGTAATTCTTACTAGTTAACATTTGTGTTACATTAACAAATGTAACATTTGTGTCACACTACACAAATGTTACATTTTTCTGTAGTCATTAGGGGTTAGAGGTGAGACTGGACTCCTGGTAGATATACACATCTGTCACAAGGTCTGTGGTGGACTGTGCCAGTCAGTGCATCGTGACATGCACTATACAAAGAGCAGAGATAAACAAACCTATCATCTGGTCAGTCACTGCAACAGATACTGGAGTCAGTTTGTCTTGGCTTGTCCTTGCCCTGATAAAACCTTTATCTGCCAAGAAAGTGCTGCTAGTCCAGCAAAAGCTAGCGGTACTCAAATACTTTGCAAGCAGTTTCATGAAATGGTCAATCAGAAAGCAACTCATACTGGCTTGGACGTCGCCCGGGCTTACAAGGTCCGCGCTGATCTGTTCACACTCCAACAGGCAGCGAAAAGTAAGCTAGGAGCCGGAAGACAAAAGAAGAAGAAGCTGGATATAGACAGGAGTTCCTGGCAGCGGAAG
This sequence comes from Pholidichthys leucotaenia, assembly GCA_020510985.1. NCBI lineage: Eukaryota > Metazoa > Chordata > Actinopteri > Cichliformes > Pholidichthyidae > Pholidichthys > Pholidichthys leucotaenia. Next base: position 100,655,023 of record CM035837.1, read on the forward strand.
GCTAAGGACAGAACTGTGTGAAGGAATCTGATCAGACCTAAATGAAACAGTCATTGTCACCCACGACAGACTGCTATGATGATGATGATGATGATGGCCTGTCTGGCTTATATACTCAATAATTCCCCCCCAACTAATTCATTACTGCCATCATAAGTTCTTTTGTCTTAAAGGGCCTATATCATGCTATTTTAAGCCTTTCAGAGTAAACTATATGCATGTATGTGATAGTATATTATCTTTGGTACACTGGAGAATGAATTTCTTATGAAATATGAGTTATTTTCGCGAGCCCGGAAGTAAAATGCCTCGATCTCTGAGGCTCTGCCTCTCCTTCTTGTGGCTGCTGCCCATTTCATGACGTAACCCCTGAGCCGGCTGCTGCAGCGTGTCGCTGGGTTCCGCCCACGAAAACAACATCTACAGTAAACTTTAGAAAAGATGGATGAGCATGTTGAACTCTTTAGCCTCCTGTTATTATTTTAGCCTATAATATTATTCTTATGTAGTGTATGGTTAATCACGTTTAATATTATGATTTTAGTCTCTGCATTCTGGTCTATTTCGACCATTTCTGATGAGTAGGCTCTTCTTTAGGAAGGCTGAACAAACTCTCACAGCCAAAGACACATTTACGCCACTTAGAAGACATTGTCTTACTTAAAAAAGCAAACAGTTGTTGTCACTGAGCAGATTAGGTGCGAGAGGAACTACTTCTTCACAGCGTCAGTGCTAAAGTGAAAGAGTTTTGCCGATCACCGCTCCGTTTGCTGCGCGGAGAAAGTGGGCGTGTGCATTAGCCTGGGGGCGGTGCTGGCAGCACAGGCACTTCCTGGAGTGGGCGGCTCACCCACGTTCATACGTATGAACGTGGGGACCCAGTCATTATCAGGGACAGGGCGGAGCAGCAGCTCAGAGAGCAGGGTTGAGGAGGAATACTCAGAGATGCGTGGATGGAGCTAAATACCACTTTGGGGGTGTTTTTGGTGAGGAATTAACATTATAACACTCTTAAAAGCTCAAAAAAGTCGATTTTGCATGATATAGGCCCTTTAAAAAAGAAAAAAAAATATTTCAAAACCACTGCAATCCACATATGAAGTCAGGCTGTTGATGAGGGCACTGAAAATAGTGTTGGGCGAGACAGGCCGGACAATTCAACAAAAAATTTAAAGCCTAAATTTTTTAATTATTTAAGACCTTTTTAGGAGCCCTGGCCACACAGTTAAAAGTAGGTCACAGTGATAACAGAAGATGCAGTTAGTTAAGGAGGGAGAAAACATCCCCACAGCTGCCTCTTTTTAAACATGTTGTGGTTTATGTAACACAAGCTTCCATTTGTCTAAGCAGACATCAAGGACATCCTGTGATCTCTGTGGTTTAGGCAAGGAGTTTGGCATTGTCAGTTTCATAACTCATGACCCATAGTGACAGATACACATGTCAGCACTTCTCCAAACAGATCTTGCATTGAATAACACCTACCCCATCCATCTTTTCTCACAACAGCCTCCCTTTCATATTCTCCTACTATTTAACCACAAAAAAAGAGCAGCTGAGACATGCCAAATGGATTCCTTTTCCTTCAGTGCCATCACTCTCCGCGTCGCATTTCCTCACATCATACATCCTCGTCCAAAACGTACAACCAACCCAGCTCAGGGTTCTCAACTCACAGTCGATCAATTAGGGCCAGGGAGATGCAGATACAGCGGGACAGATCCGATCCTTAAAACTTTGCGGTGCGCTGTGTTATGCTGGTGTTACTGAACTGTATAGGCAAGATAGCCAGTGGGCATGACTTGGATGGAGACCTTTCAAATCCAGTCGCATCGCGTAGGTTCCTGTCCCAGCCTGGCCACGCTATCAGAGCAGATAACGTGCTCCAGTAAAGGTTACGACTCACCATGACATTTCTGTTGAGACCCAACAAACCCCGATCCCCGTGGACTAATCTCAAATTCTTTGTGCGTGTTTGTGTGAGCACTTCCTTGCTGTGTGTACACGGGCTCCGTACTCTTGTTGTTTACAATAAAAGGTTAGAGACTAAAGAGAAACAGCTGGTAAATCAAAATAGGAGGGACGGACAGTTGAGAAGAAAATGAAATGGAAGTCATGAATCCCATTAAATCACAAGTTAGGTTCAGAGAGCAGAGAGCTTTCCTGAGGCAGGAATGACCGTGGAACCCTTTTATTTACTTCATTTACAAACATGTAATGTAAAGAAGTGATTTCATCTATGGAAAATAACACCTACACTCTTTTTTGCTGGTTCAAAAAGTTATTTTTGCTTTTTGCCCTCTTTAAGAGTATTCCGTGAAAGTGTAACAAGTTAGATTGAATCAAAATGCATTGCATGCTTATGGAAATCAGAAACATGACTAGAAGGCAAGATTTCAGGATGCTTTAAATCCATCTATTTTTTAAAGTTTCATCTGATGTCTTTGGACTTGTATAGCTCTTATTCACAAAATATATATTTAAAAAAAAATATGTTCACATCTTTTCTGATTAATTTACAATACAGAAAAAAAATCATATACCAAATGTTTTCATTAGCTGTATAATGTTAATGTGGGCTTTTATAAGATTCCACTGATTAGTTTTGTGTTTAATGGAATTTGATCTTATTCATTAGTGGTGCAACTGGCCGCAATGACCGTCTGACAACAGTACAGAATCTCTGTCAAATGTTAAAGTGCCATGTTCTTTGAAGGACTCACCACCAACAGCTACTATATCCAACAGAAATTGTGCCCGTTATGTGCTCTACAGAAGCTCTACTATTATACAGGAAAAGTGGGCCTCCGGGCCAAAAGCACTAAAAAAGAAGTCCAGCACCTGGCCATACACATTTTTTTTTAAAAGTAGCTTAATAAGTCATCCTCACCTTGTGACCACTTTCTTTATAAGTACTTTACATTAGGATGCATGATCAGGAGCATCAGACTCAGGGGAAAGGGTACTCTTTACCCAGGGCCTACTGCAGGGAGGGGCCCACAAAAAGCCTGGAATGAAAACATTTTTCTGTGTTGCATTCTTTTAATTTCTAATTAATTAATGTCATACTAAAAATCACCCTGGCTGAATGAAGCGTTTGAGAGACTGAATTTTGCATTAACAATAATGATGGATGCTCTCTGAGGCCCCTATCACCCCTTTAAAAATTTGCAAAATAGTTTAGTCCACACACCTGCACCAGTTAATTGAACTGCAGCACCATTCACATGCTGTGTTCAATGTTCACGCATTCCTCATATAATGTACCGTATAGTGAATCAGCCAATTTGTAGTGCTGTTCAAAATCTTAACTGAAAATTTCATTCACTATATAGCACACTCAAAATAATCCACAGTGCATTTTGAAAAATAGTGTACAACAGATGGTCACTACATTAGCCAATACTGTACCTCCAGTCATCCTCACACCACCTCTGTGTGAGGATTTGAGCACTTCTGAAACTAGAATGGCACTCAGTAGAGTGAATGCCTCCACCAAGGTTGTTCAACACTGCTCTGGCCTGTAATGTCGCTGAGGCCTTTGATGGCTGCGCTGGGCTCATTGTCCCTGATGTCCTGTGAAGGATGAACAGATGGCTTCCTCCTGGAATTATGTGACGCTCATAGAATAGCCATAATGAGATGTCATGTTGCTTTTCGATCATTAGTGCATTACCCGTAGTAAGCAAGAATTCCTGTAGAAAACCCATAGCCCAATTAGACTTTACATGCCCAAATGTAGGCTCTCTTTGAAAGCGGGACACAAGGAGGTGTCCCACTTGAGATGCTAGGCCTTACAGCGTAGTAAAAGTTTGTCAGCAAACTTGATAAGCAAAACACAACAGCAATGAAACTTAGAATTTAGAGTGTACAGTGTATGGTTAACTTACAGATTCAATGAGTGAAGGCTCCGGATTCAAAGAACATCCACAGTGTGTAGGGTTCAGATGCAATCTGCTGTGTTCCAAGATCTCCCAAAGTATTTGTTGCAAATATTTGTGGTTAGAGCTGACTCTCAAATTAAGCACTGTCCACAAAACAGCCGGAAGTTAAAAAAATCTCATAGAAAATCACTACTGGCTCTTTGAAAAGTCGCAGGACTCTGTGATGGTGTCATTTTATTTACGATTTGTAAAGCAAAAACTTCTGTGTAGTTGGTGTTTTTGTTCCACAACGATCATTACTTCTAGATGCTTGGGCATGTTGTTTTAGGGGTTGTGCACACAAAAGCATTTTTACTTAAACTGGAAAAAGAGCATGCACACATCAACATCACACAAGCTGTTCCCTTTCACATGGGACAACAGTGCAGCACCTAGTGTGAAAATCTGCTGTTGTAACTATTCTGGGCCAGTAGGTGGCAGTGCAACTTTTTAATAGCACCATATGCGACTTCCTTTCCACCGCTGATAGCGTCAGGGAGCTCATGCTGAACTGAAAATAGCAGTTGTTAGTGAAAAGTAAACACATATACAGCAACTGCACCAGTTATTTCTCACTTTTAATTGTTTTCAGAAACATGTTTTGCTGTTTAGTTTTGAAGATATAGGATAAAGTTTTTGACATCCCAGCACCATCTTGGATGGGGATGAAGAGACTTGAACAGACTTGAACACTTGAACATCCCCTTACAGGGGATGCACTGACCAGTGAGGTGCAGTTCGTGTTCAACTGTGAACAAAGTTACTACACTACTTTGTACATGACCTGTCTTGGAAGTCCCAAAGACACCAGAAGTTTTGGTGTCCAAGTCCATAATATAATCTGAAGCTGAACATAAGTTTGTTCTCTCAGGAGAATCTCAGTGCAATTCAGTCTTTGAGATGCATCATTTCCTAATTTTTTTTTTTGCCCAAGTTCTTTTTCTGGATGCATTTTTAACTTCTAGTTGCATATTTCGTATTTGTGTTGCCCTACACAATTTTGTAGTTCTGTCTTTTGCATCGCTGTGCCTTTTTCTTTTCTGTGACGACATCCTATAAATCTCAAGCATTGTGCCTGTGTACTTTAGAATGTCTTTAATGAACAGTAGTAAATATGAGTTAGAGTTATGAGTATATTTACAGTATTTTCACCTGGATACAAAAAAGTTATTTTATTTTAACTTCCCCCAGTGTACTATTGGAAATATGTAAAACTTCAAATGACAGAACAATACACATTAGGCAGCCCAGCGGCTAAGAGTGTCAGAACGTGGATTGGGCCCCATGTCCTTACCATGAGTATAGCTTTATTATTTGCCTCCAGGACATGGGTCCCAGCCCATGTTCTTGCTCTGAGCTGAGTTTTATATTGTAACGAGCAGTGGGTTTCAGGCAATATAGAGGCATCTTATTGCTCAGTTAGCTTTTATTTTTCTCACACATTCAACACACCACACTGGCCAAGGTCATTAATTGAACCCACACTTTCAGTGTTGGTTTTCCTCACCACTAACTCCCATAATCCTCCAGTCCCGGCCTCATTTAATCACTCCTCCTCCAGCCAGCCAATCACGTCCTAGAAGGCGCTGGGACGCCACGTTGCCCCAACCTAGGAGGATTAGCTGTCCACAATGCAGGATCCCATCCAGTGGCTGGTGAGCTTTGTGGAATGGGGAATCTTTGGTCTAGGCAAGAGGAAAGGAAAAGCAGCCACCCCACAACGGACCTTGCCACTATGGAAAGTACTGAAATCCTTTGCTTTTATAGGTAAAGTGCCAAAACCAAAGTAGCACAATTTCAACTTAATCTAAAAGGGACTGAACTGAGATTTATTTGATTGTGTGAATATTAATTACAGAATAATTGAAAATGAATGGCACATCAACTGTAAAATAAACTGCTTGTTAATGTATTTTTTTTTTTGTCAGATCACTTGTGTGATCCTTTGTGAGTTATGTTCATAGCTGTAAGTTGCACTTTGGGGAATGGGAGTTGTTCAGTCATCAATATAATTCAGTTTATTTGTGTAGTTTATAGTCTATCATCAATAAACTAATGCAGTATTATAATAGCAGGACACATTACAAATATTTGAGAACCATTGTAGTGCATCCATTTATATTTTAGCAATACAAGTACAAAACACCACCCACACTTGAAGCCAGGGCAAGAAGAGACACAGTGGTGGCAGAGTGGTGGCTAAACTTTTATTGATAAAAATTTCATATTTTGACTGAGCGACTCAGCTCAGCTCTGGGCGACTCACCATACTCGGTGATGCACACCCTCAGTTAAAGTACCTAGATTCCATTCAAGTGAATGTATTAATTCATTCTGATTGCTGAGGCCACAGTAAAAACAATTGATTTTAAATGTAACCCAGCCCTTGTAAAATCTACTGAAGTGCAGCTACATGAAAATTGTGGTTAAATACAACAATGAAGCACTTTTTTGTCACATTCCATCACTGGCTTTTAGCAACAAGTGTATTTCCCAAATATGTTTTAAACTTGCATTAATTAACCACCACCCATTTCTGTCTTTTGTCTAGGCAAGAGGGAAACGATCCACCCCAAACCGGACCTAGCGTCACTATTTACAGAGATGGAGGATTAAGTACTGAATCTGTAAGAGGATATAAAGTTCCTTTCTCTGGATCAGTACTATTCGACTAATCTGACCCGCTCACACACAAGTCCTCCAGATTATCTGCAGTTTTTTGTTTTCAAAACATTTGAGCTGCATTGACTCCACGGACAGCCAGCTGTATGGCCCAAGGACAAATGCCAGCAGCTAAGACAAAACATCTCCTGCCAAAGAGACTTTGTTGTTCTTAACTGATACAACACCTACACTCAACACTACACCCACACTGACTCAAAAACTGATGAAAAAGATCATTCACTCACTGCTCTCTTTGTGTCCTTGTGTACATTCTTGTCTGCTAACTGTGCATTGAGGGCTTTTTTTCTTGTAATCATAATATTGATCATACAGTATATGACCGGTATTCTGACAATCAATGGTTTTTTGCTCTTTCCTATTGTGTTATCCTTTTCCTCCCTATGCATCCTGTACCCATCTGATGACAGGCGCGTTCTCAGACGCTGCCGTGTCACTGGAAATGCAGGTCGTTTTCTGTGTCAAGTCAAATCCCTCATATGTTATCAGTCCCTGTTAATGTACTTGGCAATAAATCTTTTCTGAGTCTGAGGAGGCTGAAGATCTGCTGAACTGGGACCAGCTTGAGCGGCACATCCCAGTTGCTTCTCAGTGAGGCAGCGTGGCAGGCATGTGTGACACATTCTAAGTTTTTTTTTACAGTTTGAATTTTGCACATTCTGAATAATCTGGAATTTGCTGCTGATTGTAATAAACAATTTAGTGACTTATTTGTTTGCATCACAATTTTCTATTTTGTCTGTTAAGGCACTGGTGGGAAAAGAGTCAACAGTACAAGCCATTTATCAGTGACTTTGAAAATAATGGCTCATTTTTAAGAAAAAGTAACCAAAACTATTATTTTATTTACTGAAGATTGTATTGTTGGCTGTGCCACCGCAGAAGACACTGCACACTTTAGTGATAGTACCAGTGTACCAGTAATAGAAGCCACACTTTCGGTGATGGTTTCCTTACCACTAACTCCCATAATCCTCCAGTCCCGGCCTCATTTAACCCCTTCCCCTCCAGCCGGCCAATCACCTCCCAGAGGGTGGCCAGGACGCCACATTATGTTTCACTGTTATTATTATTATGATCTCTGTTCTGTATTTATCTCTGCTTTATTCCTAGTCCTCGGTTGTCTTTATTATTATTATTCAGTCTTGTACATTTAGTTCTCTGTTGGTTTTGATTATTCTCTTAGTCTTGTTTATGAGTTTCATTATTATCATAGTTCCTGTCATGATTTTCTGGTTTGGTTTCATTGTGACAGCGTCTTCAATTTCCTTTCCTGCATAGCCTAGTTTCACCCTTGATTGTCCACACCCGTTTGTAATTTACGTTCATCAGTCTTGCTTGTACTTAAGGGATGCCGCCCCTCACTCAGGCACGGCATCCTCGTCAATTCTGATGTGAGCGCACGTTACTGCTCCATCAGGTTTCAGTTAATTTATGTCCTGTTTGCAGGTCATTTTTCATTGTTGGATTTATTATTTTGCACCCTCGAGCTAGTCTGGGTATGACCAACTCCAAATAAACATCAAGAAACTTTAAGTACTGCTTTTGGGTTCTCTCTTCTGCCCAGCTCGGGCACCCCCCTTGACAAAGAGGAAAAGCATGGGGACCACCAGATGCAGTGAGAATATTTTTGTCCTTTTTAGATTAAAAATATACAAACCATGCAGAATTTGCTGACAGTCTGAAGTAGAAATTAGGGACAATGCAATATAAAACTGACACTGACACAAAATTTATAGAGTTTAAATGAAGATGTCATGATGACATCACTCATTTTGGCTGCCTCCTTCGAGAAATCAAAATTCAAGCTGAGCTATTTCTGATTATATGTACATTGGTTTAAAATGTAAGTACACCTTAAAGAGAGTCATGTTATTAACTCAGAAGCGAGAATAAATCATGTGGTGCCTTCAGACTGAATGTTGCTTAGCAATCCAACATCCCTGGTAAAAGGATATCCTATTGTAATGATGATGAGTGAGGTAATTTGAAGTTGTTTCCTAAACCAGCAAATGTTGGTAGAACATTCTGGTGTCCAAATCTGGTGGATGCACTGTGTCGACCTAATAAAGGTTGAAAATGACCCCCCCCCCCAAAAAAAAATAAAATAAAAAAATAAATAAAAAAATCTGGTAGATCTGTCAATGGGTCCAAGTATGTGCCACAGTAGGGGCCAGTAGTTTCTGCTGAGAGCATGTTTTAAGACAGCTGTTTTTATTTTTATTTTTTGAGGATTTCAGGGCAAGTTCACAATCTCTCTCTCTCTCTCTCTCTCGCTCTCGCTCTCTCGCTCTCTCTCGCTCTCTCTCTCTCTTAGCTTAACCCTGGAGAACCCAAGAACCCTTTTCTTCTTTGGAAAATTATGAACTATGCATTAAATGACTGCTATAAGTTCACTGAACACCAAAATATTCACTTTTTCAATTTTAACCCTTTTTTCCCTAATTTAGGATTAGGGCTAAATTTGACCCATTGGGCTTTAGGCGTATCATTTCAAAGAATCATAATAACAAACACTGTCAATGCAAACTATTTTAAATTTAGGAAAATAATCAGTCAACCACACAACTACATTTAACAATGTTTTTTTTTTTTGCTTTATTTGTTGCATGTTAGAACTGGATTTCAAATGTACAAACACACTTTGGCCAATGGAAACAAGAACACAAGGCCAAAATCACGACTGAAAAAAACTAACACCATGGGTCTTTGCTTATCCAAAAATCTGTTCTGCTAGATAGAGGAACTCACACTAGACATTGTGGTAGTCTTTGAAACAATTTCTTTTTTTGTTGATGCAGAGAGGAACTCCACATTTTTCACAGTGCATTTCAGTTTTGAGGTCCTTGCACACAGCACATCGACGGCGCTTTTCCTCCTTGACAGGCCAATGGGCGATTTGGTCAAAACAAACATCTGCACTCTGACAAACTCAAACAAATCTTGGTGGTGGCGGGGAGGAGGGGCCAGGAGTTGGTGGCCTACCCTGCCTTCTTGCTGTTCCAACTTCAACCAAGCCTTGAGCAACCAAACCCTGAAACTTGCGAAGTTTGAGTACTGACGCACTCCAGACATTTGAACTAATCCCATCCTGAGATACATTCCTAGAACTTGTTCTATCTCCTTTACTGAAGTGTCTACACATTCCCCATGCTTCTGAACACTGTGTTGATTGGTATGCTCAACAATATTTTCCAACATATCAAGGGAAACAAAGCGTCGAAAGTAAACCAGTGGCGTGTCTGTCGTGGCATCCTGGTACGACTCAACCTGTTCACCTTGAAAGTTCACATCAGGCAACTCAAAGCCTTTCTTTCACCACCTGTAAGTTTTTGTGGCAAGATTTGGTTCCATCTGTGGGCTAGCAGTCTTGGCAAACGGCACATCTTCATCACTGGACGAGTCGTTGGACGAGTCACTGTCTTGGACAGAAGATTCACCACCATCACTTTCATGTGGTTGAAACAATTCATCAGACTCGCTATTGCTGTCCAATTCAGGGCCAAAGTCACTATCATCAGCTTCAAGTTGCTCCAATACTTGTTTTACAGTGAACTTTCTCTGTTGGTTTCCCTGTTGCTTTCCCTGTCCTGAAAAAGGAGCGACCATACTCCCTGAAAAGATATAGGTATTTACTTTATTAGTCTCTGGCCCTGTACTACCGAGGTAACTTAGTAAAATATATTATACAAATTAATTTATTTCAAGGCTTTAGCCAAATACAGGACTGTCACCATTCTCCATCTATAAAGTCACTCAAAGAATCAAAGGGTCATTTTTGACCTGACATTTTTTAACCCATACACCCAGAGGGTCATTTTTGACCCATCGTTTTTTGAACTAGCTCAGAGTTGCTAATTTATCCAAAAAGAATATAAAACGTACTTCTAGGCATTCTGCAGGCTAATACTAAATAGATTAACAAAAAATACACAATTTTACCAACTGTTGGTTTGCTGAGAAGACGATTTTGTTTGGGTAGGTTTCCAGCTCAACAAAACAGCATGTTGTCAGCCAGCTTGTCACTACCACGCTGGCTCATGCCAGTTCAATATTCATCCACTAGGTGTCTCTATGCAGGGGTCACAAGTGGCACTCTGGGCTGTTGAAGTTAAATTTGACATTTTTTTATATTTTTGTTCATTTTGGGTAGCAGCAATTAATAGCGGCCAAATTTGACCCCATGGGTTCTCCAGGGTTAAACCTTGAATTCTGAGCCTGTTATTGAGATAAAGTCTGAAAGTAATGAGTGATTGTGTCTACAACAGTGCAGGAGATGTTCATCTCAAAAATACATTACAAGCCTGTTAAAGCAAGACTGATTTATGAGTCCGATCTACAGTCAAGTTTGAAAAGGATTTGGGAATAAAATCATCATAAAATCATAACCATTTGTCCTCCCTTAAATCCTAAAATCTGTCTCCACAAAGACACATGCAGAAGGTTTAATTTAAAAGCTCTTAAAACTGCTTGTTTTACCTTATATTGTTAGTTCCACATTGATTTTTCATGAATTATGCCAAAGAGGAGGATTAAACCATCAGGTGGTCTCTCTGCCATTTTCATGGTCTTCTCCCCCCTCCAGATTCTTTGAATTGCAGCTTTCAGTGCTCCAGTGAAGCAGTGTGGCTCCACCGGGTGACATTCGCTCAGTGTGCTATTGTTCTTGGGCGTTGCTAAACAGTGGCTCCAAGGTCCTTTATATGTCATCTAAATTCACCAGTTCTCGACCTGTTTCCTTGACAACTGATATTTAAATGGTGTTTCTGGCTATTGTCTGTTTGGCCTTGATCAATACTCCTCTTGCCCTTAAAAAATGTTTGAGTCTACTTGTGACATTTTTTATAAATTACCTAGTGAAGCTCTCTACAGACTCATTGTATGAACTGTTTGTGTAGTACCCATAAAAATAGGGCATATAAAAAATAATAATAAGAGAGGTGACCATTCTTCTCTTGTGTATTTAACTCAACCAAAATCTCTTAAAGTATTTAAACAGCTTTTAGCGTTTTAGAAAATGCACATACAATTTTTAAACACTGGAAAAATGTTCTAATGGATTTTCAATCCATTCTATGAGTTTCTCTCAGATCCATTTTAACCTCGTTAAATCATGCCTTTCTACATCCATTCATTTATCCAGAGACTCCACATAACCTGTAAAGGACTATGGTATTATCTTTTTCTATGCTGCATTTGGCATTTCTATGTCACATTTTGAACAACAGCTCAACAAATGTTGGGATGACATGTGTGTGGCGATGGGGCATTGCACGCTAATCCCGTTGTCTCTGTCTCAACAAATGTTGAGCTGTTGCTTTTAGCCTGAGAAACATGCTGCTGCATAATATGAAAGCACTGTAGGTGCTGATGTCTGGGTGTTTATGACATAGTTGCATTATAGCATGGGGCAGCTAAGTGTTATATCCGAAGAACAGGAGACGGGAGCCCCTTTCAACTGAACACTGAACTGCCTTTATTATCGTGAACAACAGAATATATACACCAGCCGTAGCCCGCCTGACGTCATTACCCCAACCCCCTCGGCTAAGTCTACGTCAAGCCCCGAGAGTCAAATCATACATATAATACCCCCCACCACCACCTTTACAAAGTCAAAGAACCCCCCTCTTTTTTCGGTATTTATATATAACACTAAATAGGCAAAACTCTGCCAGCCAAATGGGTGTCTGGGTAGACTACCAGAACGCCCCACCGTGTTGGAGTGGATTATTCTGCCGCTTAGTCCCAACACGCATCAGCTATTGCTGTCCTCAATACATAGTCCTCCAGGTACCTGGACCTCTGACGAACTCTAGCTGGGCGTCCCCTACGAGGAGACTCTGCACCAGGCACCGTTGGCCGTGCCTGTGAGTTCTTTCCACCCCAGTCCAACAAGTCCCACCTCATGTCAGGCTGTCTCGTCGTAGCTCTAGTCCTCTGTTCCGGTGGTAACTTTCTGAGACTGCTGGAGTGCCACCGTGATCCATCTGCGAGCTCGAACATGTTGTGGCCCCGTTGCCTCGTGATCCACAGGGGCCCCGTCCAGAGCGGCTGCAGCTTAGGTGTGCGGTTAGGGTGTCTAATCCAAACTCGGTCTGACACCTTCAGTCCATGGGCTCTCGTTCTATGCTTCCTGTCAAATTGTCGCTTCATTTTACACTGTTGTGCAGCAACCTGGTCCCGTGTAGAGTCCATATTCCTTGGAGAGTGAGTCGTGGGAGGCCTCAGTCGATCCAAAGGTAAAAGCAGTTCACGTCCCAGCATGAGAGCCACCGGGGAGCATCCTGTCGTAGCATGGGCCGTTCATGAAGCAGTATACTCTGGAGGGCGTCAGGAAATGCGAAGCCGTCCACCAAATGGACTCTCAGTCTGTTTTTCAGGGTTTTGTTAAAACGTTCAACACCCCCATTGGCCTGGGGATGGTAGAACGCGGTTTTAATGTGTTCCACGCCCCTACTGATCAAGAGCTCTTCAAACGCTCCAGAGGTAAACTGCAGGCCATTGTCAGTCGTAATTGCATTCGGGACCCCCCACCTGGCGAACAGTGACGAGACGAAACCTGTAACCACATCCATCATGACTGAGTTAGTGGGTAACACCTTTGGCCACTTTGAGAGAACAAGTCGTAGGCCACGAGCAGGAACCGACTGTTCGGGGGTGCTGCATGCAGTTTGCCACAAATGTCCAACTGTACAGTATGTGTTTCCAAGGGCCTTCCGGGTACGGCAGCTGCCGCAGGGGTGGAAGGTGTGGTCCGCCGGTCTTCCTGCTCTCCAACTATGGAACACAGTTTTTCACCATAGCTTCTATGTCCTTATCAATACCCAACCACCAAACAGAATCCCTGCAGCGCTGCTTTACCTTGACCATGCCCAGGTGGCCCTCGTGGAGCATCGCTAGGACACGCGGCCTCAGAGACAACGGGATTAGCGTGCAATGCCCCATCGCCACACACATGCCATCCCAACAGCTCACTTAGTCTTTAAACCGGTGGAAGGGTGCCAGCCCGTCCTGCACCTTTGCGGGCCAACCCTCTCTAATCACCGAGTACAGTTGTGACAGCATGGGGTCTTGTTCCGACTCTGCCCGAAGTTCCTGGGGGGAACCCGGAGGGCCCCATGCAGCGTATTAACCAGATCCGTCTCTGTTGGATTGCCATCATTGTCATCGTCCGATTGTACGGAGTTTGCCATGGTGTGGGACAGGAGATTCGCCACTACGTTATCCTTGCCAGGAGTGAACTGGGTGGTAAAATTGTAGGTCCACAGCCGCTCTGTCCAACTGTGGATCTGCAGAAGTCTGTGTCCTGAACGCGACGTCTCCAGTAATGTCGTCAGAGCTTGGTGGTCTGTCTGTAGAGTTAAATGGCACCCATACAGGTAAATATGTCACCGTTCACATGCCCAGATGCAGGCGGGTGCCTCTCTCTCACCCACGGCGTTCTTTTGTTCAGCTGCTGAGAGAGAGCTTGATGCGAATGCCACCGGGCGTTCCGTGCCATCCTGCACCTGGGACATAGCTGCCCCCACCGCCAAGCCAGACGCGTCACAGGTCACAATGGTAGGCCATTTTGGATCAAAATGGGCCAGCACCGGAGGGGAGGTGAGTTGATGCTTCAGCTTAGCAACCGCCGCTGAACAGGCTGGGGTCCATTGCCATGGCGCATCCTGTTTCAACAATGCCCAGAAGGGTCCAATTGTTTCCAAGTAGCAGGGAATAAGATGGCCATAAAAGTTCACCATATCCAGAAATGAGGAAATCTGGGCAGGTGTCGATGGTTCTGGGAGGCGTAGGAGTGCCTCCACGTTCGAATGCAGGGACCACAGACCCCCCCCTTCCCCGGTCAACTGGAACCCCACAAAGTCGATGGAGTCTGCCGCAAAAATACACTTTTCTCCATTCAGGGTGACTCCATGTTCCTGTAGTATCGTCAGCACCCGTCCGACCAATCATCATGTTCCTCACGTGACGTGCCATGTACCACGATGTCATCAAGGTATACCACCACACCCTTGGGGCCAGCCAGAATCTTGGACATTATTTTCTGGAAACAGCTGGGTGCTGAACTCAGACCAAACAGCATGCGGGTGTACCTGAACACACCCATGGGTCACGAACACTGTCAGGTTCCTGCTGGCTGGGTGGAGGGGCACCTGCAGGTAACCCTGGAGAAGGGTTACCTGCAGGTGCAGGTAACCCTTCTGAACACTTGTGAACTGCTGAATGTTGCAGTAAGTTCCTCCATTGTTGGAAGCAGGTACTTGTTCGGGACGATCGTCTTATTTACCATCCCGAGATTGATACATGGATGAATGCCACCCGATTTTTTCTTGGCCACCATGATATTTGATATCCAGGGTGACACATCCACTCTCAGTGATGCCTGCTTCCAGGAGTTTGGCCAACTCTGCTGTGAAATCTTCCCATAAGGTGAGGGGAAGCCGCCAT
The DNA here is from genome assembly GCA_020510985.1 of Pholidichthys leucotaenia. Taxonomy (NCBI): domain Eukaryota; kingdom Metazoa; phylum Chordata; class Actinopteri; order Cichliformes; family Pholidichthyidae; genus Pholidichthys; species Pholidichthys leucotaenia. The sequence continues at coordinate 100,670,079 of CM035837.1, forward strand.
AGCGGTTGAATTTTCGGCATCACACTTGGGTCTATGAGTGGGCGGTGGTGGAACACACTGATGCATTCCAGGCCTTTGAACTGCGCTGGCCAGCGGACATGCCATTCGGGGTACACTGTCAGTACCGTTGAGCCCTCTGGGTCATTGATGGAAAATCCCAATTCACCCAGCAGATCTGTCCCTAGCAAGTCCACCCACTGGCGCGAGATTTGGAAGGTGAATGTAGGGACCGTCTTCAACCCACATTTCACTGAAAAGTCAACTGTGCCCGTCATTTCGATCTCGGCGTGGCAGTATCCAAACATTCTCATTGTTCCGGCGTTGATGGTTTTATTTGGGAAAAGTTTCTTCAACGTAACCATACTTAGAATGGACCTGCCGGCCCCTGAGTCCACCATAAGCGTCATATAGACTCCTTTGAGTTTTAGCATATACCATTTCAATGGTCCCTTCTTCACACGTGCCACACACACCTGTGTCGTGTTTCTGGACACTGTCGCCAATGATTTGGTAGTAATTGGGTAGGCCCTGTCCCGCGCTCCAGTTCGCTTCCTCCTGAAGGTCCACCCCGGAGAATTAGCCACCTTGCTAACGGCTGTGCTTGGTGAGGAAACTTGAGTGGTTACACTCCCTTTAGCCAATGCTGGCAAACTCCGCTGAACTGTGGACTCACCCTGCCTGACCAGTTCGAGCACGTTTTCCAACGATAGAGTATCTTTAGTCAGCTTTAGCTTGCTCTCCAGCCACACGTTGTTAGTACCATGGGCTAGTTTATCCCAGACCAGCTCCTCCTCGATAGGCCTGAAGGCGCATTCTCTTGCTAGGCTGTGTAGCTCCATAATAAAAGACTGAGTGGACTCACCCGTTTGCTGTTGGCGGTCAAAAAACTAATATTTCCACGCCATGACGGTGGAATGATCTCCGACAACACAGTCCATTAAAACCCTTTAACTTACAGATTTTCACACACCCCTAGTGGCACAGTGCAGCAACTGTGCCTGTCAACTGAATCTGACATCCCTTTAACTCTACAGCTGTACTGAGGATTTGTACTGATCATGCCAGTTCAGAAGACAGCAGACACACGTTGGAGGAATCATGGCTGACACGGAATACACCAAAGAAGAAATCCTTCTTCTTCTTTTTTCTTCTTTGAGCTTAGAAAACAGATATGGCCGCCATGCATCATCATATAAAACAGCGTCATACATGAAAAATTGCCACGGAATACAAACGAAATTGACGTGGGACAATCACAAGACTTTCTAGATGTGGGAGAGAGGGCAATTGTTCAACAGAATGCAAAATATCGACCACGATGGACGAAAACGGACTGACCACGTCAGCCAGCAAGCCCCCTTCGCCAACAGTAAGTGACAAATTTCTTTGTTTCTTTACATTGTACTGATTTTGTGGTTCATATACTTTGAAGATAAGATAACAAAATGCCCCTGTAGAAAAAACGGTGTCAAAAAACAGAGCCATTCTTTGTGTAAATATGTCCAAAGTCCACTTTTGACTGAGTTATGTAATTTATATAGCTGCCACGGCATTATGCAAACTAGATGCATAAATTTATTCCTATCTGAAACTTTGGATCATATTCTACATCTTTCTAATTGACAGTTAGCCGTTATCTCTTGCAACTTTCAAGTTATACCCCTAGAAATCTGAACTATTTTCTTGACAAAAAATCTTGACCACTAGGGGGTTATGGTGCCAAACGGTGCCTGGGACATTTAAAAAGTTAATTCCAAACTGTCTTTCCGCGAGCCACTGCCACACAGCCCAAAAAATATCTGCTGGCCCTCCTCACCGAGGTGGTGGACCATTAGGCTCCTCCGTCTCTCCTCATCTGCGCCACCAAGGCCAGCCGCAGCCACATACACGCCGAACATCTCCTTCCAGCGGGCCCACGGTATAGCTGGCGTGCCCGGAGACTGCAAAAACGGAGGTGGTTGTTTGATACACGCCCCCATTTTAATCCTCGTCGCCAAATGTTGTGTCCGAAAAACAGGAGAAGGGAGCCCCTTTCAACTGAACAGTGAACTGCCTTTATTATCATGAACAACAGAATATATACACCAGCCATAGCCCACCTGATGTCATTACCTCAACCCCCTCGGCTAGGCTACAGCAAGCCCCGAGAGTCAAATCCGACATATAACACTAAGTATTGTATCAGTCCATGAATGCAAGCTTTTTGAAATGTTTGCTATTTGTTTATGCATATATGACACCACTGTTACAGCATACAGGAGGTGCATCTCATTAAATATTTATGGTTGAGTGGAAAAAATACATGGAAACTATTCAGCACTCCATAAGCCCGAAAGACTGTTGACTTGCTTGAACATTTTAAATGTCTAAATCACTGAGTTTATATATTTCCTGTTTTCTTCCTTATTGTTCTTTGTACAGTGGCGAAAATAAGTATTGAGTATATAAGTATATATAATATATAATAAGTATTATTTCAGTGCAGGCCAGGAGCTCTCGTGAAGAGCTTCAGAAAGTCCTAGAGTTAGGAGGTACTGCTGTTTCAAAGACAACAATAAGTAATGCACTCAACCAACATAGGCTCTATACCTGCCCACCTTGCAAGACTCCATTGCTGAAGAAAAAGCATGTTGAAGCTCGTTTAAAGTTTGCTGCACAGCATTTGGGCAAGCCAGTGGTTAATTGGCATCAAACTGGGGATTCTAAATTGTCCTTAGGTATGACTGTGAGACTGAATGGTTGTCTGTCTCTCTGTGTTGGCCCTGCGATGGACTGGCGATCTGTCCAGGGTGTACTCTGCCTCTCGCCCAAAGATGCTGGGATAGGCTCCAGCCCCCCCGCGACCTGAAAAGGATTAAGTGGAAGAAGATGGATGGATGGATGAATATATTCTGGTCAGATGAGATCAAAATTTAACTTTTTGGATGTCACAACACACAGCATGTTTGGAGGAGAAATGGCTCTGCAGTGTTTCCTCTGGCTTAAATAGCTTGGCATGGTGGCAATATATTTTTCCTGGGCGGGGTGGGGGGGGCAGTCTACTGTCACCCATTGTCACCTACTGTCTATTTCTTTTTTTTAAGTTTTGCACAGTAACTTTGCATATGGAACTTACCATTTGAAGTACTGTACAACCGAGGCTTGAATATTGGAATATTGGGCGAGTTGGGGTCCCACCCAGACATCCTGTGTTTGTACTTTTTAGTGGTCTCCTTCCTCTGCTCTCACCTCTTCTGGACCCTCTGCCTGAACACTTTCCTCTCCTTGGCTCCTCTCTTCTGTCTCATCTTGCCCTCTCTGAGCTCTGTGTAATTCAGGTTCTCTCTCTGTCTATGGTGGTATACAAACAGGTTAGAAAACATCAAGTGTCATATATTGTCCTGCAGGATTTTTTTTGTCATGGTTTTGTTAGAAAAATTCTTCTAAACCTTCAGTCAGAAACCAGGCTGGATCAGAGTTTCAGCAAATTTAATTACACTGGCCAGTGGAGAACAATACAAAAATAGTCTCAGAGCCTATTCACTCACCATTCTGACTCAAACACACATCACTCAGTTCTTTAAGCCCTTCGTTATCTGAGAGGTGGAGGAGCAATTGTCCATCATGATTGGTCCAGTACATCTGGTCAAAACTTGGTGTACAGATTATTGCTTTCTCAGGAACCATGATGCTCACTCAGTACCAGTCACACGAGAGTCACACAACATGAACTAAAAACAAGATGATAACTAATACAGCTGCATCCTTGACACTTTTACACAGACTCTGAGGCAGACTCTGAGACAAAGCAAATCACATATATGAAACATAATATGAAACTTTTCAGTCATTCTCCCCCCCCTTTGATGCCATGCAAGGCATCAAAAAAGAATGGTTTATGGCATCTAAAACCCCATCTGGCAGCTATGCTAAGCTCGGATGCATTTGCGTTCAACAGATCCTAAGTATATATAGTATAGGGTAACGGGTTTGTTGTTACGAGCTATTCGGTCTCTGTATGACTGTTGTGAGAGTTTGGTTCGTATTGCCAACACTCGGTCGGACTCATTCCCAGTGAGAGTTGGACTCTGCCAGGGCTGCCCTTTGTCACTGATCCTGTTCATAATTTTATGGACAGGATTTCTAGGTGCAGCCAGGGAATGGAGGGTGTCATGCTTGGTGACCACAGGATCTCATCTCTGTTGTTTGCAGATGATGTTGTCCTGTTGGCTTCATCCAGCAATGACCTACAGTTCTTGCTGGGATGGTTTGCCACTGAGGGTGAAGTGGCTGGGATGAGAATCAGCACCTCCAAGTCCGAGTCCATGGTCCTCAGCCGGAAAAAGGTGGATTGTCCTCTCCAGGTTGGGGACAGGCTCCTGCCCCAAGTGGAGGAGTTTAAGTATCTTGGGGTCTTATTCACGAGTGAGGGATGGAGCGAGTGATTGACAGACGGATTGGAGCAGCATCTGCAGTGATGCGGCTGTTGTACCGGTCTGTTGTGGTGAAGAGGGAGCTGAGTTCTAAGGTAAAACTGTCAATTTACCAGTCAATCTACGTTCCTACTCTTACCTATGGTCATGAGCTTTGGGTAATGACCGAAAGAACGAGAACGCGGATACAAGCAACTGGAATGAGCTTTTGCTGTGGGATTGCTGGACTCACCCTCAGAGATAGGGTGAGGAGCTCAGTCATCCGGGAGAGGCTCAGAGTAGAACCGCTACTCCTCCACATTGAAAGGAGTCAGTTGAGGTGGTATGGGCATCTGATCAGGATGCCTCCTGGACGCCTCCCACTTGAGGTGTTTCGGGCACATCCCACTGGGAGGAGACCCCAGGGCAGGCCCAGGACTCAGTGGAGAGACTATGTCTCCTAGCTGGTCTAGGAACATCTTGGTATCCTCTCTGAAGAGCTGGAGCAGGTGGCTGGGGAGAGGGAAGTCTGGGCTTTTCTGCTTGAACTGCTGCCTCCGCGACCCGGACCTCCGGAAAAGCGGTAGAAGATGGATGGATGGATGGAGATCCTAACTAGTGATCAACAGGGAAAGTCCACCATCGGCCCTGCTGCCCCAGGCACCGGCTAAATGTTTTAGTCCTTTAGGAGGAGAAATGGAACAATAAAACTCATTGATCAATAAAGAAAATCATCAATGGTAAAAACAGCAAAAACAAAATGATGATAAAATAATAATTAAAGGATATTATAAGGGTATATGTGTGTTTTAGTTAAAAACAGAATAATGATAAAATAATAAAAAAAGGACATGAGTGTACGTGTGTTTTTTTGTGTCATTGCAGCTTATATAAAAACAAAGGATAAAACAAAACAATAATCATAATAATAAAGTGTAATGATAAGATGTAAAAATAAAAATGAGAATAACAAAAACAAAAACAAAATAAAAGCAAAATAAAGTAAAAATAATGTTTCAAACTTCATAAATGTATTCACAAGCAGTACATTTCAACTTCACATCATGATCATGCAACTCCTTTTGGTTTTCTGCAGGTCAGTCATACTTTTACTCTGTACTTGGATTATGGAGAGACACCTTGAGCTCACGCTGTTTGTTCATCATCCCCACCATCCCCAGTGACTGCACCATGGTACATCACTAAGTTAACATGAACAAGTCTCATCATCATACTACAGATACAGGGAATGACACAAGAAAAGACTAAAAATAATATCACCAAAATCATTAACAGGATCATGATGAGACTTCTCCATGAAGAGAGTAATCAACTCAACCAGGTTTGTTCATCAGTAACATTGTCCTTGGCTGCATCAGCCTGTAAGGCAGTCAGGTTGTGTATGGCCAAGGCAATCACGTGACCATCTGCATAATTTTCAGGGATAAAAGTACAACAATAATCACCTAAAACTGCACACATGCCCCCTCGGGTGGCAGTTATTTGCTCAAGAACCATTCTATTTTGGGTCAGGATAAGTCAAAGAGCTGTTAATTCCTCATCTATACCAGAAAAAGCAGATAAAGGAAAATTCACAAATGACTGTAATCTATAATTAGTTGTTTCAATCCCCAAGGTGTTCTTAGCCACTCCCACCCAGGGAAACAGTGCATGAAGTACCTTCTGTCCTGTGGTTTCTAACTTAAACTCCTTTGGCACATCCGTGCCCCAGATGGGATCATGTGGTGCAAAGGAGGCATCTCTTCTCACCCTGCCCACCTGTCCTGTGGACAATATGATGGTATGGTCAGTCACAACTATGGGGGCACACACCCTTCCCCAATTCATGGGTAGGTGTGAGTAGGCACGATGGCCACACAGCCATCAACCCTCTGTCACCATATGCGTGCCATGCTTGTGAGAATCACAAATTGCAGCACTATAGAGCTCCTGCAAGGTGGCATTACCTTCCAAACTTCTAGACTGACAAAAAGGATCTTCAGGACAACTTTTGCCCACTATGTTGGTCCAGCAGGTAGCAGTACAGGGGCGAGACACACTATGCACCGTTGCACACCTAGAAAGCGGTAAACTGCCCAAAGAGACATTTCCACACCCTTTTAGACAAAAGGAGAAATTCCCCGATGAGATTAACCTTGCCTTCACCGAGTAAGGGGTGGCATTGTGTATCCCGTCAGTGGAGTCATAAGCAATGTGACAGGTGTGATTCAAATTAGTGTTTGCTGTACTATTTCTATACATAGTCTCTTGCAAGAAACAAGCAGCTTCTGATAGTTCCATTAGTTTAGCAGTGACAGATATTTGACCAGCTGAGAGTGGTAGCAAAGAACACACTTAGTAATTTGAATGATTAGCTGATTTGGCTGTATAATTAGCATATTTCCACCACACATTACCAGCATAAACATGATCCTCATGACCTGGCCCTTCTAGCCAGTCATGGTGTGTGTGTGTGTAATGTATCTAGCCCTACGACAAATAGGTAGTGATGTCCCTAAAAATAGCCAAAGTAAAACTGTCACCACAAGGATGATGATGATGAAAAAACAGGTGTACCATTCGCATCCTTCAGTTGCCAACCTTCTCTCTCTGGCATTTTGTCTCTCCATGATAAACAACAGTTGTTTTCGCTATACAAGTTGTTACTGGGACAAACCATCAGCCGACACCCATCAGCCAACACCCATATAGAAAAACAGCTAAACAGTTAAACAGTCACTTGTTGGGGATTTTTTTTTTTTCAGAGTTTGCAATGGGGATTAAAATTGAAACTGTCTCTTGCTGAGGGAATGAGGATTGAATTGTTTCTTGCTGGTGGAATGGGGATTAATTCATTTCTTGCTGGGGGGTTTGAATGGGGTATATTTTGCAATGTGTTAAATATACCCAAGAGTCCCACCCTTCAACTTTCACAGCTGTTGGGGTCGCCAGGATGACTTTGTGTGGTCCTTGCCAGGGAGCATCGGCCTAGTTTTTCTTTTTGACGGCTTTGATAAGGACCAGATCCCCCGGCGTGGCCAAGATGGGTGTTTCCCCATGGTCCCTCCTAGGAAGAGCAGCATGAACAATATCTCTGTCAGTCAACATTCTTTGCATGTAATCAGCTAAGCACACCTCCTCATCACCTGGATTAAATGGCTTTAATGGTGGGAGTAGTAGGGTTTGCCATTCATTATTTCAAATGGGGATAACACCCCTTTGGTGGTAACTATCCTCATGTAAAACAAAACTAGGGGTAGGCAATATATCCAATTTTGTCCTGTTTCTGCCATTGGCTTTTCTAAGCCTTTCTTTAATGGTTCTATTTGTGCATTCCACCAATCCTGCAGATTATGGATGGTAAGCTGAATGTTTTTTTAGGTTAATGTTGAGTGCTGCACCTAAGTGTGATATAATCTGATTTACAAAATGTGTTCCATTATCTGAGTAAATCTTTTCAGGTATTCAAAATCTGGGCACAATTTCTGCTAGCAGTTTCTTTGTTACTGTAGCAGCATTTGGGTGAGTGCAAGAGAAGGCTTCTGTCCATTTAGTAAACATGTCACAAATAGCCAAACAATATTTTTTTGCCTTCACATTTATTTAACTCAATGAAATCCATGCAAATGTTTTGAAATGGATAAGCTGATGCAGGGAAGGTGACTTTTTCAGGCCTTAAGTTCCCTTGAGCATTGTTTTCTGCACAAATTAGGCATTTCTTACAAAACTGAGTAGCAAATTGGCTGAAGCCATAAGCAGTAAAAGTTTTGTTTTGCATAGAGATCATACCCCCCTTTGATACATGGGAAACCCCATGTAGCAAAGTTGAGGCCTGGTGGAACAGTTTGTGTGGTAAATTTGGTTTGTTTTTGCTGCATTTGTAAAGATTGGAGGTGTTTTGGATCCATCTGTAAATTTCGGCTTGTGGTGCTGTTTTCTGGACCTCAGCGAGGATATCATGTGATAAATCTGTCGGTGTCAAAAGAAAAGCTGGTGTTGTGCCTTTTCCAGTAAGGCTGAGTGCAGTGGCCTTAGCTGTTTGATCTGCAAAGCTATTACCCTTAGAAACTGGATCTGTGCCATTGGTGTGTGCTGCACATTTGTATATGGCTAATTTAGATGGAAGTTTTGCACTGTCTAGCAGCTTTAAAATGAGGCCTCTGTGTTGGATTGGCTTCCCTGTTGATGTAATCATGCCTCTTTTTTTCCACTGTTGTGCAAAGTGATGGATGGTAGATAATGCATTCTGACTGTCAGTGTACACCGTGAGTGCTTTCCCTTGGCCTAATTTGCAAGCTTCAGTTAGCGCAACTAATTCAGCTGCCTGTGTAGAATAGTGTGATGGGAGTTTTTGTGCTCTTAAAACGGTATCATGGGTGACAAATGAACCAGTACAGTCACGTTTGGAGGAACCGTCAACAAACAGTGTGAGATCACACTTCTCCAAAGGTGTGTCCTGTAAATCGGGGCATGATAATGTTTCACTTTCAATTTCTGCCAAACAGTCATGGGGTTCACCTTCTGTTGAGATTGGCAAAAAGCTTGCTGGATTTGCTACCATGCAATGTTCAATAGTGAGATGAGGCTGTGATAATAGCACTGTCATGCATGCAAGGTGTCTGGATGGTGAGAGGACTGATATTTTACTTTGTGACAAAATGACTGATACTGCATGTGTGACCTTCAGGGTCAAGGGATGAAAAAGAATGAGCCCTGCTGAGGCCTGCACTGCTATGAAGATGACCATGACAGCCTGCACACATGGCGGCAGTGCCCTCATGACAGGGTCAAATCTTGTGGAGTAATATGCTACCAGACGCATTTTTGTGCCACTTGGCTGAAGGAGTACTGATGTCTTGTGTCCCCCTCTATAGTCAACCATTTACACAAATGTTTTTTTGTAATTGGGGAGTGCCAAGACATCAGTGCTGACCAAAAGTTTTTTCATTTTAACAAATGCCTCTTCTGCCTCAAGTGTCCACTCAATTTTGTCCACCTGAGCCATGGGTGTTTTGTAGATGAGATCAGATAAGGGTTGCACTTTAAATGAATAATTTGCAATCCAGAAGCGACAATAATTTAAAGTACCCAAAAATGACATCATGTCTTTTTTTGTGATGGGTTTTGGTGCTGACAAAATAGCTTGTTTGCGAGCTGGGTCAACATGTCTGCCTTCTGCTCACAAAATGTTGCCTAAATATTTGACTTCTTTTTTCCACAACTGTAATTTGTCCTTGTTGACTTTGTGACCTTGTTCTACTAAAAATTTCAGTAAGGCAACTGTCTTTTTTACATATTCCTTCATCAGGTGATGCCAACAAAATGTCGTCAACGTAAAGGAGCAACTGGCTCCCATTAGGAGGAATAAACTGTGCTAAATTGGCTGACATTGCCTGTGAAAAAGTAGTTGGTGATTCACAGTAACCTTGTGGTAGCCTGGTGAATGTGTACCTCTTGTTTTCAAATGTGAATGCAAACCAAAACTGATGATCTGGATGTATTGGTATGCTGAAAAAAAATGTTGCTGATGTCTATTACTGTGAAATATTTCATTAGTGGTTGTAGGTCATTCAACAAAGTGTGTGGGTTGGGGACTGAAACATCCCTTGGGATAACTGCTTTGTTTACCGCCTGAAGGTCTTGGACCATTTGCCATCCGGAAGGTGGTCCAGCCCTCCTCACAGGAAACAAAGGTGTGTTACATGGAGAGTTTGGGCATGGAACAATGACACCTGCTGCTTTCAGGTCCTCTATGACTGGTTTAATGCCTTCTCGGGCTTCAGGACATAGAGGATACTGTCTTTGGTAAGGCCTATAATGAGATTTAGCATTTATTTTAACCAATTCTGCATTTTTTATTAAGCCTACATCTGCCTTTCCTGTTGACCACAGAGAATTTGGGATTTGTGAGAGTGGGTGTTCCTCTCCTTCTGTTAATGTAAAAAGTGATCATATGGGTGAGTTGGGTACATCAGTGTGGACTTCTTTCTGCACTGTGGTCACCCAGTTCAAAGGCAGTGAGTAGGTGTCCAGTTTTGGGGAATATTGAACCTTTGGATCAGAACTTTGTTTCCAAGATTGACCATACTCCTCTGCAGTTGTTACAAAATGTCCAGCATCCTTCCAACGCATGTGTTTGGGTTTGATTAGTGGGATGTGGGGCGCCTCCCACTGTTTAAAATGTCTGTTTTCCTCATCACACAACACAGCAGATGCTCCCACATAGCGCCTTGGAGACCAGTATAGATTTTTAATGACCAGTCTGGAGGATGAGTTTGCAAGGAATGTTTTTTCATAATTTGAATCTGGGCCACTCAGATGTCTGTCATACATGCTGCAACGATATTGCTCTATGGCCTGCTGTGTAGTAGGGATATTGGACTCAAAATATTGCATAACTTTCATGTGCAGGTCTGATGTCACCACACTCGGCCCAGCTGAAACCAAACACAGGGAGTAACAGTACCTTGGCACACTGAAATCCTGCAATACATTCACTCCTGCCACATGTGGGAAATGTGATGCTCTCATACCATTCTCTGTTGGGATTATGGCAATGTTGAGAGCTGTGAGCAAATCTCTGCCCAAAAGGTTAACGAGACATGCCCGTGATAATATGAATGAACCATCTGCAATGTCACCTGTGACAGGATGTTTTACCTTTACAGTTTTGGAGAGGTGCTCTGTTTTTAGTTTAATTCAATTCAATTCAATTCAATTCAATTCAATTCAATTCAACTTTATTTATATAGCGCCATTTCACCTCAACAGACATCTCATAGCACTTTCAACAGTAGGGGGAACCCCCACAGTTGCAGAAAGACCCCAGCAATCAGGCGAGCCCCTGTGAGCAAGCGCTTGGCGATGGTGGAGAGGAAAAACTCCCTTTTAACAGGAAGAAACCTCCAGCAGAACCAGGCTCAGGGAGGGGCAGTCATTTGCTGTGACTGGCTGGGGGGTGAGGGGATAGAGAAGATGAAAAGAGAGACATGTAGAAAGCAAACAGCACGATGGGGACTCAATCTATGGGCGAGAACAAACAGATGTTAATGACCAGCAAAAAAAAAAAAAAAAAAAAAAAAAAAAAAAAATCATTGAGAGTGAAGAAAGGAGTGAGGCCCAGTGCATTATTGGAGGTCCCCCGGCTGACTAAACCTATTAGCAGCATAACTAAGGGAGAGTTTAGAAACACATTATCCCTCCCTAATTGTAGGCTATATCAAAAAGGAAGGTTTTAACCCTATTCTTAAAAACAGAGATCGAGTCTGACTCCCGAATCCAGATGGGCAGCTGGTTCCACAGGAGAGGAGTTTGATAACTGAAGGCTCTGCCTTCATTGTACTTTTGGAGATTCTAGGTATTACAAATAATCCTGCATTTTGGGAGCATAAGATAAGATAAGATAAGATAAGCCTTTATTAGTCCCACAACGGGGAAATTCCAGGATTGCAACAGCACAGGGATAGCAACACTCAGAGCAACAATCAGAAGGCAAGAAAAAAAAACAAGCAAGCAAGAGCAGCTAATAAACATATGTACGTATTACTATAAAATATATATATATACACACACACACAGACACACAGTGCAGAGCATTGTAGCTGGATGGAATAAATATATGAATATATGAACACACAGTGCAGAGCATTGTAGCTAGATGGAATAAATATGTAAATATATAAACACCCACAGTACGGAGCATTGCAGCTAGGTGGAATAAATATGCAAGTATATAAACACACACAGTGCGGAGCAATGTAGCTAGATGGAATAACATGTAGATATATAAATATATAAACACCCACAGTACGGAGCATTGCAGCTAGACGGAACAAATATGCAAATATATAAACACACACAGTGCAGAGCATTGCCGCTAGATGGAATGAAACAGCATAACCGTCTACCCAGCTATCCTGCATGGTATGATTATGTGCCCATACACACTCTCACCCTCCATAGCGACCGGCATGCTCCTAGTTGTATGCCGGAGAGGACCACTGTGTAAGTCTATTGCATCTTCTGCATTCAAAAAACTATTAGTTTGTTACGTCTTTTTTGCTATCTCTGCGAGCAGCCCTGCTTAGGTTGTACAGTCTGACAGCCGTTGGTAGGAAGGACCTACGAAACCTCTCGGTTGTGCACCTGGGATGATGTAGTCTGCTGCTAAATGAGCTCCTCAGTGCATTCAGTATGTCCTGCATAGGGTGGAACTCGGACTCCAGCAGAGATGACAGTTTAGCCACCGTCCTTCTCTCTCCTATCTCCTCCATCGGATCAAGGCGCTGCCCCAGGACAGAGCTAGCTTTCTTAATCAGTTTGTTCAGTCTCTTCCTATCGGCTGCAGTAATGCCACTGCCCCAGCAGACCACTCCAAAAGTGATGGCTGATGCCACCACCGTGTCATAGAATGACTTCAGCAGCGCCCCTTGTACACCAAAAGACCTGAGTCTCCTCAGCAGGAACAGCCTGCGCTGTCCCTTCTTGTAGAGTGCATCAGTATTGTGTGACCAGTCTAGTTTATTGTTCAGATGAATACCCAGGTACTTATAGGATGTCACCATCTCGATGTCTGTTCCCTGTATATTTACTGGTACTGTGAGGGGCTGCCCATGCCTGCGGCAGTCCACCACCAGCTCCTTAGTTTTCCTCGCGTTGATCTGGAGGCAGTTCCGATGGCACCAGTCCACGAAGTCCTGGATAAGCCCTCTGTACTCAGCTTCATCTCCATTGGAGATGAGGCCAACGATCGCAGAGTCATCAGAGAACTTCTGTAGATGGCAGTGTGTTGTGTTGTGTGAGAAGTCCGCAGTATAAAGAGTGAACAGGAAGGGAGCCAGCACCGTTCCCTGGGGGGCCCCCGTGCTACTGATGATCGTGTCGGACACACAGTCCCGGGTTCTCACAAACTGAGGCCGGTTCGTGAGGTAGTCCAGGATCCATGATGACAGGTGCTGGTCCACCCCTGCGCGCAGCAGCTTGTCCTTCAGGATCATCGGTTGGATGGTGTTGAAAGCACTGGAGAAGTCAAAGAACATGATCCTCACCATATTCCCGGGCTTCTCCAGGTGGGACAGAGAACGGTGAAGGAGGAAGATCACCGCATCCTCCACCCCAATGCCATGCTGGTAGGCGAACTGGAGTGGATCCATCGCTGGTTCCACCAGGGGGCGGAGGTGAGCAAGGAGCAGTCTCTCCAGGGTCTTCATCAAGTGGGACGTCAAGGCCACCGGTCTGTAGCTGTTCAGGTCTTTGGGGTGGGAAGTTTTTGGTACAGGTACCACACAAGATGTTTTCCACAGCTGTGGTACCCTCCCCAGTTTCAGGCTCATGTTGAAGATATACGTCACAATCCCACACAGCTGGTCTGCACAGGACTTGAGGAGCTTTGCGCTGTTGCCGTCCGGTCCCGGCGCCTTCCTCGCCTTGATCTTCCTCAGCTCCGTCCTCACCTGGGTCCTGGTCAGGGTCAGGATGGGGGGCTGTGTGTTGGGAGTGGGGGGGTGTTGGTAGAGTGGGGAGTGGGCAGCAGGACTTGATTTCTTTAGAGGCAGCAGTGGTTGTTGTGCAGTCAGGGGGGAGGGCGGTTGGTCAAATCTATTGAAAAACAGATTCAGGTTGTTCGCCCACTCCCTGCCCCCTGTGGCCTGGGGGGAGGTATTCTGGAGCCCCGAGATGGTTTTGAGGTTTCTCCAGACCCCGCTGATGTCGCTCTGTTGCAGCTTGTCCTCCATCTTCTTCCTGAAGCTGTCCTTGCCTTCTCTGATCTTTCTCCTCAGCTCCCTCTGTACGGACTTCAGCATCTCCCTGTTCCCTGACCTGAAGATCCTCTTAGTGCTCTGTTAGGATAATACGGTAGTATCAGATCTTTTAAATAAAAAGGGGCCTGATTGTTTAGAGTTTTGTAAGTAAGAGGAAGGATTTTAAACTTAATTCTAAACTCTATAGGAAGCCAATGAAGGGAGGCCAGAGCTGGAGAGATATGATCTCTCTTTCTAGTACCTGTTAAAACTTTTGCTGCAGCATTTTGGATCAGCTGAAGACTTTTTAAAGATGTTTTAGGACAACCTGATAATAAAGAATTACAATAATCTAATCTAGATCTAACAAAACATGTATCAGTTTCTCAGCATCACTCTGAGACAAGATGCTCCTAATCTTGGCAATATTACGCAAATGATAGAAGGCAGTCTTAGAAACAAATTTAATATGTGAATTGAAAGACAGATCTTGATCAAAAATAATTCCAAGGTTCCTCACAGAGCTATTAAGAGAAAGAGTAACCACATCCAAACTGAAAGTTTGATCTGGAAAGGTATTTCTAAGGTTTTTTGGACCAACAAGAATGACTTCAGTCTTATCTGAATTTAATAGCAGGAAATTACAAGTCATCCAAGCTTTGATTTCCTTAAGACAGGCTTCCAACTTGCCTAATTGATTACTATCATCTGGCTTCATTGACAGGTATAATTGTGTGTCATCTGCATAACAATGAAAATGTATACAGTGTTTTCTAATAATGTTGCCTAATGGAAGCATATATAAACTAAAAAGAATAGGGCCTAACACAGATCCCTGTGGAACTCCATGGCTGAGCTTTGAGTTGAAAGAAAACTCATTATTGACATGAACAAACTGGAACCTATCAGATAAATAAGATCTAAACCACTGCAACAAAGTTCCATTAAGTCCAACATAGTGTTCTAATCTATCAAGTAGAATATTATGATCAATAGTATCAAAAGCTGCACTAAGGTCTAAAAGGACAAGTACAGAAACAAGTCCATTATCAGATGCAATGAGGAGGTCGTTAGTGACCTTCGCTAAGGCTGTTTCAGTACTATGATGGATTCTAAACCCAGATTGAAACTCTTCAAGTAACCCATTTCCATGCAGGTGGTCAAATAATTGCGTAGCAACAACTCTTTCTAAGATTTTTTGAAATGAAAGAGAGATTAGAGATTGGTCTATAGTTAGCTAAAGCTCCTGGATCCAACATTGGCTTTTTGAGTAAGGGTTTAATTACAGCCGTTTTAAAAGCCTGCGGTATATGGCCTAAAGTTAATGAAGAATTGATTATATGAAGAATAAAGCTACCAATAAGTGGGAAGACTTCTTTAAATAACCTGGTAGGAATAGGGTCTAAAAGACAAGTTGAAGGCTTGGATGAGGAAACTATTTTGTCTAACTCTAAAAGGTCAAATGGAGTAAACTCATCAAGACAGATATCAATTGAAGGAGTTGTAGTAGTTACTGTATTTAAGTTAATGGTGGGAAGAATCTGATTGATTTTATCTCTAATGGATATGGCTCCCCATTCAAAGAGCTGGCCCAACACAGGTCAGGAGAATAGTCCTTCTTCCACCTAGCAGAGTGGAAGGTTCCTCTTTGTTTGGGGTCGTATATCAAAGCGAGGTCATTTCTGGATGCCCAGTCTGAAAGTGCCTCCCCATCACTGCCCACTGCTGGGTACCCCCAGTCAGGGTGATGGCTGTTAAAGTCCCCCACATAGATGGCAGGGTGGGGTAGGGTGAGTAAGACCTGCAGATCCCAGTTGGCATTAGGGGGCTTGTACACATTGACAATATGGAAGCCACCAATGATTATGGTGTCTGAGAAATGTGTTGTTATCAGGTGATTTGCTTCAACTATGTCAGAACGCACATAGGTGGCACGTCCATGTTTAGCATGTAGAACATAGCACAGGAGGTCAAAAAACACCAAAAAATGCCTGTAGAGGAAACGAACCCTGAACCCTTCGAGGCTGCTGAACTGGAGAAAGTCCTACAGGGCCTGAAATGTGGAAAGGCAGCAGGATATGATAACATCTTCCCAGAATTCATGAAAAATCTTGGCCCCCGAGCCCTAACCTGGTTGACACAATTCTACACAAGGATCACACAAACAAACTCGATCCCAAAGAAATGGCGGACAGCAAAGGTCATTGCCATCCCAAAACCTGGCAAAGACCACAAACTACCAGCAAGCTACCGCCCAATCTCCCTACTCAGCGTTCCTTACAAAATCATGGAGCGCCTAATACTGCAACGCATTTCCCCAGAAATAGAGGATATTCTAAGTGTGGATCAAGCAGGTTTCCGCAAGGACCGCAGTACAGGAGAACAAGTACTGGCCCTAACCACCTTCATCGAAAATGGCTTCGAGAGCAGACTGAAGACAGGGGCTGTGTTTCTCGATCTTACAGCCGCCTATGATACGGTCTGGCACAAAGGCCTCCTCCTGAAACTTATAAAGGCGATCCCTGCTTGGGCAACAGCAATTATAAAAACCCTGCTGACCAACCGAAGGTTCAGAGTCCACCTCAGTCAGAACACAAGTGCATGGAGAATGCAGAAAAACGGACTCCCACAAGGCTCAGTTCTAGCTCCAACTCTGTTCAACCTCTACATAAACGACCTGCCTACTACAAAATCCCACAAATTCATCTATGCAGACGACATCTGTTTGGCATTCCAAGCACCAGACTTTGAACCACTGGAACGGGTGCTCACGGAAGATCTTGCCAAACTGGACCAGTTCTGCAAAATCTGGCGCCTAAAACCAAGCCCAGCAAAAACCGTCTCCAGTGTATTCCATCTCCACAATGCAAAAGCTACCAGAGAACTAAACATCCACCTGAGCGGACTCAAGCTTAAGCATGCCCCAAATCCAACTTATCTTGGAGTGACCCTTGATAGGACCTTATCCTTCAAGGAACATCTAAAGGGGAGGGCTGCTAAGGTGAAGGTACGAAACAACCTGCTCTGCAAGCTCGCTGGTGCAAAATGGGGGGCGGCAGTCTCCACCCTGCGCACCTCAGCACTGGCCCTTTCATACTCTGTAGCAGAATATTGTGCCCCTGTCTGGTCCAGGTCATCTTACACACATCATGTAGACACCCAGCTCAACTCAACCATGAGAACTATAACTGGAACAATCCGCTCAACACCACTCCCCTGGCTCTCTGTACTGTCAAACATAGCCCCTCCACACATCCGGTGAGCAGCATTAACTCAAAGGATGCTCCAAAAAGTTAAAGATTCTCCTCACTTACCAATCCATGCAGATATCTACACCCCACCCACTGCCCGACTTTCATCCAGACGGCCGATTTGGAAAAACCCTCCCCCAGCTGACTTTACCATCTAGACAGCTTGGCAAGAGGAATGGGAGACCAAGGAGGTCCCAAACAAACAGCTGGTGATAAACCCCAACCAACAGGTCCCGGACACCAACCTCCCAAGGAGACAGTGGTCTACACTCAATCGCTTCAGGACTGGACATGGCCCCTGCTTGGCCAGCCTTCACAGATGGGGCAGTAGCCCTAGCCCACTGTGCGCATGTGGAGAGGAGCAAACAATGGAACACATCATAGAGGCTTGCCCGCTCCAAAGACTGGAAGGAGGATTACACACCCTCCATACAGCAAACCAGGAGGCAACTGCTTGGCTTAAGGACTTTGCATTCGCTAAATAAATCTCTAATGGATGAAATTTTATTATTGAAAAAGTTCATAAAGTCCTGACTAGTAAGCTCTAAGGGAATGCTAGGATTGACAGAGTCCTGACTCTTTGTCAACCTGGCTACAGTGCTGAAAAGAAATCTGGGATAATTCTTGTTCTCTTCTATTAATGCAGAATAATAACTTGTTCTAGCTTTTCTAAGAGATTTTTTATAAATTAAAAGATGATTTCTCCAAGCTAAATAGATTTCATCTAAATTAGTGGAGCACCATTTTCTTTCTAACTGACGAGTCTTCTGTTTTAAACTACGAGTTTCTGTGTTGAACCAAGGAGTTAGAAATCTCTGATTAGACTTTTTCTTTTTTAAGGGGGCCACCAAGTCTAGAGTCTGACGCAGAGAAGCTGTAACACTATCTACCATGCTATCAATTACAGAAGGAGCAAGCTCTCCATAGTTTATTTCCATTGTGTTGACACATGGCATAGAGGAAACAATCTGCATAAATTTGGTAACACCATCATTTGAGAGGCATCTACTGTAGTAATATTTTTCTTTTAGGAGCCAAATAGTCAAATCAAAGGTTAACAGACAATGGTCTGACAGTACAGGGTTATGAGGAGACACTACCAGATTTTCTATTTCTATTCCATATATGTTAGAACAAGGTCCAGTGTATGGTGGAGATAATGAGTAGAATTTCCTACTTTCTGAGAAAACCCCATTGAGTCTAATATTGAATTAAATGCCACATTAAGGCAATCACTATCTACATCTACATGTATATTAAAGTCCCCTACTATAATTATTCTATCTGATTTCAGCACTAAATCAGCTAAGAATTCAGCAAATTCAGATAAAAATTCTGAGTAGGTTGATGGAGGACGATAAACTATGGCAAATAAAATTGGGTTTAGCCTAAAATTGCTAAAGTGCCCAATACAGAGGACCAGGTCCTCAAAGGAATTATAACATGTTTTTTGCTTTACATTAACTAGTAATTTGGAATGGTAAATTGTTGCTACTTCCCCTCCACGACCAGAACTTCTGGGATTTTGACAGTTTAAATAACCAGAGGGAGTTGATTCATTTAAACCAACATAATCCTCTTGCCCTAACCAAGTCTCTGTAAGGGATATTAAATCAATCTGATGATCAATTAACAGATCATGGACTAACAGAGACTTGGGAGTTAGAGACCTAATATTTAATAAACCACATTTTATTTTTAAATTATGAGGAGGAAGAGAGGCCAAATCATTCAATTTAGAGGCTTCATGTTTAATTTGAGTTTTACCAACTTTTTGTTTAATCAATTTGGGATGCTTACACATTATATTTTTATTTGCTTTGGAGGGAGCAGACAATGATTCTCTGATGGGGAAGACAGGGGCTAAGTTGAGGGGTGGCAGATGAAGAGTTGCTGCAGAGAGGCGTGTAAGGCTGTGACTCTGCTTCCTGGTCCCAACTCTGAGTTGTCAATGTTTTGGAAATTTGGATAAAAATGATGCCAGATTGTTAGATAAATGAGATGCACCATCCAAAGTGGGATGGATGCTGTCTCGTCTCATAAGACCAGGTTTTCCCCAAAATGAGCTCCAATTGTCAATGTAGCCCACGTTGTTTGCAGGACACCACACAGACAGCCAGCGGTTGAAGGATGACAAGCGGCTGAATATGTCATCACTGGTCAGATTGTGGAGGGGCCCAGAGAATACTACAGAGGCAGACATTGTTTTGGCAAAGTCACACACCGATTCTACATTAAGTTTTGTGACTTCCGACTGCCGGAGACGGCTGTCATTAATGCCAGCGTGAATAACAATTGTGGAGTATTTACAGTTACTTTTAGCCAGCATTTTCAAATTTGACTCAATGTCGCCTGCTCTGGCCCCAGGAATGCATTTGACTATGGCCGCTGGAGTCTCTAGGTTCACGTTTCTGACTACAGAGTCGCCAATGATCAGAGTTTTTTCCTCAGCGGGTGTGTCACTGAGCGGGAAAAAACAATTAGAAACGTGAACAGGTTGGTGGTGAAACGGGGCTTTGCGGCTAGGCTTCCTTCTCACCATCACCCACCCAGTCTCCTCACTGCTGAGGAGGATCGGAGGACCGCTAACGGGTCGCCCGTTTCAATGCAGCGGAGCCGGGATTCCAAATCAAACAACCTCGCCTCGAGTGCCTCAAAAAGACAACATTTATTACATTTACCGTTATCACTAAAAGAGGCAGAGGTGTCGCTAAACATCTGACAGAGAGAGCACACCAGAGGAGGAGAGGAAGGAGAGCTAGTAGCCATAGCTAGTGGCTAACCCGAAGCTAACAAAAACACCAATGAAAAGTGAACAGAAGGATAAAGAGGGGTAATTAAGCGACACTGAGTGCACACACAGGTGCAAGAGGCTTGATAAACAGAAATGAGAACTAACGGTAGATGGAAATAAGTGGTTAAAATACAATTAAAAGCAAAATCCTCAGGAGAGTGAGGAGAGCTAATCACAAAGACAGACAGCAATACAGGAAGTGACGATACATTACCACAAATGACGTCAAGCACATTTACCGTTTGCA
This sequence comes from Pholidichthys leucotaenia, assembly GCA_020510985.1. Classification (NCBI taxonomy): domain Eukaryota; kingdom Metazoa; phylum Chordata; class Actinopteri; order Cichliformes; family Pholidichthyidae; genus Pholidichthys; species Pholidichthys leucotaenia. Next base: position 100,690,502 of record CM035837.1, read on the forward strand.
GATTTGTTACTGTTTGTTACTGTTTGATCTGATTTTGTGAAACCTTCGACGTCTGTCCCTGCAATCACTGTGTTGTAAGATGTGTCTCTTTTATGTATTTAGACAGGACAGCTCAGTGCGTGAACGTGAGTGAGTGCGTGCGCGCAGCCGAGGCGCGCCCCAGGTGTGTGTGGAATGGCCCCGACGAGTGAACGGTGTGTATGATTTTGGGCGGATGAGAGACAGAGAGCGAGGCGACCGGAGCAGGTAGAAATGGTTGCTAATAATATTTCAGTCTGTAAATAAAGCCCCAACGCTTCAGCAATACCGCCTGTGCCTCTGTGTACCACCATATCTCCTGTTTAACAAGAGTGAGGTTTTACTCGGGAGTTGACCCCGGAGGAGGAAAAGCGCCTCCGGCCCTGGAGAAGATAGATCTCCCCTGCGTCCCCCAACCACGGTTAGGAGACGAGAGGCAGGAACGGTTAACACTGGCGAACACGAAGGGACGCTCATGTTGTTAAGAGGGTGGTGAGTACCGAACGAAAAGGACAGCGGCAGCTGGGCTGAGTGACTGTTATAGCAGCTAAGCTAGTGCGATATGGCGGCCGCTCGCTATCCCGCCGATATTCATACACAAGTAACGAACTGCTCAAACCCGTTCATGTCGCTAAGCAATGATCAGGAGTGCAGACGAGGTGCTGTGAGGGCTCATGAATGTCGGGCTGAGACGAAGTGTGGGCACTATAACCCATTTTTGTGTGATGAAAGCTGTGCGGGCACACTTGTTGATGGAGAGGATTTGTTCGTGCCATTCGGCAGCCCCGCTCAATTCGCCCCCACAAATCCCTTTTTCAGAGCCGACAATCAAAGCCACGCCCCCGTGGGAGGCGTAGACATTTACGTGCCCCCGAATCCTGCTCCAAACACATCATTAAAGCTGTATTATGCAGATACAAACCCCTTTGCCACGGCTCACATGAGAAGTTTTGTACACAGCACACCAGCTATTTCCAAGCCCAGAGCAGGTACGCTCCCCATGTTTACTCCTTACATAAATTCAGAGGAGACTGATAAACAGGGGCATTCACCATTGAGTCATTCCTGTCACTCACATACACACAAGAGCCGCTCTGCGCCCAGTCAGCCTCTTACATCAGACAGTGATGAGGACTATGATCCCAAAGAAAGAGTCCCCACTCTACGTCCAGGCCAGTACGACGGCAGCACACCATGGAGAGAGTTCCTGCACAGATTTGAGACCTGTGCAGAGGCAAATCACTGGTCAGAAAAGACAATGGCCATCCAGGTGAAATTCTGCCTTGTTGGAGCTGCAGGCACCATCATCCATAGAAACCCTCGTTCATCCAAATGGGACTACCGCCGCCTGCTGGAAGAACTCGAAACTGCATACGACCCTTCCTCATATCACTCAGCGGCTGTGGCAGTGGAACTGAGGCAAAGAGTACGCAAATTTGGTGAGGCCCTTCATGTGTTCAGAGATGACATTTATGGGAAAGTAGCTGTAGCTTATGGAAATTGGCCAGAGGCCGAGCAAGATGCTATAGCTGTTGAAGTTTTCACAAATGGCCTGGGCGATGCAGAACTAATCCAAAAACTATTAGAAGAACGTCCAGCCACACTAGCCAGAGCTTATGAGATAGCCCATCGCCATGAAACCACAAAGAGAGCTGCGTCCTATATCACTAGCGTCATACAGCCAGGGGCCCGTAACCTCACTGAACGCAGGCCCCGGGCCGCTGTTGTCAGAGAAAAAGACGAGAATGAGACTGTAACTGCCACTACACCTGCAGCTAGCTCCTCACCCAATCGCTTTGCCCCACACACGTCTGCAAAAACACCAGGGCAACACAAGAACTTTAAAAAGGGTGACATTCGCTGCCATAACTGTAAGGGCTGGGGTCACAAACAGAGCCAGTGTTCATCCCCTCAAAGAAATGCAAAGACTTTAATTCCGAGCACTCCCCAGGGAGGCCCACAGGCCACGGTGCTCCACTTTAAAGGCCAGAGTCGTGACATGAGCATCCACATGCACATATATGAACTGGAGGTGTGCGCAGTCTTGGACAGTGGAGCGCGGAGGAACGTGCTTCCCCTTCACCATTACAATGCCATTCACCAAGACATGAGACCCCCACTACAGTCATCCATCGTCGAGACTCTGCTCGGGGTGGGACCAGGAGACGTGCTTGTGTGTGGTGAGGCCAAAATACCTGTCAGTATTAACAACTGGCAAGTTGAAGTGGACTTCCTCATGGCGGACATAACGGGCAATGAAGTACTGCTAGGCCACCCATTCCTCACCCAAGCTGAGGCCCGCCTTGATTTTGGTAAACGCCGCCGCGTAGTTCTGTTTGGAGAAGAAGTGCCATACTTTCACCCAGAGACTGTCCCAAAGTCGCATGCTGTGAGAGTAGCCAGAACTGTCGTGGTTGAACCTGGACAAGAGTACCTAGTCAAGGGCACTGTGCCTTGTGGCAAAGCAGCTCAGGGAGACATGGTGCTCAGCCCCACAAAAGGCTTTGTTGAGAAGCACAAAATACTCATTGCCAGGGTCCTAGTCAACACTCAGCCCACTAATGTTGTTCCACTACGCCTCTTTAACCCTGGCAACAAGGCTGTCACTATTAAAGAAGGTGCCATTGCAGGCCTCCTCCAGCCAGCTGAAGCTCTTCCCCCGCCCAGTGCCTCCACAGCGGCAGACTTCCCAGCTAGCTCCCTTGCAGTCCCAGAGCACCTCCAGGAGCTCTATGCCCAGAGTTCCACCGAGCTTAATGACAATGAAAAACTTGAACTGTCTAACCTGTTGTGTGCCTATGAAAATGTGTTTTCCAGAGGGCCCGGTGATCTGGGACGGACCAGTCTTGTGCAGCATGACATCATAACCCAGCCTGGAGCTCCTGTGAAGCAGCCCCCTCGTCGCATGGCTGGAGAAAAGCAGCAACACGCAGACCAGCAGATCTGTGAGAACCTCCAGAACGGCCTCGCCACCCGCAGCCACAGCAGTTGGGCCTCACCGATTGTTATGGTACGTAAAAAGGATGGAACTTACCGTCTTTGTATAGACTATAGAACACTCAACGACCGCACCATCACTGACGCGTACCCGCTACCCCGCATCCAAGACACATTAGACACCCTCGCCACCGCCAAATGGTTCAGCACCTTGGACCTTGCTTTAGGTTATTGGCAAGTTGAGCTGATTCCAAGAGCTCGCCGCGCAGCCGCCTTTTGCACCCGAAATGAGCTGTTTGAATGGAACGTTATGCCGTTTGGGTTATGCAATGCGCCAGCGACGTTCCAACGCCTTATGGACCGCGTCCTCGCCGGCATGCAGTGGGAGACCTGCCTCGTTTACTTGGATGACATCATCGTGCTGGCCAAGGATGTGTCCGGGATGCTGCAGTGGCTGAGTCAGGTGTTCCAGAGATTTAAACATGCAAACCTCAAACTAAAACCAGCCAAATGCTGCCTCTTCCGCTGCCAAGTGGCTTATCTAGGTCACATTGTGTCCGAGCACTGTGTAGCCACTGACCCCAATAAAGTCCACAAAGTCCAAGCTTGGCCCACTCCCACATCGGTCCAAGAGGTCCGACGTTTCATTGGCCTCGCCTCCTACTATCGCAGGTTCGTGAAAGACTTTGCCTCCATTGCCGAACCGTTACACAACCTGACAAGGAAAAACGCACATTTCCAGTGGCACCCTGAACACCAAGCTGCTTTCAACACGCTCAAGCACCGTCTCACCACAGCCCTTGTCTTAGGCTACCCACTGGACCATGGTGAAATGATCTTGGACACCGATGCTAGTGACACAGGCATCGGCGCTGTCCTCTCACAGATGCAGGATGGCGCGGAACGTGTGTTGGCATACGGCAGCCGCAAACTAGCCAAAGCTGAACAGAACTATTGCACTACAAGACGAGAGCTGCTAGCCATTGTCGATTTCACGTCACATTTTCGGCAGTATCTACTTGGGCGGCCTTTCAAAGTACGTACCGACCACAGCAGCCTGCGTTGGTTAACCCGAATGAAAGAGCCAGAAGGTCAGTTAGCCAGGTGGCTTGAGAAGCTAGCAGAGTACGAGTTTGAAATCATTCATTGCCCAGGTCGCTTACACACTAATGCTGACAGTCTCTCCCGCAGGCCCTGCCGCCAGTCCTGTCCTTGTAAAATGCAGGACCCCTCCTCACAGCCGAGAATCACAAACCACCAAGCCATTCAGTGTGAATTGGACTCCGACACCAGCTCCCTGTAGCTGAGTCCGGTGGGGGTAGAGACATGCCCTACAACCACAGCCGTGAGTCCGGTGGGGGTAAGTGCAGACAGCTTTACCAATACAGACACTTTTAAACAAAAAGAGACAATTTATGTGACGAATACAAATGAGACCACACTGTTTCCTGGCTGGACTATAGAAGAGTTGTGCCAGGCCCAAGCCGCTGATACAGACATTGCACCAATAAAAGCTTGGTTAGAGGCCAGCAGTGAGCGCCCTCCCTGGACCACAGTCGCCCCTTGCAGTCCAGCCACCAAAACATACTGGAGCCAATGGAAAAGACTGTATTTCCGAGATGGAGTTCTGGTCCGCCGTGTTTACTGTCTGGACGACACACAGTACTACCCCCAAATTGTCCTGCCACGCAAAATGCAACCCAACGTCATGTGCCAGATGCACGAGGGGCCAATAGGTGGACATTTTGGTATTGAACGGACTGTGGCCAGACTTCAAACCAGATATTACTGGTACCACATGAGAGAAGACGTGGCTCTCTGGTGCCGGACTTGTACCAACTGTGCATGCAAGGCCAGACCCCACAAAACACCACAAGCGCCCATGGGAACTGTCAGGGTCGGAGCCCCCATGGAGCGCATTGCACTGGACATTATGGGCCCACTCAATGAGACGGAACGCAAAAACCGCTATGTGCTCGTAATACAGGAGTATTTCACAAAATGGGCTGAAGCATTTCCTATTCCAGACGAAAAGGCTGTCACCGTGGCACGCGTTGTTGCAACAGAATGGGTGTGCCGCTTCGGAATGCCTCACTCTTTGCACAGCGACCAAGGGCGCAATTTTGAATCAGAGGTGTTTCAAGAAATGTGCCGTCTATTTGGCATTGAGAAAACCCACACTACGCCATTCAGACCACAGTCAGATGGCCAGGTTGAGCGTTTCAATGCCCCACTGCAAAAGATCTTGGCCTCTACTGCAGAACACTGTCACTGGGATTGGGACCTGATGACCCCATATGCAGTTATGGCCTACAGAGCGACCAAGCACAGTGCTACTGGTTTTACCTCCAACTATATGATGTTCGGACGTGAAATAAATGAGCCTGTGGACCTTGTAGCCGGTCTGCCCCCGGACTCTGACCCTGCACCTTCAGCCCCAGAGTATGTGCAACAAATACGCGAGCGGCTGGAGCTGGCTCACAACATTACTCGAGAAGCCCTGGGTGAGTCAGTCGCATGTGCAAAAAGACAATATGACAAAAACGCTTGCCACACACAGTACAAAGTCGGAGACGCAGTGTGGTACCTCATCAAAGGAACACGGCATGTCAAAAACAGAGTCAAAAAGTTCCTCCCCTCATACGAAGGACCCTTCTTTGTTATGGGACAGCTGGATGATCTAGTCTACCGGATCCAAAAGAACCCCAGAGCCAAAGTCAAAGTCGTCCATCATGACCAACTGAAACATTACCGCAGCCGTGAGCAGCTGGACAACACTTGGGTCCTGGACCAAGCCCAGAACTGGACACCTTCTGAGATCTTGCCACCAGCTGTGGAAGGGGACCCGGCAGACCAGGACCTCAGCCTGTACAACCTGTTTGCTACTGCCTCCAGTGATGACCCCAGCAGTTCCCGGCCGTCCACTCCACCTACTAATGCTCCCAATGTGATCGGGTATCTTCCACCCACTCCTTCCCATGTGATATTTGGCCATGGTGGGGGTGCGGTGGGAGAACCACGCCATCAGGCTCAGCACGTGTCACGGCCCAAACGTCGGCGCAGAGGACCGGACCGTTACGGGGACTGGGTTACTGAGTGAGCCAACTGTGGTAGTTCATGTTTGCACTAGAGACTCTCCAGTTTACATTTTAGACTCTAGTCTAGTTGTAATGTTCTATATGTTTGTTTAAAAAAAAAGAGCTGAAGTAACAATGCTTTCATATACCACATGCACTTTGTTTTAATTGAATGTATTGTATTTTGATTAGTTAGACAGTATTACTCCCGGTCGCCTAGAAATAGATTTCAAAGTGTAATGTACTCCTCTTTGTTTAATTAGAGACAATTGCAGTTCAATGTTTTTTTTTTACTCATGTGTTCACTGCTAAATGAGCTAACTTTTATATTGTATGGACACTTGTCATTAATAGTAATTGCCAGTCCATGGTGGGGGTAGTGTTGTAAGATGTGTCGCTTTTATGTATTTAGACAGGACAGCTCAGTGCGTGAACGTGAGTGAGTGCGTGCGCGCAGTCGAGGCGCGCCCCAGGTGTGTGTGGAATGGCCCCGACGAGTGAACGGTGTGTATGATTTTGGGCGGATGAGAGACAGAGAGCGAGGCGACCGGAGCATTTAGAAATGGTTGCTAATAATATTGCAGTCTGTAAATAAAGCCCCAACGCTTCAGCGAAACGGCCTGTGCCTCTGTGTACCACCATATCTCCTGCTTAACAAGAGTGAGGTTTTACTCGGGAGTTGACCCCGGAGGAAGAAAAGCGCCTCCGGCCCTGGAGAAGACAGATCTCCCCTGCGTCCCCCAACCACGGTTAGGAGACCAGAAGCAGGAACGGTTAACAACTGATCTGCACGCACCTGTATCACAGAGAAACCTTATGGGGATGCTTTGAACCTCCAATGTCACTTCAGGTAAACACTGCATTGTTAGCATCAAGTCAAAATGAGGTAAATGAAAAATGTCTGCTGTATCATTGTCGGTGTCAGTGTCATGTGTTGTACTTAGCTTCAGGTCGTTTAGTCACATGTTGTGGTCCAGTGGATGCTGTGGCAGTGGCTGGATGCAAGGTCCTCCCCCCTTTCCCCAACTCAGCGGGCACTCAGAACAACTCCTTCACCAGTGCTCTCGCTGTCCACATTGGTGACAAACGTCGTGCCCCCATGGTTGTGGGTAGGCGGCCCCGCAACTACGCCCTCTCCTCTGTTCTCGTCCTTCTCCCCCACATGGTGGACCCTGGTAAAAACCAGAGGTAGGGGAAGCCTCGGCTCCCCCCGTGGGGTCAGTAATCATGTAAACAGGGGTTGGTCATGTCTTTAATTTCTTTTCCTCCTTTTCCACCTTCTCCTCTTCCAATCGCTCTGCATATTTAGCATATGTTAGCACATCACCAAATGCACAGGTGCAATATGTAACCAGATGTTTGTGGATGTAGTGTGCCAAATGTGGGTGCATGTTTTGTAAGAAAACACTTCAAATGCTGCCAATAAGGTTCTACACCTGTATCATTAGCAGGCTTAATTAAACCGGAATGGTTATCAAAAATGTCTTCAATCTGCTCCTGTAAGTTTCCACACCTTCGCCTTTATTTTGAGTTGTATTTTGAATTCTGGTCCAATCATGCTTCACTCGCCATTTATTCCCAATGTGGTCATTTACTTGAATGATTTGGCCTCTGTTCCTCCTCATAATTTAAAAATTAAATGTGGTTTATTAAATATTAGGTCTCTAACTCCCAAGTCTCTGTTAGTCCATGATCTGTTAATTGATCATCAGATTGATTTAATTTCCCTTACAGAGACTTGGTTAGGGCAAGAGGATTATGTTGGTTTAAATGAATCAACTCCCTCTGGTTATTTAAACTGTCAAAATCCCAGAAGTTCTGGTCGTGGAGGAGGAGTAGCAACAATTTACCATTCCAAATTACTAGTTAATGTAAAGCAAAAAACATGTTATAATTCCTTTGAGGGCCTGGTCCTCAGTGTTGGGCACTTTAGCAATTTCAGGTTAAACCCAATTTTATTTGCCATAGTTTATCGTCCCCCATCAACCTATTCAGAATTTTTATCCGAATTTGCTGATTTCTTAGCTGATTTAGTGCTGAAATCTGATAGAATAATTATAGTAGGGGACTTTAATATACATGTGGATGTAGATAGTGACTGCCTTAATGTGGCTTTTAATTCAATATTAGACTCGATTGGGTTTTCTCAGAAAGTAGGAAATTCTACTCATTACCTCCACCATACATTGGACCTTGTTCTGACATATGACATAGAAATAGAAAATCTTGTAGTGTCTCCTCATAACCCTGTACTCAGACCATTGTCTGTTAACCTTTGATTTTACTATTTCTGACTATTTGGCTCCTAAAGAAAAATATTATCACAGTAGATGCCTCTCAGATGATGCTGTTTCCAAATTTATGCAGATTGTTTCCTCTATGCCATGTGTCAACACAACGGAAATAAAGCTATAGACAGCTTGCTCCTTCTGTAATTGATAACATGGTGGATAGTGTTTCAGCTTCTCTGCATCAGGCTCTAGACTTGGTGGCCCCCTTAAAAAAGAAAAAGTCTAATCAGAGATTTTTAACTCCTTGGTTCAACACAGAAACTCGTAGCTTAAAACAGAAGACTCGTCAATTAGAAAGAAAATGGCGCTCTACTAATTTAGATGAAATCTATTTAGCTTGGAGAAATCATCTTTTAATTTATAAAAAATCTCTTAGAAAAGCTAGAACGAGTTATTACTCTGCATTAATAGAAGAGAACAAGAATAATCCCAGGTTTCTTTTCAGTACTGTAGCCAGGTTGACAAAGAGTCAGGACTCTGTCAATCCTAGCATCCCCTTAGAGCTTACTAGTCAGGACTTTATGAACTTTTTCAATAATAAAATTTCATCCATCAGAGATAAAATCAATCAGATTCTTCCCACAGTTAACTTAAATACTGTAACTATTACAACTCCTTCTATTGATGTCTGTCTTGATGAGTTTACTCCAATCGACCTTTGTGAGTTAGACAAAATAGTTTCCTCATCCAAACCTTCAACTTGTCTTTTAGACCCTATTCCTACCAGGTTATTTAAAGAAGTCTTCCCACTTATTGGTAGCTTTATTCTTCATATAATCAATTCTTCATTAACTTTAGGCCATGTATCGCAGGCTTTTAAAACGGCTGTAATTAAACCCTTACTCAAAAAGCCAACGCTAGATCCAGGAGCTTTAGCTAACTATAGACCAATCTCTAATCTCCCTTTCATTTCAAAAATCTTAGAAAGAGTTGTTGCTACGCAATTATTTGACCACCTGCAGGGAAATGGTTTACTTGAAGAGTTTCAATCTGGGTTTAGAATCCATCATAGTACTGAAACAGCCTTAGCGAAGGTCACTAACGACCTCCTCATTGCATCTGATAATGGACTAGTTTCTGTACTTGTCCTTTTAGATCTTAGTGCAGCTTTTGATACTATTGATCATAATATTCTACTTGATAGATTAGAACACTATGTTGGACTTAATGGAACTTCGTTGCAGTGGTTTAGATCTTATTTATCTGATAGGTTCCAGTTTGTTCATGTAAATGATGAGTTGTCTTTTAGCTCAAAGCTTAGTCATGGAGTTCCACAGGGATCTGTGCTAGGCCCTACTCTTTTTAGTTTATATATGCTTCCGTTAGGCAACATTATTAGAAAGCACTGTATACATTTTCATTGTTATGCAGATGACACACAATTATACCTGTCAATGAAGCCAGATGATACTAATCAATTAGCCAAGTTAGAGGCCTGTCTTAAGGAAATTAAAGCTTGGATGACTTGTAATTTCCTGCTATTAAATTCAGATAAGACTGAAGTCATTCTTGTTGGTCCAAAAAACCTTAGAAATTCCTTTCCAAATCAAACTTTCAGTTTGGATGCAGTTACTCTTTCTCTTAATAGCTCTGTGAGGAACCTTGGAGTTATTTTTGATCAGGATTTGTCCTTCAATTCACATATTAAATTTGTTTCTAAGACTGCCTTCTATCATTTGCGTAATATTGCAAAGATTAGGAGCATCTTGTCTCAGAGTGATGCTGAGAAGCTGATCCACGCTTTTGTTAGCTCGAGATTAGATTATTGTAATTCTTTATTATCAGGTTGTCCTAAAACATCTTTAAAAAGTCTTCAGCTGATCCAAAATGCTGCAGCAAGAGTTTTAACAGGTACTAGAAAGAGAGATCATATCTCTCCGGTTCTGGCCTCCCTTCATTGGCTTCCCATAGAGTTTAGAATTAAGTTTAAAATCCTTCTTCTTACTTACAAAGCTTTAAACAATCAGGCTCCTTTTTATTTAAAAGATCTGATACTACCGTATCATCCTAACAGAGCACTACGCTCCCAAAATGCAGGATTACTTGTAATACCTAGAATCTCCAAAAGTACAATGGGAGGCAGAGCCTTCAGTTATCAAGCTCCTCTCCTGTGGAATCAGCTGCCAATCTGGATTCGGGAGTCAGACTCGATCTCTGTTTTTAAGAATAGGGCTAAAACCTACCTTTTTGATATAGCCTACAATTAGGGAGGGATCATGTGTTTCTGAACCCTCCCTTAGTTATGCTGCTAATAGGTTTAGTCAGCCGGGGGACCTCCAGTAATGCACTGGGCCTCACTCCTTTCCTCACTCTCTATGAAATATTTTTTTTTTGCTGGTCATTAACATTTGTTTGTTGTCTCCCATAGATTGAGTTCCCATCGTGCTGTTTGCTCTCTACATGTCTGTTCTTTTCTTCTTCTTTATCCCCTCACCCCCCAGCCAGTCGCAGCAGATGACTGCCCCTCCCTGAGCCTGGTTCTGCTGGAGGTTTCTTCCTGTTAAAAGGGAGTTTTTCCTCTCCACCGTCACCAAGTGCTTGCTCACAGGGGATCGCCTGATTGCTGGGGTCTTTCTGCAACTGTGGGGGTCCCCCTACAGTTGATAGTGCTATGAGATGACTGTTGTTGTGAAATGGCGCTATATAAATAAAGTTGAATTGAATTGAATTGAATTGAATTTAGTTCTCTCACCCGTTGTTGCAACACTGCATTTGTTGAAGGCAAAACATTACCTGTGGTGTCTTTTGAGCTCCAATCACCCGACACAGTACACCAATCAACTTTTAAAACTTTTCTGTAAGCACGTTCTGTCTCATGACCATTTAGTTTAAAGTTGTCAAGGAGGTTTGCCATCCCTTCAAAAAACTGTGTGGGTTTACTTTTTGGATGTGGGATGTCTTTAACTGCCTCAGAGAAATCAGCATCAGGCCATGGTCTGTAGTCTAAGATTGTGGGTTAAAACTGCGGGGCCTGTGGGTTGGCCTCATTATGCCCAGGTGGCCCTGCATAAGCTGGATTTGAAAGTTCAATCATAGAGTACTGTTCAGTGACAGCATACTGTATACATCATAATTCTCAGTTTTAATAGGTCGAACTGAGGGGAAGTGTGGAAGTGTATGGTAAGATGGTGCATATTTACTTAGCTCTTTAGCGCCCCTGTGTGGCTGTTCTCTGGTACCCCAGTCCTTGTCCTTCTTGACTTTTGGTCTGACGTCGGTCGGAGGAGGAGGAGGAGACTGTTCAGTTGAGGACGTGGCCACTGCCGTGTTGGTGAGGTCACTATACAGTGAAGGAGGGGGAGGGGGAGGAGCACAACCCAGCGCCACATTGTCATTGTCTTCTGCTCAGAGAGTGGAGGAGATAGGACATGTGTTAGACAAGTATCTTTTCTTACCATTGTCAGAATGTTGAGAGTCCTGAATTTTTTTCTTTACCGTCACAAGCTCTAAGTCAGTCTGTCGCTTTCTTGCCGTCTCAAGCCACTTCTCTGCCTCTTTAAGACCATATTTCTCTTGCTTTCACCTGCTGCCATCTGCTGCCTGCTTTATGTAATCCACAAGAGCCTCACAGCCAGCTACCCCAAGCCCTCCTGTAAATTTAATCCTCTTTCTCCATTTGGCTAAAAATCGTGCGGTACTTCTGTCCTTCCTATGCATAAATTTACTATTGCCCGACAACACAAAAATCTCATTTTCATCCTCTCGTGCTACACAACAGCAAGTCAAACAACCTCAATTTCTGTTTTGCCTAACTTCTGTGTTTTTGGGGTCTGTCCCTCTGCTGCAGCAGTTGCCGATTTTTTTTCTTTCACCAAAGTCAACCATGAAACATTAAAAACACACATGAACAAGCACGCAAACAACCGGACAAATAAATTGCAGTTATTTACTTGATGTATTTATTTTATTTTATTATAAATTGGGGTTATTTTATCATGTATGTGTTTTTAAAGAGTTATTTTGTTTTATTTTAGACCTGTTTTGAATTATGCCTTAAGGTATTTTAGTTCTTATTAACGCATTAGAGTTTATCCTTATTATATTAGCGGTATTTACCTTTATTTTAAGGCCATCCCTCACTTTATCGATGCTCACTTGTGATGTAAAGAAGATCTTGCATTGATATTTTTTCTTAATCTATGCTCACTTGTGATATTAAAAAGATCTTGCATTGATTTTAATCTATGCTCACTTGTGATGTAAAAAAGATCTTGCATTGATTTTTTTTTATCCCACGCGAGCTCATTTATTGGTCCACTTAACACAGTAGAAATGTACACTTCTGTTGCAGCCTTGAACTGGGACCACCAAGTCTCTACCTCGCCTAAAACCCAATTTAGACTTTGTGGTATCAAACGCTTGGTTTACAACTTTTTTACGCGTATTCTCAGACCGACAGCGGACTGTAACCGGGCGTCATCAACAATTAAATTTACTCACTGTGATCTGCCTGCGGGTTGGCTCTGTCACTCTCCGACCCTGCCCCCAGTGCCTCAGACTGTGCCTCACTTCCACAAAAGCTGCATCGTTGGTCCCGGTGTGGGAGGGCTTCTGTCCACAGCCGTGCACAGCTGAGCTGGTCCCAAAATGCCGGAAACAGACGGGAGAGGTATTTGGAGTCTCTGTTCGGCGTCAAGTATGTTAGAAAAATTCTTCTAAACCTTCAGTCAAAAACCAGGCTGGATCAGAGTTTCAACAAATTTAATTACACTGGCCAGTGGAGAACAATACAAAAATAGTCTCAGAGCCTATTCGCTCACCAGTCTGACTCAAACACACATCACTCAGTTCTTTAAGCCCTTCGTTATCTGAGAGGTAGAAGAGCAATTGTCCATCATGATTGGTCCAGTACATCTGGTCAAAACAGTGTACAGATTATCTCTTTCTCAGGAACCATGATGCTCACTCAGTACCAGTCACACAGGAGTCACACAACATGAACTAAAAACAAGATGATAACTAATACAGCTGCATCCTTGACACTTTTACACAGACTCTGAGGCAGACTCTGAGACAAAGCAAATCACATATATGAAACATAATATGAAAATTTTCTATCATTCTACATAAATGACAAAAATATGTGTATTTTTTGTATTTTTATTCTAGTGTTTCTTTTTTTTTTCCATTGAGAGAGCAGGAAAGGGAACAAACATTCATCATAGTAATTTACTCATGCATACTTAAATTATATGATCAGAAGTGGGTATAGTAGCCAGAAATTCTACTCATGTAAAAGCAGTGTTTGGAAATTAATAATTAAGAGTAGACAACCAAAAATTTCTAGTTGAGTTAAGGGTACAAAGAGCACCCACTTAGAAACTTGAGTAATGACTTAGGTCTTGAAGGTTTGAGGTTTTTCTCCAAAATTTAGAACAATTTTCTTATAGTTTTCTACTTTTCTCTGTAAATTTATCTCAATTTGAAACCATTTTCTTCAAATTTGTAATTTCCTCTTGTAAAATTGACTTTTCTTGTACATTTGAGACTTTATTATAAATTTGTGGATTATTTTATGGCTAATTTTTGTTTATTTAAAAAATTTTTTTTTTTTTTAAATTTGAAACAGACTGTGGTATTTTTAAAAAAAATTTTTTTTCCTTTTAACAGTTTACATTTTTGACTATAATTTTGCAGAGCCAGAACAGAAAAATAATTTAACTCTGATTTCAAAGAAAAAAATATTAATAAAATCGTATTTAATGAAATAAATTAACTTAAATGACCAAAGATGCAGTTATTTTGGTTATAATATATATATATATACAGTGAGGTAAAAAAGTATTTAGTCAGCCACCAATTGTGCAAGTTCTCCCACTTAAAAGATGAGAGAGGTCTCCAATTTTCATCATAGGTATACCTCAACTATGAGAGACAAAATGAGAAAAAAAAATCCAGAAAATCACATTGAAGGATTTTTAATGAATTTATTTGCAAATTACGGTGGAAAATAAGTATTTGGTCAATAACAAAAGTTCATCTCAATACTTTGTTATATACCCTTCGTTGGCAATGACAGAGGTCAAACGTTTTCTGGAAGTCTTCACAAGGTTTTCACACACTGTTGCTGGTATTTTGGCCCATTCCTCCATGCAGATCTCCTCTAGAGCAGTGATGTTTTGGGGCTGTTGCTGGGCAACACAGACTTTCAACTCCCTCCAAAGATTTTCTATGGGGTTGAGATCTGGAGACTGGCTAGGCCACTCCAGGACCTTGAAATGCTTCTTACGAAGCCACTCCTTCATTGCGCGGGCGGTGTGTTTGGGATCATTGTCATGCTGAAAGACCCAGCCACATTTCATCTTCAATGCCCTTGCTGATGGAAGGAGGTTTTCACTCAAAATTTCACGGTACATGGCCCCATTCATTCTTTCCTTTACACGGATCAGTCGTCCTGGTCCCTTTGCAGAAAAACAGCCCCAAAGCATGATGTTTCCACCATTATGCTTCACGGTAGGTATGGTGTTCTTTGGATGCAACTCAGCAATCTTTCTCCTCCAAACATAACAAGTTGAGTTTTTACCAAAAAGTTCTATTTTGGTTTCATCTGACCATATGACATTCTCCCAATCCTCTTCTGGATCATCCAAATGCTCTCTAGCAAACTTCAGACAGGCCTGGACATGTACTGGCTTAAGCAGGGGGACACGTCTGGCACTGCAGGATTTGAGTCCCTGGCGGCTTAGTGTGTTACTGATGGTAGCCTTTGTTACTTTGGTCCCAGCTCTCTGCAGGTCATTCACTAGGTCCCCCCGTGTGGTTCTGAGATTTTTGCTGACCGTTCTCATGATCATTTTGACCCCACGGGGTGAGATCTTGCGTGGAGCCCCAGGTGGAGGGAGATTATCAGTGGTCTTGTATGTCTTCCATTTTCTAATAATTGCTCCCACAGTTGATTTCTTCACACCAAGCTGCTTACCTATTGCAGATTCAGTCTTCCCAGCCTGGTGCAGGTCTACAATTTTGTTTCTGGTGTCCTTTGACAGCTCTTTGGTCTTGGCCATAGTGGAGTTTGGAGTCTGACTGCTTGAGGTTGTGGACAGGTGTCTTTTATACTGATAACGAGTTCAAACAGGTGCTATTAATACAGGTAATGAGTGGAGGACAGAGGAGCCTCTTAAAGAAGAAGTTACAGGTCTGTGAGAGCCAGAAATCTTGCTTGTTTGTAGGTGACCAAATACTTATTTTCCACCATAATTTGTAAATAAATTCTTTAAAAATCCTTCAATGTTATTTTCTGGATTTTTTTTTTCTCATTTTCTCTCTCATAGTTGAGGTATACCTATGATGAAAATTGGAGACCTCTCTCATCTTTTAAGTGGGAGAACTTGCACAATTGCTGGCTGACTAAATACTTTTTTCCCCACTGTATATATATATATATATATATATATATATACTGTATATATATATATATATATATATATATATATATATATATATATATATACAGTATATATATATATTTAGAACTCTCCTCACCACCCAGACAGCAGGAAAATCCCCCCTTATTTTGAAATCCAAATGTTGGCACATTTAGTTTGTCTGAAGGCTGCTGATGGATTAAAATTATTTACTTTCTGAATTTCAGTCATCTTAATTTGCCAGGTACATAATAATGAACATAAATTAGTTAATATTAACAAAGGTAAAACCTGTTCCTTTTCATTCTTGTCTGAAATAAGAAAAACAAAAAACTCATAATTAAAAAGAAGGCAAAATGAGCCAACTTAAGCTCCTAACCACACCTGTTAGCTAAGCAACTCTTCCATTATTGCTCCCATTACCAGTGGGTTAAAACCATGATAAATGACTCCAGTGCTTACACACCTCTTCCGCTTTTTTTTTTTCCACGTTTAAATTACTTTAATAAGCTCATGCTTCTCTTGGACAGTCACGCTAGTAGCGAGACACTCTGCTTAGCAACTGGAATGCTCATGCAGGCGGGGCACTTCTGAACTCCGCACAGATGATGGTCACACGCGTTGTTCGTGTGCATGCTTGGGGACAGTCATTTCTTCATATTTTTTTCTTAAATTTATATTTCCTTATAGAGTGGTGGAATATTTTCAAGCATGGCAGGCCACCACTGGGAAATGTTACCAGAGGAAACCCTGCACTGCACATCCCATCATGGTGTGGGGTTGTTTTTCAGCACATGGTACAAGCAGACTTCATATAATTGAAGGAAAGATGAATGGACAAATGTACAGAGACATCCTTGATAAGAACCTGTTGCCATCTGCCAAGATGCTGAAATGAGGGTTAACATTTCAGCAAGACAATGATCCCACCAGACACACAGCCAAGAAAACTCTCAACTGGCTCCACAGAGGGAAAATAAAGAGCTAGAATGGCCCAGTCAGTCACCTGACGTAAATCCAATTGAAAACCTATGGAACAAACTGAAGATCAGAGTTCATAGAAGACATCCACGGAACCTTCGATATGTGACAGTTTGTGTGGAAGAATGGGTTAAAATCACTTTTGAGCAATGCCTGCACCTAGTTTCTTTCTACAGGAGGCCTCTGGAAGCTGTTATTCCCAACAAAGGCTTTTCTACTAAATATTAAATGAATTTCACCAAGTGTGTTCAATACTTATTCCCTGTGATTCCATTTTATTAAATATAACTTGTTTTGTGAACCCAGTTGCCTTGATTTCTTTGTATGTATGCATTACTTGGGTTGTTACTGATATCTGGTGAAAATCTCAGGTCAGTGGCACCATCAGAAATATGTTTAATGAAAAAAATGTTGACATGTTCAATACTTATTTTCTCCTCTGTATATGTGGATAACCCCTGGCATATTGACTGATTTAAATTTGTTTCTAATTTATTAATAAAGTAATTAAAAAAAAAGTGGTGCACCTTATCGGTCGACACGCCCCTTAGAAGACGGTCACTTAAAGTGCATTTATCCCCATCCAGTATGGCGCCGGGACATTCAAAATGTTGTCCTATATCTTCAAAACTAAACAGTGAAACATGTTTTTTTTTTTAAACAACTGATGTGAGAAATAAATGGTGTAATTGCTGAATATATTTACTTTTCAGTAAGAACCGCTATTTTAAAAGTTCAGCACACAATCAACAGTTGACAGGAATTTGCAGGTGGTGCTGTTAAAAAGGTCACACTGCCACCTACTGGTCTGGCATAGCTATTACAATAACTTTTACACAGCTTCGGTGAGTGGGAATGTGTGGAATTTTGTGTTTATCTGGACAACAAAGCCTTATCTTGAAATTCTGGCAATTAAATCATTAAAAGTAGGGATGAGTCGATACTTCTTTTTCAAGACCGATACCGATACTGTGATTTTGAGTATCGGCTGATAACGAAGCAAACCTAATACAGTCTCTCTTATTTAAAACATGAAAAGTACAGGACATACTTTGTTAATGACAAGTTGCATTTTGTACACATATAAAAACAGAAATCTAAAAGTCAAAGAATATATTACAAATGTGACTCAGTTCAGCAACGCTGCTGCTTTTTTTATTTTAAACTTTGTAACATTGGCAGCATTTCACTGGTCAGCACTATGTAAGTAAACATGCATTCTGAAATTTTAAGTGCAAGTTTATATAAAACTTTAAAGATGAGTATTTAGGTAAACATTCAGATGAAATTCAAAGTGCCACTTTATATGCATGAGATAAAAAATGCTGTAGATCTGAAAATAAAGGAACTAACCCTTTAATTTGTATTTATAAGTTAAGTTTTAAAATGCTGATGACATGTTTTTGACATTTTTTAGCATGTTGTGTAAACCCAAAAGTCATTTTCTATGAGCAATATAATATTTACAACCTTGCCTGCATAAACTAGTTATCATCAAAAAACCACAGCCGCTGACAGGACTGTGGTGCCGCCCACCGAATTAAGGGCGGCACCCCATGACATAAGCGGGAGAACGGACTCCGGTGTTGTTGACTGGCATGATAGTAGCATTGTAGCTCACAGTTTCTCTGGTTTCTTGTTTTAATTTTACGGCTGTGCCTTCACGTTGTGTCGCAGGCTTAGATAAACAGCAAGCCACATATGAAAGACCACATCACATGCTTCAGCTCCAACTGTTATAAGCCTCCTCTGCTCCTTGTGTGCTTTTATGCAGGAGGAGCGCATGAGGAGAGGAAGAATTAATGGATTAACACGCAGCTTTGACCTACTTTCTGTGATCCCATGCTGACATCTCACCGGTCCGGCCACGTCTCCTCTCTCATTATCATCAGCTGATTCAAATTCCCACTGATCATGTTTCCCAGTCCTTGCCCAGGTACTTCTCATCACACAATCACCAGCAGTGCGTGTCCTTTGCGGCCGTTTGTCAATCATGCACTGATGGTCCATAGTATTGTCATCTGTGCTGTTTGTCTGCCAGTATTTTCAACACTCTCATGACTCGCTAGTCACTCCATGTTCGCCGTGGCTCTCGTGCGTCCTTGAAGCGATGTCGCCTCTGGGGCGCACCTGTGGCAAGCACGTCTCCTCTCATTCATTCGCTGGGTGATGCCAGTCCCCGAACGCCATCAGCAAGTGTGTCTGTGTTTCTTGTATGTCTTCACCTTTCAGGGAACTGTCTATCTTTCTGTATTAAAAGTGCTGTGGTGAACCATGCACGCAAATCTTTGTTATTTCATCTTCCCTCTCCCTGCCCTGCGTAAGAGTGCACGGAGGGACATGATGAATGGATTTACATGCAAAATTCAACACAGCACATGTATTGAACATAAGAATAATGACAACAGTTCCCAAAAAGGTGAAGACCCACAAAAATAAACGCAAACACCCACAGTTGGCTTTCGGGGCCAACATCACCCAGCGAACATGGAGAGGAGACGTGTTAACCACGGTTAACCATCGCTACAAGGGCACAACAGAACCACGGCTGTGTGGAGTGGCCAACACGTCGAGATAGCGCTGGCAACATTGACTGGCTGACAACACGGCAGATGATGCATACAAACCATGAACAGCTGACTGTCAAAGAGAGAGGGCGCGTGTGTTCAGACTGGCAAATCTTGGACAGTGCCCACCTGAAAGTGGCTCAAAATGCACATAAAACGGGTCTGGACGCCATGGTGATAGCAGCTTAACGCTGAAGCTCCCAGACCTAATCCAGGAAAATATCTTGAAAATCAGATTTAACGGATTTTTGGAAGAGTGAAAATCAAAAGTCAAAATCATCATGCCTAAAGGAAAGCAGAAGAAATTGACATTTTCCAGGCCAGGACACGCATCGGCCGAAGAATCTGAACTGGAGGATTTCCGTTCAGAAGACGAGGAGCTGAATGTAGCTAACAGGAATATTGTATTATGTGCTGAAAAATTAGAGGAAGTCAAGAATGTGTCATCAGCACTTTACAGTGGGGCAAAAAAGTATTTAGCCAGCCACCAATTGTGCAAGTTCCCCCACTTAAAAGATGAGAGAGGTCTCCAATTTTCATCATAAGTATACCTCAACTATGAGAGACAAAATGAGAAAAAAAAAATCCAGAAAATCACATTGAAGGATTTTTAATGAATTAATTGGTAAATCCCTCGGTAAAATAAGTATTTGGTCAATAACAAAAGTTCATCTCAATACTTTGTTATATACCCTTTGTTGGCAATGACAGAGGTCAAACGTTTTCTGGAAGTCTTCACAAGATTTTCACACACTGTTGCTGGTATTTTGGCCCATTCCTCCATGCAGATCTTCTCTAGAGCAGTGATGTTTTGGGGCTGTCGCTGGGCAACACAGACTTTCAACTCCCTCCAAAGATTTTCTATGGGGTTGAGATCTGGAGACTGGCTAGGCCACTCCAGGACCTTGAAATGCTTCTTACGAAGCCACTCCTTCGTTGCCCGGGCAGTGTGTTTGGGATCATTGTCATGCTGAAAGACCCAGCCACGTTTCGTCTTCAATGCCCTTGCTGGTGGAAGGAGGTTTTCACTCAAAATCTCACGATACATGCCCCCATGCATTCTTTCCTTTACACGGATCAGTCGTCCTGGTCCCTTTGCAGAAAAACAGCCCCAAAGCATGATGTTTCCACCCCCATGCTTCACAGTAGGTATGGTGTTCTTTCTCCTCCAAACACGACAAGTTGAGTTTTTACAATAAAGTTCTATTTTGGTTTCATCTGACCATATGACATTCTCCCAATCCTCTTCTGGATCATCCAAATGCTCTCTAGCAAACTTCAGATGGGCCTGGACATGTACTGGCTTAAGCAGGGGGACACGTAAGGCACTGCAGGATTTGAGTCCCTGGCGGCGTAGTGTGTTACTGATGGTAGCCTTTGTTACTTTGGTCCCAGCTCTCTGCAGGTCATTCACTAGGTCCCCCCGTGTGGTTCTGGGATTTTTGCTCACCGTTCTCGTGATCATTTTGACCCCATGGGGTGAGATTTTGTATGGAACCCCAGATCGAGGGAGATTATCAGTGGTCTTGTATGTCTTCCATTTTCTAATAATTGCTCCCACAGTTGATTTCTTCACACCAAGCTGCTTACCTATTGCAGATTCAGTCTTCCCAGCCTGGTGCAGGTCTACAATTTTTTTTCTGGTGTCCTTTGACAGCTCTTTGGTCTTGGCCATAGTGGAGTTTGGAGTCTGACTGTTTGAGGTTGTGGACAGGTGTCTTTTATACTGTTAAAGAGTTCAAACAGGTGCCATTAATACAGGTAACGAGTGGAGAACAGAGGAGCCTCTTAAAGAAGAAGTTACAGGTCTGTGAGAGCCAGAAATCTTGCTTGTTTGTAGGTGACCAAATATTTATTTTACCGAGGAATTTACCAATCAATTCATTAAAAATCCTTCAATGTGATTTTCTGGATTTTTTTTTTCTCATTTTGTCTCTCATAGTTGAGGTATACCTATGATGAAAATTGGAGACCTCTCTCATCTTTTAAGTGGGAGAACTTGCACAATTGGTGGCTGACTAAATACTTTTTTCCCCCACTGTAAGTAGTATTTTTACTCAATTGTGTGTTCTGCACTCTGCACTGTTATGTACATAGTTCCATCTGCATATACACTACCATACCTGTGTATATGTCTATAATCCTGGGTCATGTTTATTTTTATTTCAGTCATGTGTTTATTCGTGTGTTCTGTAACCGTGTTTTATCTAATCCTTCTCTCTTTATTGCGCAGTAGCCTGGTGGAGCACCCACAATTTTGTTGTACTGTACAACTGTACAATGACAATAAAACCTTTTCTATTCTAATTTGTATTTTTGTCATCCATTATTATTATTATCATAAGTATTCTTCTGGTCCTCGGTTTATTTAGTAGTGTTTATGATATTATTGTCTGTCCATTCTTAGTTTTTAGGTTTGCTCTTATTTTGAAGTCATTCCTGTTTCATTTCATGTTCATGTAGCCTTGTACCTTCTGGGATTAATAAAGTATACAAAATACAAAATACAAAAAAAATTGCTATTTATGTTTCTGTCACCTACCGCTCATCAAGTGTTAGACTCTCCCCCAAAAGGTAGCGCCAGTCTGGTTTTTACTTTCAATTTCATTCTTTGTAGGTTTCACATTTAGCTAGTGTTGCCAGACGTACGATAATCATCGTACTTGTACAATAATTTTGCCCTCTGTATGATGTACGATTAATAATTTCAAAAAACCCATAATGTACGATAATTTGACCCCTTCATTACGTGGCTAAGTTAATACATTAGCAAACACAGCCAGGATACAGATCCTTCACAAAGTGCGCATACATAATACGCTTGTTTTTACACATCATGCGCGCAGGCTGCATGGAAGGAGACCGAAGATTCGGTGGAACTCCCCCCAGCACCAGGGGCCCAGGGCCAGCCCCAGCCCCACCCAGGAGGCAAGACCTTATGGATTTAAGCTGTTGGTATTCAAGAAACTTTTTATCACTGATGTCGTACTGTGACACTAGTTCCTGAAATTGGATAAAATTTCCACCTCGAATAAGATGCTCGAAGTTTTTTTATTCCTTTCTCATGTCATAGTGGAAAGTTTAACATTCTCTTTTGTTGCAGGATATTAAGATTATTCCAGATGGGCGTGAGTTTACAAGGGACAAGTGAAAACCCCATTATTTTTAAAAATTTCCACCAAGCTGTCAGAGAGGAGCTAATATGAATGCTTTTGAAACAGTCATGGTGTCTAATACAGGGGCTCATAAAAGGTAATTCAGAGATATTAAGCAAACCACAGAGAGCCTGTTCAGCATCTAACCATGGGTTTCCTAGTGGGGTTGATTTTGTCCATTTAGAAACAAACTGCAGTCTATTGGCTAAGAAGTAATTTAAAAAAATTGGTAAATCTAAACATCCGCACTCTTTTGCTTTTTGAAGAGTTTTTAAACTGATCCATGTTGGTTTATCCTTCCATAAAAATTTACTTATATTTGAGTCTAGAGACTTAAACCAGGCCATACATGGTTGGGTAGGAATCATTGAGAATAAATAGTTAATTTTAGGAAGGACCATCATTTTAGGTACCGCGAGGGCAGCCCCTCGCGGTACCGGTGAATATACAGGGAGCAGACATCGGGATGGTGACATCCTATAGGTACCTGGGTGTTCATCTGGGCGGTGAACTAGACTGGTCACACAATACTGATGCACTCTACAAGAAGGGACAGCGCGGGCTGTTCCTGCTGAGGTGACTCGGGTCTTTTGGTGTACAGGGGGCGCTGCTGGGGTCATTCTGTGGCGCGGTGGTGGCATCAGCCATCGCTTTTGGGGTGGTCTGCTGGGGCAGTGGCATTGCTGCGGCCGATGGGAGGAGACTGAACGGACTGATTAGGAGAGCTGGCTCTGTCCTGGGGCAGCGCCTTGATCCGGTGGAGGAGGTGGGAGAGAGAGGGACGGTGGCTGGACTGTCGTCTCTGCTGGGGTCCGAGTTCCACCCTATGCAGGACGTGCTGAGTGCACTGGGGAGCTCGTTTGGCGGCGGACTGCATCATCCCGGGTGCGCGGCCGGGGGGGTTTCGTAGGTCCTTCCTGCCAGCGGCTGTCAGACTGTGCAACCTGGACGGGGCTGCTCGCAGAGATAGCAAAAAGACGTAACAAACTAATAGTTTTTTGAGTGCAGGAGATGCAATAGACTTACACAGTGGTCCCCTCCGGCATACAACTGGGAACTTACCGGTCGCTGTGGAGGGTGAGAATATGTATGGGCACATAATCATGCCATGTGGGATAACTGAGTAGACGGTTGTGCTGTTTCATTCCATCTGGCAACAATGCTCTGCACTGTGTGTGTTTATATATTTACATATTTATTCCATCTAGCTACAATGCTCAGCACTGGGTGTGTTTATATATTTATATATCTACATATTATTCCATCTAGCTACATTGCTCCGCACTGTGTGTGTTTATATACTTGCATATTTATTCCACCTAGCTGCAATGCTCCGTACTGTGGGTGTTTATATATTTACATATTTATTCCATCTAGCTACAATGCTCTGCACTGTGTGTTCATATATTCATATATTTATTCCATCCAGCTGCAATGCTCTGCACTGTGTGTCTGTGTGTGTGTGTATATATATATATTTTATAGTAATACGTACATATGTATATTAGCTGCTCTTGCTTGCTTGTTTTTTTTTTTTTTATTGTTGCTCTGAGTGTTGCTATCCCTGTGCTGTTGCAATCCTGGAATTTCCCCGTTGTGGGACTAATAAAGGCTTATCTTATCTTATCTTATCTTATCTTTTAACGGTTGTGACTCTTTGCATTAGTGATATAGGTAGTGTCATCGAGAGCGTAAGGTCATCTTGTATTGTTTTTAAAAGGGGAATGTCATTTAGTTGCAGTAACTCTAAGAGCCTGGGAGAAATATCTATTCCTAAATATTTAATATTACCGGATTGTAATGGAATAATGGATATATTTGAAAAAATATAATTTATAGGTAAGACTGGCATCAAACTGGGGATTCTAAATTGTCCTTAGGTATGACTGTGAGAGTGAATGGTTGTCTGTCTCTCTGTGTTGGCCCTGCAATGGACTGGCGATCTGTCCAGGGTGTACCCTGCCTCTCGCCCAAAGATGCTGGGATAGGCACTGGCCGCAACCCCCCCCCCCCCAAAAAAAAAACAACCAAAAAGAATTAAGCTGAAGAAGATGGATGGATGGAAGGTAAGACTGTTGATTTACCCCAGTTAATAGAGTAGTCTGATAATGATGAAAATTTATCAATGAGCGCCACTGTCTGGAGAAGAGATCTTTGTGAGTTTTCAAGGAAAATCAATACATCATCAGTATAAAGACTTATCTTGTGTTCTATTTTCTCTAGTTTGGATACATCTGATATCAACATTTTGTTGTATGGCTGCTGCTAATGGTTCGATAAAGATGGTGAAAAGTGAGGGAGAGAGTGGACAACCTTGCCTGGTGCCTCTCTGAAGATTAAAGCTTCAAGAAGTTTGATCATTTGTTTGGACAGATGCAGTTGGACAACTATATAGTGTTTTAATCCAGTTTATGAAAGATAAGCCAAACCCAAACTTGTTTAACATCATAAAAAGAAATTTTCAATTAACATGGTCAAAGGCTTTCTCTGCATCCAGAGATAAAACTGTAACTTCTAAGTTATTAATCTTACAGTCGTCTATTAAATGAAATGGCCTGCGTGTATTATTGGCTGAGTGCCTACCCTTGATGAAACCTGTTTGATCTGGGTGTATAATAAACAGAATTATCCTTTCCAGTCTTTTGGTGAGAACTTTGCAAATTATTTTAAGATCGACATTCATAAGTGAGATGGGACGGTAGCTGGATGGAAGCGTAGGTTCTTTTCCAGGTTTAAGGAGCAGGATAATACTAGCCAAGTTCATATTTGGAGGGATTACATTATCTTCTTTAATTTGGTTCACCATTTTAAAGAAAGTAGGTGCCATCACAGGCCAAAATTCTTTATAAAATTCTACTGGAAAACCATCTGGTCCCGGAGCTTTGTTGTTTGGGATGTGCTTAAGTGCCACCTGGAGTTTGGACACCAGAAGAGGTGCATCCAGAGCTGCAATCTGTTCATTATTTAATGTTAGTAAGTTAACATTGTCCAGAAATTTATTTATCTCTTAGTCAAATGGGTTAATCTGAGATGAGTAGAGGTTTTCATAAAACTTCCTTAAGGAGTTACTTATTTCTTCAGGCTTATGGGTAATTTTTCCAGTTGTATACTTAATAGAGTGGATAGTTGTTTTTTCTTTATTAAATCTAAGCTGGTTAGAAAGATATCTCCCCAGTTTATTACTGTGTTCAAACTTCTCAAGATGCAGTCTTTGTGTTAAAAACTGTGTCCTTTTGTTTGTAATTTCTTTTGGTTCCAGCTTTAATTTTCTCAGATTGTTAAGTGCCTGTTCTTGTAGAGAAAGGGCAGAGGTCATCTCCAGTGATTTAGTTTTCTGTTGTAACTCCAGTACCGGTGCTTTTTTCTTTTTCATTCTTATAGAAACAGTAAGAGATTATTTTACCTTGCATGACCTCTTTTGCTGCTTCCCAGAGAACACACGGGGATATTCCTGGCACATCATTATATTCCAGATGTGATTTCCATTCTTTATTAAAGTAATTAATAAAGTCTTTGTCTTTTAGTAGTGATGTATTAAATTTCCAGCTCCTAGTTTTCCTTATAGCTTTTCTACAGTATTTACTAGTGTAAGAGATACTGGATGGTGGTCGCTAATAGCTTGATTTGAACAAATTTCAGTATCTGTGATATCCCTCATGATAGAGTTAATGGCTAAGAAGAAATCTAAACGTGAATGTGAACTATGAACTGATGAAAAACAGCTGCATTCCCTAAGAGTTGAGTGAAGAGAATGCCATTCATTGCAAAGACCAAAATCATTCATGTATTGTTTGAGAGTGTCAGTAGCCTGCCATTTTTGATAATCCCCAATGTACTGAGCCTGTCGATTGCAGGGTTTAATACCAGGTTGAAGTCTCCTTCTATTATGAGTGTAGTGTCCAAGTGCTCAGAGAGAGAAGTGAAGAAAGTAGGGGCCGCCACAGCAGAGTTGGAGCTGGACCTTCAGAGAACTGGGCCCAAGACACCATCGCTTGGATCGACGGAGTCCTGGATGGCAGTGGAGCTCGAGCTCAGGCAACTGCTCTCTTTCGTTTTTCTGGTTTCTGTTTTGGAGAAATTTTGCCTGGCTCTTGGTGAGGAGAGTCAGGTGCAGCCGTCAGCTGCGCCTGAGCTCACCTTGCTGGGCTCCACTGCTGCCGGTGACCCTGACCCTGTTTCTCCGCCTGTTTTATCTGAGCTTTCCTCCAGGGTTGCCAAGGTATTACCTGATCTGCCAGATATCTCCGTGGGTCCAGGCTCACCATCTGAGATTTCCGTGGCTCCAGTCCCCCCTGCTGAGGTCGTTGCGGTGCTCCGTACCAGCCCGGGACCTCCGTGGGTGCTGCGTTCCCTCCTGCTGAGGTCATTGTGGGTGCTCTGTCCCAGCTCGGGACCTCCATGAGTGCAGCTCCTCCTCAGTCTGAGTCTCTGTGGGTGCTGTGTCCCAGACGGGGACTGTTGTGGGTGCTGCGCCCCAGCCTGAGACCTACTTGGGTGCTGCGCTCCAGTGTGGGCCCACCATGGGCATTACGCCCCTGCCCAGGGGCCACCGAGGGTGCAGCCTTGGCCCAGTCCTAGCCCACCGAGGGTGCAGCCTTGGTCCAGCCTGGTCCCACCAAGGGCTCCAGCCCAGAGCCACCATGAGTGCTGCATTGTTCCAGCCCGGAGCTACTGTGGGTGCAGCTCCACTCCAACCCAGATCCAAGAGGTCCATCAAGAGGTCTTGAAGGTTTCAGACCTCTCATCCAAGAGGTCTTTTGTGACCTCTTGGATGAGTTGTCACTGCACTCTTGGGGTAATTTTGGTCGGCCGGCCACTCCTGGGAAGGTTCACCCCTGTTCTATATTTTTGCCATTTGTGGATAATGGCTCTCACTGTGGTTCGCTACAGTCCCAAAGCTTTAGAAATAGCTTTATAACATTTTCAAGACTGATAGATCTCAATTACTTTGTTTCTCATTCATTCCTGAATTTCTTTGGATCACAGCATGATGTCTAGCTTTTGAGGATCTTTTGGTTTTCTTCACTTTGTCATGCAGGACCTACTTAAGTGATTTCTTGATTAAGAACAGGTGTGGCAGTAATCAGGCCTGGGTGTCGCTAGAGAAATTGGACTCCGCTTTCTAAAGATGTGATAAATCACAATTATTTTACGTTTTAATGGGGCGGGGGGGGGGGTCACTTTTTCACACAGGGCCATGTAAGTTTGGATTTGGACACTTTCACACCACTGTACATACAGGACATACAGGAGAATTGAAATGGCGTTTCTCTCTATCTTCAGTCGTGTGCACAATATAAAAAAGAAAAAGGAATAAGGCTGGGGAAAAAAAAATAACAGCAGCAGTCTATGTACAGTAATGCAACCCATAGTGCAAATGGCAGCAAAAGATAGACCCAGACCTCCCATAGTGGAAGTTAATTTTTTTCATTAAATACAATTTTATTAATACTTTTTTCTTTGAAATCAGAGTTACATTATTTTTCTGTTCTGGCTTTGCAAAATTATGGTCAAAAGTGTAAGTTGTTATAAGGAAAAAGTAAAAAAAAAATACCACAGTCTGTTTCAAATTTATTTAAAAAAAAACAACAATATTTTTATTTTAAAAAATAGACAAAAATAGCCATAAAATAATCTACAAATTTATAATAAAGTCTCAATTGTATAAGAAAGTCATCTTTACAAGAGGAAATTACAAATTTGAGGAAAATAGTTTTCAAATTTAGATAAATTTACAGAGAAAAGTAGAAAACTATAAGAAAATTGTTATAAATTTTGAAGAAAAACCTCAAACCTTCAAGACTGAAGTCATTACTCAAGTTTTTAAGTGGGCGCTGTTATGTTGTAACTTGTAAACAAGGAGGACACCGGGAGTGGAGCTGAACACTTCTTTATTATAATACTGAATCTCAGTGCAACCTGACCGGGCATGCAGCTGCTGGCAGAGGTAAGATGGAAGAGACCGCCCCTCTACCTGCAGCCCCTCTTATACCACCGGAGCTGGCGGAACCGGAAGCCAGAGCCGCCACTCCGTACCACACAAATAAGAGCTCCAACATAAACAGTAAGTGAACCATAAACAACTACATAATAACCTCCCCCCCGGCCCCGGTACAAAAAATGCAAAACACACACACCATCAGCCCACCCAATTTGGAACCCCAATTATCCGCTAAACATAACTAAACTCAAAATCACCAAAAGGGGCCTATTACATTCACACAAAACAACTAAAATTAGGGTGGACGGGTAGACTGCCATTCTACCCCTCACACGGCGAGGCGGGTTATTCTGCCACCTATGCTATATAACAGTCCAGTAAAAATAAAAAAAACTATTGCCGTGTCTCCTATATAATATAAAATACAAATAGAACACATCCATGACTCGATGACCTGTGCACCCCCCAGCTCCCCAGACCCATCACCATAAGTCCACCCCTAGAGGTAGTCCGCTTTCCAGACCACAGCTTGTCACCTCAATCCCAAAGTGTCTTCTCCTTCACACCTCCGAGCGCTCCATCCGTCTGGGGCTGTGCTTTTCCACCTTCCTCAGGGCACGCAGTAGCTCATTAGGATGGCGTCATAAGCCATCCGACGGCAAAAGATAACCATCATGCTGCACATCCGTCACCTGCAGCTGACCTTGGTACCACTCCATCTTCTGCATTTCCCTCACCTGCCTGAACCTCGCCTTTGCCTTCGCCCGAACCCAGTCCAGGACTCCAAGCGGGGCCTTGCACGGCCTGCGGTGTTTCTGCCTGGCACTCGCTCCTCCAGTGCCACTCAGTCAATTCAATTCAATTCAGCTTTATTTATAATGCGCCACACCACAACAAAAGCCGTCTTGTGGCGCCACAGTGCAGAAAAAAACACACAGTCACAGAAAGACCCAGCAATCAGACGATCCCCTATGAGCAAGCACTAAGCGACAGTGGAGAGGAAAAACTCCCATTTGGAAGGAAGAAACCTCTAGCAGAACCAGGCTCAGGGAGGGGTAGTCGTCTGCTGCGACTGGCTGGGGATGAGGGGATAGGGAGGATGGAAAGGACAGACATAAAGAACATAGCAGTAAGATGCCAAGTACAATATTGGAGGTCAACCAACAGTATGGATCAGATAACAATAGAACAAGAGTGGGGTTAAAAGACACAAAAACCCTCCTTAAACAAAAGCTATATTAAAAAGGAAGGATTTTACCCTGTTCTTAAAAACAGAGACCGAGTCTGACTCCCGGACCCAGAGTGGTAACTGGTTCCAGAGAGAAGGAGCTTGGTAGCAGAAGGCTCTGCCTCCCACTGTACTTTTGGAGATTCTGGGCACCACAAGTAAGCCAGCATTTTGGGAGCGTAATGCTCTATTAGGATGGTAAGGTAATATCAGATCTTTTATATATTGGGGGGCCAGATTGTTAAGAGATTTGAAAGTAAGAAGAAGGATTTTAAACTTGATTCTGAATTCAATGGGAAGCCAATGGAGGGAGGACAGAACCGGGGAAATATGATCGCTTTTTCTAGAACCAGTTAAAACTCTAGCAGCAGCATTTTGAATCAACTGAAGATTTTTTAAAGATACTTTGGGACATCCAGATAATAGAGAATTACAATAATCTAATCGCGAACTGACAAAGGCGTGAATCAGTTTCTCAGCATCACCCAGAGACAAGATGCTCCTGATCTTGGCAATATTGCGCAGATGATATAAGGCGGGCCTAGAAACAGTTTTAATATGTGAATTAAAGGACAAATCCTGGTCAAAAATCACTCCAAGGTTCCTCACACAACTGTTCAGAGTGAGAGTGGCCACATCTAAATTAAGGGCATAATCTGAAAAGGAATTTCTAAGATGTTTTGGGCCAACAACAATGACTTCAGTCTTATCAGAGTTCAATAGTAAAAAATTACAAGTCATCCAAGCTTTGATGTCTTTAAGACAGGCATCTAACTTGGCCAACTGCCCTGACCACCTGTAGATCCACTGCTGACCCTGCCCCTGTGGTCCCATGTTCACCAGTCCTCCACGGCTGTGCTCCAGGAACACCTGAGACCATCATTTGAGCATCGCTCGCCGCCGCAGCTCCCTCCCCCTGCTGCCCGGTGCCCAGCTCGGACACTGGCACTGGGGCCCTCCCGCGGCAACCCTGAGCACGACATGGCCTGCCCACTTTCCTGAGTGCCCAGCAACTGTTCATCCCACACAGTATCGTCCCTAACTCTTGGAACTGGTTGGTCCTCCAGTCCACAGCCTGACAACTCTTCCCCAGTGCCACTCTTGATGGAAAATCCAAGGTCATAAAACAGGTTGCAGCCCATGATGTTAGAACTGTAGGCCGTCACGACGAACCCCACATCGGCCAACTCTGCCGATTTATACTGAGCCATCAGTTTGACATTACCCACCGTGGCCAACCATCCTCCTCCATAGCCGCAAAGTGGCGCTGAGACTCATCCAGTCCTGTAGTGGGGAAAACATTCTCTAGCCGTAGCCCAATTCAGCACTGAACTCTCCGCTCCTGTGTTGACCAGCATTGGCACCGAAACTCCATCCAGAACCACCATGCAATGTGTGCGCCCACAGGTACTCAGGGACACCGTGTGAGCGGGGGGAGTTGAATTCCTACGCAGGCTCTCCTGCTCTGCTGACTGGCATACTCTCGCGAAGTAGTGTAGACGGCCACATTTTCCGCAGCGCTTCCCTCTTGCTGCACACTTTCTAGCCTTATAGCAGTGCTTTGTGGACCCACAACCCATACACCTAGGCTTCCCCGGGGCAGACCTCATCCGTACAGCATTGGCCTCCTCCATGAGTCCTCAACACTCCCATCGCTGTCCAGGTCCACTATCTGTGTGGCCATGGTGGATCTTGAATTTCCTGGTGAAAGGCACTCACTTAGCTCCCGAGTTAGCTTGTTCACTGCTTCCAGCTTTAGTGCCAACTCGACAGCCCTAGTCAGTGTTAACTCACCTGGAAATGAGAGCAGCTTGGAGCAGACCGCAGCACAGTTGGCGTATTCCGCCAGCTGATCACGAACCATTTCTTCCTCCAACAGCCCGAACTGGCACTCAGCGGCCAACTGTCTTAAGTCCAACACGAACCGCTGGATCAGTTCGCCTACCTGTTGGCAGTGCTGTCTGAACTTAATCCGTCTGACAATGACATTGTCCAGCACCCTAAAATGGCGGGCCATTAACTCGACCACTTGTTCGTAATTGTCTGCATCTCTAAGCGTGCCCAAAATTCTCTGTCCCTCCATTCCCAGGTTGTGTACCAACAACGCTTGAGCCCTCAGCTTCTCTATTCATCCCAGGTCCAACGCCACCATGTATGTCTGAAAAGCCTCGTACCACCGAGGCCATGGTATGGGCTGTTCCTCTGGGAGCTCCAGGAATGGCCGAATAGGTGTTCCACATGCCTCCATGAATTTACTTCTCATCGCCAAATGTTATGTCGTAACTTGTAGACAAGGAGGACGCCAGGAGTGGAGCTGAACACATCTTTATTATAATACTGAATCTCAGTGCAACCTGATCAGGCATGCAGCTGCTGGCAGAGGTAAGGTGGAAGAGACTGCCCCCTACCTGCAGCTCCTCTTATACCACTGGAGCTGGCAGAACCGGAAGCTGGAGCCGCCACTCCGTACCACACAAATAAGAGCTCCAACATACACAGTATATGAACTATAAACAACTACATAATAGGCACTCTTTGCATCCTTAACTCAACTAGAAATTTTTGGTTGTATACTTTTAATTATTAATTTCAAAGCACTGCTTTTACATGAGTAGAATTTCTGGCTACTATACCCACATTTGATCATATAATTTAAGTATGCATGAGTAAATTACTGTTATGACTCGCTGCTCATCAGTGGCGCCAGCCGCGCGCACACCTGCTCCTCGTCAGCGGTGAGGTATTTAATCCACTCTGCCCTGGGCTTCGGTCTGAAGCCGTCTCTCAACTTCGGCCCTTTGCTACTACGGCTCTCAACCGACTAGTGAAGATTTCTTGGGTAAGCTCCCCTTACCTCTCTCCTCTAGCCTTCCCCTGTGCACAGGTGGACATTCCCGGCGGCGGACATCCTCACCTCGCCGTTGGCTCTACGCTGCTGCCATAGGTACCGCAGGTCGCTGTCTCCCGGGCCTCGCCCTTGTCAACGCCAGCCACCTGTCATAACCAAGTAAGCCAGCTATCATCATTATTCCCTGTATTGGTGTGGTGCCCGTTACCCTTCTCCCTCTGCTCTCTCTCACAGGGTTGTCCGGCTGTACGGCCTCCTGCCCCCGTGCCTGACGCAGACGCCACCACCAATACATTCTTACTCCACAGACACGCAGCCATACACTTCCTTGTTGCTAATAAAGCTGTTAAATCTATCCTGAGCCTGCGTGTGTGTCTCCTGGGCTGTGCATTATGTCAGTACGGCTTCAGCCGAGCGGCTCGGCAGATAGCGGGCTCGCACGCCGTCTTTCCACCCTCGAGGCTCGGGTGGATTTAATAGCTCATCAGCAACAGGTGATATTAAATCAATTAATTATCATTACTAACCAATTAGACCGCTTGGACCCCCAGCAGCACCTCGGCTCGTCCGGGTGGCGTGGCTCCTGCGGCTCCGGTGGCCGTCCAGTCCGCTCCGGGTGTGCCAACACGGCTCACACCAATCCCCACTCCTGCTCGCTTCAACGGTAAGCTGGGTGGAGCTCGGGGTTTTATTATGCAGTGTGAGTCCATGTTTCTTCGCGTTCCCGGAGATTTTCCCTCAGACCATAGCAAAATTGGCTATATAGGTAATCTTCTTGAGGGACGTGCGCTTACCTGGGCTTACGCCATTATGGTGAAGCCCAGCTACGCCACCCTCACCTATGGCCAGTTCGTGCAACAATTTCTGGAAGTGTTCGATCATTCGCGTTTGGACAGTGTCCAGGTCGACCGCCTTCTCGGACTCCAACAGGGGAGCCGATCGGCGGCCAACTATGCGATCGACTTCCGGGTTACCGCGGAGGAAGTTGGCTGGGAAGAGCGCGCGCTCTGCGGCATCTTCCTCCGCAGCCTAAATTCTGGTCTGAGGGATGAGCTGGCTGGACGGGATACCCCAGAGATGCTGGTGGAGCTGATTTCTCTCACCATCAGTTTGGATAACAGGCTGCGCGAGCGCACCTCCGAGCGGAAGCAGCCTTCTCGCTCGCGGGGCGCCTCTGCACGTCTGCCCCAAGCTCGCCACCTGGCGTTGCCGCCGCCGGAGGTCTCCGAGGAGTCGGAACCAATGGTGACGGGCCGGACAAAGCTCCCCCTGGCGGAGAAACAGCGCCGTCGTGACCTGGGCCTCTGCATGTATTGCGGAGGTAGCCAGCACACGGTGGAGCATTGTCCGGAGAAGCCAAACGAGGTGGTCCGCGAGTCACTGTAGGGGGCCTCGCGGACGCTAACCGGTTAAATCCCCTCACACATTTGACGCTGCCCATCCGCTTCTGTCACAACCTCACTGGGGACCTCACACATGCACTGGTGGATTCAGGCGCGGAGGGTAGCTTTATTTCACAAAGCCTGGCAACCCGACTGGGCATCCATTGTCACCCCCTCGACACTCCTCTCGCCCTGGTTAATCTCTCCCGAGTTTCCCTGGGAAAAGTAATTCACCAAACATCCCCCGTCCCGGTGATCATCTCTGGAAACCATCGGGAGGATATCTCCTTTTACGTCCTGCCCACCTCAGTAACTCCTGTCATCCTCGGTTATCCCTGGCTCCGCCTCCACAACCCCGCCTTGGACTGGAAGACTGGGAAGGTGTCAGCGTGGAGCACTTTCTGCATGGGTACCTGCCTCCAATCCGCGGCCTGCGCCCCATCCTCGCCTCCCACAGCTCAGGACACCGCACCCCCGGATCTCACCCTAGTGCCCTCAGAGTTCCACGACCTGGGTGCTGTTTTCAGTAAGTCCAAGGCGATGTCTCTGCCTCCTCACCGGCCCTACGACTGCGCCATTAACATCCGCCAGGGGGCACCCTTACCTTCAGGACGCCTCTATAGTCTGTCAGCGCCGGAGAAGGAGGCAATGAACAGCTATCTGAAGGAGTCGCTCAGTGCTGGGATCATCCGACCATCCTCCTCTCCAGTAGGTGCAGGGTTCTTCTTCGTGGGAAAGAAGGACGGATCTCTTCGTCCTTGTATCGACTATCGAGCTCTCAACGATATCACGGAGAAGGACCGGAACACCCTGCCCCTTATGGACACTGCCTTCCGCTCCCTCCAGGGGGCGACCTGGTTTACTAAGCTGGATCTCCGCAGCGCTTACCACCTCGTCCGGATCCGGGAGGGAGATGAGTGGAAGACCGCCTTCCGTACCCCAAACGGTCATTTTGAATATCTCGTGATGCCGTTTGGGTTGACCAATGCTCCAGCCGTCTTTCAGCGCCTCATCAATGACGTCCTCCGGGACTTCATCGGCCTGTTTGTATTCGTCTACCTGGATGACATTCTCATCTTCTCCAGGTCCAGGGATGAACTCCGGGTCCACGTGAGGCGGGTCCTGCAGAGACTGCTGGAGAACCGTCTGTACGTCAAGGCGGAAAAATGTGAATTCTACGCCAAAACAACTTCACTCCTGGGGTTAGTCATCTCCCATGACCAGGTGCTTCCGGACCCAGCGAAGATCAAAGCGGTGGTGGATTGGCCCACACCAACTTCTTGGAAACAGGTTCAGCAATTCATCGGGTTCGCCAATTTCTACCGCCGCTTTGTCCCGAACTTTGGAGCCATCGTCGGGCCCCTGACCCACCTCACCTCTCCTAAGACCCCATTCCAGTGGACTGAAGAGGCCGCTTCGGCCTTCCAGGCGCTGAAGACGGAATTCTCCTCCTCCCGGGTCCTCAGCCAGGTCGATCCCGCGCTGCAGTGCATTGTGGAGGTGGACACTTCGGACACGGGGGTGGGGGCGGTGTTGTCCCAGCGGTCCCCAGCCAATGGAGTCAAGCGACCCTGCGCCTTCTTCTCTCGGCGTCTGTCCCTGGCGGAACGAAACTACGACGTGGGGGACAGAGAGCTTCTTGCCATCAAGCTTGCCCTTCAAGAATGGCATCACTGGCTGGAGGGTGCAGCCTTGCCTTTTGTGGTCCTCACTGACCACAAGAACCTGGAGTACCTAAGATCTGCCAAGCGTCTGAACGCCCGCCAGGCACGTTGGTCCCTGTTCTTTGCAAGGTTTAAGTTCAGCATCACATATAGGCCTGGCTCCAAGAACGGCCTGCCCGA
Organism: Pholidichthys leucotaenia; assembly: GCA_020510985.1. Lineage (NCBI taxonomy): Eukaryota > Metazoa > Chordata > Actinopteri > Cichliformes > Pholidichthyidae > Pholidichthys > Pholidichthys leucotaenia. The sequence goes on from CM035837.1 coordinate 100,726,135, forward strand.
CGCCCTCTCCAGGCAATTTGCCCCGGAGGCCGCAGAAGACGTTGCTCACACCATCTTGCCCAGGTCATGCGTCGTGGGGCTGTTACATGGGACATAGAAGACAAGATCCGGAGGGCGCAGGAGTCAGAACCGGACCCTGGTGGCGGACCAGAGGGGAGGCTCTTCGTACCATCTGCCGTCCGGGGGGACGTTATACACTGGCTCCACACCTCCAAGCTCACCTGCCATCCTGGAGCTTCGCGGATGATTGACCTTCTCCAGCGATCCTTTTGGTGGCCAGGCCTGCGGAAGGATGCCGCCCGTTACGCCCGGGCCTGCCCCGTCTGTGCTACCAATAAGTCAGGTAACGCTCCCCCTGCGGGTCTGCTCCAGCCCCTGCCCGTCCCTGGCAGGCCCTGGTTGCACATCGCCCTGGACTTCGTCACCGGGCTCCCTGTCTCCAACAACTTTGACACAGTTCTGACCGTTGTTGACCGTTTTTCCAAGGCTGCCCACTTTGTGCCCCTACGTGGACTTCCCTCAGCCTTGGAGATGGCGGACCTCCTCATCCAGCATGTGGTCAGACTGCATGGAATCCCGGTCGACGTGGTCTCCGACCGCGGCCCCCAGTTCTCTTCGGACGTCTGGAGGTCATTTTGCAATGCCCTGGGAGCCAAGGTAAGCCTCTCCTCCGGCCATCACCCCCAGTCTAACGGGCAGTGTGAGCGGACTAACCAGGAGCTGGAGGCTACGCTCCGCTGCGTCACTTCATCCAAACCCACGTCCTGGAGTTCTCACCTCGCCTGGGTGGAGTACGCCCACAACACCTCTCGCTCTACGGCCATCGGGATGTTGCCCTTTAAAGCATCCTTGGGCTATGATCCATCCCTATTCCCCGCGCAGGAGGGCGAGTTGGCTGTTCCCTCTGTCCAGGCACATCTGAGGCGGTGCCGCTCCCTTTGGTCCACGGCGCGTAATGCGCTTTTACGCATGGCGGAGCGCAAAAAGTCTTCGGCGGACCGACATAGGAGACCTGCACCTGCCTACCAGGTGGGACAGCAAGTTTGGGTATCCACACAGGACGTTAACCTAAAGGGTGAGAGGAGAAAGCTGGCCCAACGGTTCATCGGCCCTTATCCCATAACCAGAATCATCAACCCGGTGGCTGTGCGTGTGGCTATTCCCTCCTCCCTCCGCATCCATCCCACCTTCCACATCTCCAAAATTAAACCGATGGTCTCTGACCCCCTCTGCCCTCCACCTGCGGCGCACCCCGCTCCCCGGATGATTGGTGGCCATCCGGCCTGGACCGTCGCTGACATCTTGGACGCCCAACGCCGGGGTCGCGGATTGCAGTACCTGGTGGATTGGGAGGGCTATGGACCTGAGTGGAGACAGTGGGTGCCTTCCTCGCTGGTGTTGGACCGGTCACTCATTTCTGAGTTTCATCGAGCGCACCCGGAAAAACCATCGCCAGGAGGCGCTGCTAGAGGGGGGAGTACTGTTATGACTTGCCGCTCATCAGCGGCGCCAGCCGCGCGCACACCTGCTCCTCGTCAGCGGTGAGGTATTTAATCCACTCTGCCCTGGGCTTCAGCCTGAAGCCGTCTCTCAACTTCGGCCCTTTGCTACTACGGATCTCAACCGACTAGTGAAGATTTCTTGGGTAAGCTCCCCTTACCTCTCTCCTCTAGCCTTCCCCTGTGCACAGGTGGACATTCCCGGCGGCGGACTTCCTCACCTCGCCGTTGGCTCTACGCTGCTGCCACAGGTACCGCAGGTCGCTGTCTCCCGGGCCTCGCCCTTGTCGACGCCAGCCACCTGTCATAACCAAGTAAGCCAGCTATCATCATTATTCCCTGTATTGGTGTGGTGCCCGTTACCCTTCTCCCTCTGCTCTCTCCCACAGGGTTGTCCGGCTGTACGGCCTCCTGCCCCCGTGCCTGACGCAGACGCCACCACCAATACATTCTTACTCCACAGACACGCAGCCATACACTTCCTTGTTGCTAATAAAGCTGTTAAATCTATCCTGAGCCTGCGTGTGTGTCTCCTGGGCCGTGCATTATGTCAATTACTATTATGAATGTTTTTTCCCTCCTCTACTCTCTCAGTGGAAAAAAAAAAGAAACACTAGAATAAACATACAAAAAACACACATATTTTTGTCATTTTTGTAAAGCATGACAAAAAAAAATCTTGCAGGACAAAACATGACACTTGATATTTTCTAACCTGTTTGTATACCACCATAGACAGAGAACCTGAATTAGACAGGGCTCAGAGAGGGCAAGATGAGACAGAAGAGAGGAGCCAAGGAGAGGAAAGTGTTCCGGCAGAGGGTCCAGTGAGAGCAGAGGAAGGAGAGAAGGATGACACCATTTAAAAGTCCAAACACAGGATGTCTGGGTGGGACCCCAACTGGCCCAATATTCCAATATTCAAGCCTCGGTTGTACAGTACTTCAAATGGTAAGTTCCATATGCAAAGTTACTGTGCAAAATAAAAAGAAAGAAAGAAAGAAAGAAAGAAAGAAAGAAAGAAAGAAAGAAAGAAAGAAAGAAAGAAAGAAAGAAAGAAACTGTCCTTTGGTTGTCTACTGTCATGCTGCTGTTACACTGCAATTTCCCAAGTTTGGAATCAATAAAGTCTATCTATCTATCTATCTATCTATCTATCTATCTATCTATCTATCTATCTATCTATCTATCTATCTATCTATCTATCTATCTATCTATCTATCTATCGTTCAGGTTACTTTATTTGCACCCGTAGGTAGATTTGTTTTGCAGTCTGGTGACATCCATATTTACAAGCCACAAATTACATTCAACATAGACACAAACACAGGCACATATGAAGCTGACTATAAACATGATAAGAATACTCAAGGCTCCATCAATCAGGGTATAAAAAGACAAAGAGATGGGAGAAAAATGGGAGAGAAGGGTCATATTAAAAGAAGGGTCATATTAAAAGTTAAAAACTAGTCAAAGAGGTTAAAAACTCAAAGGTCTAAAACCCAATAAAATATTTAGAACCCAAGTGACATCCTACAAAAATAAGTAAATATAAAATGGAGTTAATAAATAGGTACCTAAATTATGTGCAATATATTGTTACAGCTTGTTCAACTCTTTGACAGCAGCAGGGACAAAGCTGTTTTTGTAGCGCTGGGTTCTACTTTTTGGGACTTTTTGGGATATCTATCTATCTATCTATCTATCTATCTATCTATCTATCTATCTATCTAGTGTAAAATTAACATATTCCGGTTACAACAGTGTCATGTATTTTCTGACCCCCGGAAAAATATGTTGCCACCGCGCCAAGGTCTTTAAGCCAGAGGAAACACTAGAGTACTTCTCAAAATATTTATCAGGCAAGACCTTGATACATGATGATTCAACAGAAGCCATACAGAAGATAGTAAAGTATGATTGATATTTTGGGCTGTTCAGTGCAGGCCAGGAGCTTATCTTGTACTCCACACAGGTAGAGGAGCTGGTCTGCAAGAGGTCCTTTTTTTTTCCAACCGATCTGTTAGATTATTTAAAGGTAAAACTGTGTTATAGGCTCTAATATGCATGATCTGTAATAATGTCTTACTGAAGCAGGTGGCCCTGAGCCACATCAGAATGAAAACTAGGCATGTACAATCATTTCCCTCAAAATACGATAATTTTAAGCCACTTGTATGATACTTCAACATTTCCCATCTGGCAACACTGCTTTTAGCATGCAGCCTCCTTAGCTGGAAAAGCAGCACTGCAGCAGCTGTGCGACACATGTCCCTCTGCTCAGTTCTTGACAGAATTCAGCATACTTCTTTGCCGTGATATTTTTGCAAGTGTTTTATCAAGTTAGTGGTGTAAAACTGTAAATGCTGGTACCACACAGCAAACATACTGAGGTGAGTCCCACAGACAGGCTCCAATGATGTGACACTCGTTGCTTTTGTGTACAGAAGCCATGCACAACACAGCTGAGAACATAATCCCGCCTTCATTTTATAATTACTAATGTATTGGATTGGAAAAATACTTTTATTCCTTACCAATACCGATCCAGCCATTTTGCCTGGATCAAACCCAATACCGATGAGATTGGCTCATCCCTAGTCAAAAGTCAAGAAAATCTGGCAATACATTAGAGCCTTTAGCTCTACTTGATTTTTAGCTGGCGAGCTGAAAACATGGTAATAAACACACACGCGTGTGCACACACACACTTGTATGCTTAGGTTGTGCTTTGCTCACCAAGGCATTAAAATTAACATAGAAGATTTTTACTTTGCCTTGTGTAAAAATTAATTTTGGACAGTTAGCAGAATCTTTTCAGTTAATCAACCAATAATCACAGAAGAAATACTATTTCTCAGCTTAACTTTTATTGAACCACACAGGGAGTCAGTGAACATGGCTGTGGGTCCCCTCCAGCTCCCTCTCCTGGAAAGGACCCAGCACAAAGGAATTCATAGCTACATATAGGCAAGTTACTGGGTGTTTCCTAGTAACTTTCCAACAATACATGTCCATTGTCCAAACTGTCTTCTTGGCATCCAGATGGCTCACAGGGTCTCTTCGCTTTTATGGCTTCTATCCTTTTGGTTCCTGTCTCTCACCATGCCCATATATGGAAGCAGGAACAGAGACTCCCCTGTAAACCTTGTGTGTGTGTGTGTACATGTGTGTATGTGTGCAGAGCCTGTGTATATGCAAGTAACTGATGTATATGCAAGCACTTTGTGTAGTATCTACAGTAACTAATTAATCTTCCCTATTTATTTATTATATTAATTTCCTCTCTTGACTCCATTTTCATGGAGTCATTAACTAATTAACAGGCATCAGACACCTGATGTTATTTTCATGTGTGATGAGTGAAAAACCTGTAAGCAGTATATACTTTCATGCGTAATCATTGTAATGCATTTTTTTTTCAGTCTTCATTCTTTGAGCATTTATACAGGAAAAAAATTCCCACCTCGCTACCACTACCTTTGAAAACCATAAAAATGAGTTATCATTTACAAACATTCAGTATGACAATTTCAATATCAAAAATAAAAACTTTAAAAAATTCCAATAAATGTATTTACACAATTTTCAATTGTTACATCATGCTTTAGTCATTATAGGCATATTGTCAATACCAACATTTTTTCTTGCTGATCTGCTTGTAGACATGATTTAAACTTGACTGTCCTCATCACTTGAATCCTCGTTGCTCTCCTCCTGCTGAGCTAATATGAGATACTGATGTGCACCAACAGTGTTTTTTCAATAAGGCCTCTACTACAGGGAACGCAGCAACATCTTGCACAAATAAGGATGGCAATTCCAATCACAAGGGATAATATGTTTTTATCACTCCTGCCCACCATTTAAAGAAGGATTGTAGCCAGGCAGTGAAGACATTGGGTTCATACCCAGTATCTTGGCCAAACCCAGTGCTAAGAATATTCTTTCCAACCCCTGCCCAAGGAAATAGTGCGAGTGTGACCTTTTGGCCAACGCTCCAATGTTTAAATTCAACTGGTATATCCATTGCTCAGACTACATCATGTGGTTTGTACTCCAGGTCCCTCTTTCAATGCCCTGACTGTCTGACTTGATCTAGATACATCATGATAGCATGGTCAGTCAGTCATATGGGGTGCAGACACCTCCCAGTTAGAGGGCAGGTGTGAGTAGACCCTATGCCCACAAAGCCACCATCCTTCATTTAGTTCAAAGGTGTTGTTCTACCCTGGCACCATTGACACTGGGACTACGACTGCAGAGGATGGTTTGGAGGAACTGTCTGAAATGTTCCTAAGTCCTGAGAAGGAGAAATTTGTTTTATTTGTCCTACTAGTAAGGAACTCTGCACACCCCCTCCAATAGTTAGTTGTGAATATATAGCTGTGATGATGTGGATCAGGTAACCAGTCATGTTCCAAATGTTCTATATATCTTGGTGTGTGCTTGAATATAGTGTTATTGCTTCACAATTAGGATTGGGATGAATAGTAGACCATGCCTATGCTCTCTAAGGGGTCTTTTCCAAGTAATTTACTCCAACATAATATTGTCCAGTGCCAGACAACTTCAGAGATGTTTTCGTTATTCTAATATGGTTATAAATTCTGCATTCCTTATGGCCATATGTGAAGCTCATGTTCGCAGCACATGCCCTATGGTAGGGTGACTGTATAATGTATATGTGTTTTCTTAATTTATGATAGGTGTTAAAGTATTAAGAGTCATTGGGTCCTGTGTGACTGAACACATCAGCCCAGTAACATGGAGGAGTGCACTAATGACTCTTTTCATACATCACAGACTCAGATCCATAGTGCATGGAGTGGTCATAATTATATATATATCACAATAGTCAAACTGGACTACACAAGCTTTATCTTCAGTGCACATTATGGTGGGTGGTGTCCTTTTATCCTTAATGTTGATGTTTATTGATCTGCCAATTACCTTTTAAAATAGCTACTGAGCTGCACAATAACCATATCAGGAGGACTACGACAAGGACAAGCATGAGGAACACACGTGAGCCATTCATAAAAACTGGAATCTACATCAGTAATCTCTGAGGGGTCTTTCATCGTCAGCCATTTTGAGTGTACTCTACCTGCTGTGGACTCTTAATTCTTCACTAAGGTTTGAGACAACCAGGTCAACTAAAGTACCTGACTCCCTTTGTATCCCCAGACTTCCTTCACAACAGCAACATTCTCTATGGCTTTCCCCCTACAGCTTCTATGGTTTGTTTTGATAATAATTTACAGTATGTAAGGTGTACCCAAGTGTCTCTGCCTTGTACTTTTATAGCTGTTGGAATTGACAATATTACCTTATATGGCCCCTACTAGGGGGATTCTGACCAGGCCTTTTTTTAACAGTCTTTATGAGGACTTGGTCTCCTAGTTTTACGGTGATGATTCCTCCTGTGTGTTCCTTCCTAGGAAGAATAGCATGAACAGAATCTTTTTGAGTCAACATTTCCAACATGTAATCTGCTAAACCAAATCTCTTCATCGTCTGGGTTGAATGGTCTAAGTTAGTTAGTTAGCTAATTCCCTTCACACCATGTTGGTGTATGGGGCGGCACCTATCTCCGTTTCTCTGACCCTAGACCACACAGCTACTGTAAGTAGTGAAAGCTACAGCGGGGGGTCAGTCCTCTGGTAGCTCTGTGTGTACCGGAGTGGTGGCTCAGTTGGTAGAGCATCCGCCCCACACCCGGGAGGCAGGGGTTCAAATCCCAGCCGGGTCATGCCGAAGACCATATAAAAGTGGAACTTCCTGCCGTCCAGCTTGGTGCTCAGCAATAATGGAATGGAGGAGGGAAATTTGTGGCGGCGCCTTGCATGGCAGCAGCCCTCTGATTCTACACTAGGGGTGTGTGTGATTAACACAGTAGATAGGTAAAACACAATCTCGTTCTGCTGTACATGATTGGTTGTACAGTTGAATGACAATAAAGGGTGATTTAATTTAATGAATGGTCTAAGAGGGGGTACTAATTAAAGCTTTTCATATAAACTTAAAATGGAGATAAACCTTCTTTTGTAGACATTATTCTCATATAAAATAGTATCAGTGATAAACAATAAATCCAATTCTGTCCTGTTTCTGGCATTGTTTTTTTAATCTTTCTTTAATGGTTCGATTATGTTGTTCCACAAATCCTGCAGACTGCATGGTGTTTCAAATCTCTATTCAACACTTTCCCTAAACGTGACATAATCTGTAAACATACAGTATCTACTATAACTAAATAATATCTCTTCCCCTCACATTTGGCTTGCTCAATGAAGTCCATGTAAATGTTCTGGAATGAGTATGTTGATGATGGAAAACCACCCTTCTCTGGTGTTGACATTGCCCTGGGCATTATTTTGTGCACATATTAGACATTATTGTCAAAATTTTGTAGCAAAATTTTCAAACCCATAGGCTGTGATAACTAATAACCAATATCACCATCCCTCCCCTGAACACATGACACAGTCTATGTGTTCAAGTAGCAACATAGTGAAATAATTTTTTTGTGGGAGGATAGGTTTACCCTTTGGTCAGGTATAAATTTGGGAACCTTGATTAAAAACAGCAGCTTTATTTAATCACCTATAGCCTCCAGCCTACGGAAATATGGTTTGTTTGCATATTTCTTCATCAGGAGATGCCAGCAATATGTCAATTGGCTCCTATTAGGAGGTATAAAATGTGCAAGATTTACTGACATTGCCTAAGAAAAAATTGTAGGAGACTCACAGTAACCCTGTGGTAGTCTGGTGAATATGTACTTTTTGTTCTCAGATATGAATGAAAACCAGAATTGATGATCTGAGTGTACTGGTATGCTAAAAATGCATTGCTAATGACTACCACTGTGAAAAATTGCATTTGGATTTCTAGTTTATTTAACATTGTGTATGATTCTGGTACACAATGAGCACAAAGAATTGTAGCTTTGTTAATTCCTGCAGGTCCTTCATCATCAGGGTATTTCCCACGGGAATGGATAGGCTGAGCATGACACTGTGACATCTGCTGCTTTTCACTTTTTTATGACCTGTTTAACACCTTTCTGAGCTTCTAGACCAGGGGTGTCCAATCATGTGCCGTGGAGGGCCAAGACCCTTCAGGTTTTCTCTTCTACCCAGTCTCTTCAGCAGGTGTTTTCACTTTTCAGCAATCAGTGGGAAGAAATTCAGTGGAATCTGCTGTTGAAGACACTGGTTGGAGGTAAAGCCTGCAGGGTCTTGGCCCTCCATGGCACATTATTGGACACCCCTGTTCTAGACAGAGAGGATATTGTGTGACTTTGATGTTATAGTGACATACTTTGCTCCCTTTTATTAGACCAACATCTGTTTTATCTTTCTACTATAACAAATTTAGAATTTGAACTTCAAATTTGCTCATCCTCTTTTGTTAATGTTAAGATTGGTCATGTAGGAGATTTCTGGGTGTCAGTGTGCACAGCCTTTTGTGCTGTGGTTACCCAGTTAAGTGACAATGCATATGTTTCTAATATAGGAGAATATTCTATCTTAAGATAAGATGTTGGCTTCCCATGGATGGCTATATTCCTCAGTAGAGGTGACAAAATGTCCAACATTTTCCAATCCATGTGTTTGGGTCTGACCAGTGAGATGTGTGGAACCCCCCATTGTTTAAATGTCTCTTATCCTCATCAGATAAGACAACGGGTACTTCCACACATCCCCTTGGTGACCAGTACAAGTTTATTATGACCAATCTGGAGGATGAATTTGCAAAAAATGTTTGTTCATAATTTGGATCAGATCTGTTCAATTGCCTATAGTACATGGTAAAATGATATTGATTTGGAGATTGCCAATCAGTAGGAACTGTGGATGTAAAATGTTGTGGTATCACTGAACATGGTCCGCCGTGACCAGGTCGAGTGATTATCAGTATTTCAGTTTGAGAGTCTCATAAACTATGTTTACTTCCTCAACATGTGGGTAGCTTTTGACAAAAGGAACCACTCTTTAACAATGTTACCGGTAGTAGGATCCTTTACTTTCACAGATTTGACAAATATAGTTTGCCCTTTGCAAATTTAACTGTTACCTTTTCTTCTGACTTTGCCAAGCCCTGAATGTCATTACCTGAAGTTACTGATCTACATGCACCTGTGTCACATAAATTTAATTGGAGTGCCTTGAACTTCCAACATTACTTCTGGTAAACACTATATTGTTAACATTAGATCAGAGTCAGGTAAATGGAAAATGTCTGCTATGTCAATTTCCTGTATGTAGAAGTGAGTCCACTTATCTGTTTTAGTCTTAATCATGCAGTTCAGTTTTGTCATAGTGGATATGGCTTATGGGTGCCTCCCCTTCCCAGTGGCCGGTCTTGCCTTTGGAGACACTGTCTTTGCCAGTGACCCCATTGTCCATGCTGATGCATTCATTTCTACTGTGGAAGTGCGTTCCCTCCTTGGCGACAGCCCCTCCTCCTCCACTGCTGTCCTTCTCCCCTCCTCCTTCTCCCTTGATAAAAGACAGATACATGGGGATCCCCAGGCCTCCATGGGTCAGCAATCATGTAAATACAGTAGGTGCAGGTTTTTCCTTTAAATTTTTATTTTCCTTTCGTACCTAGATTCCCAATCTTCAGACACAGTACACCAATCTGTTAATGTCTTGAAATTTAGTACGATGTTGAGCAAAATTTACGAGTGATCCAGACCAGCTGAGAGTTTTGTGTAAACAGTTTGCTGTTATTCTAAGCTTAGTTTTCACTAAATAACTATATTTTATTTGTCTGAATCAAGTCTAAGAGTTTAATCCCTATAAACTAGATTTTATACTTTGATTCAGGTTATAATTAAAAATAATTAAGGATGATTAAAACATTATCATTTCATCTACTTCCAAATCATATCAGATGTAAAAAGATTCTAAACGTTGTTTTCTCAGTAACATAAGAGCACACTGCTCCATTATTCTGTAGGACAGTGCAGCGAGAAATGTCTTGTCCAACATGACAGTAATGTTTGGATGATCGCTAATTGATCAACTTACATAGGATTAGATGGATATAATTCTGATTTTTATTGCTTTGACATGAAGTGTGCACTTTGCTTTTAGGTTAGGGTGCAGAGTTGGAAAATAAGGGGAAAAGTAATCTTTATTTCCACACTATACTGTGAATTTTAGCTAGAGTAATTTTTATTGCTTTTTACACACATTCTAAACTCAAATTGTTGAAATGTCTCATAATGCTCTGCAAAGTGGGAGAGTCTCAGCACGGTGCAACATGGTCATGCACAGTTTTGAAAGCAGATCACAGCACCCATTTGAAATCCAATTTTCAGGTGTGTTTTATGCCATAGTTGTTCAAATGCCATTCCAGAACAGCAAGAATGATTTTTACAACATAGCATTACATTCAGGTTTATGCTGTGTCTTCATGTCGGTCGCTGCAGAAGAAAACCCTCCTACCACAACTAATCTGATTTTTTCCTCTCACACATAGAACTCCAGATTCACTATTTTTTTTTTCCCCCCTCTTCTCTTTCTCTTAGACTTTTAGTGAATGAAACTGCTGGTCAGTTACTGTGAATTGTGACTTTAGCGGCAGTTTTAGGCATCAGTTATGCAATCTTCAATTCTCGTGGACACATGCTGACTACAGATGATTCACAAATGTTGTTTACACAGACTTGGAGAACATATGAGCAGTTTGTTGAATCTGGAGTGCCTTGTTAGTACTAACAAGATTTACTGGCAAAATTCACGTGACTTACATATACTAACACTAAAATGTTCTTGAATGAGACCCAATATTTGAGCCACTATCGGAAAAGTAAATTAAATACTTTAAGACCTTTTTAATGCCGTTTGATCAAATTTAAGTCCTCACATTTGGAAATGGAAAAAATAACAATATAATGTATTTTACTTATGTGTGGTCGGTTTGATCATCTTTGTCCCTTCACTCGATGTCCCTGTCTTTTTATAATTCTTTTACTGTAGTCACAGAGGGAGGAGGGGGTTGTTAGGGGATGGTGCAGAGGGGTTGACCGCAGCCAAATCAAGTGGGTCTGAAGAGGAACTCACATGGTCGCTGGGGTAGGGAGGCGGATCCAGCCTGGAACCACAACCACCACCATCGTTTTGGATTAATGGAGAAACAGACAAACCATTATACAGTGTCTTTTTTCTTTATTCATTTTTGTCATGCTTATTATTTTTTCATCTCACCGTTGCAGCGCCAGTCTCTCATTCTTACATTTTTTCCCCCTTTCTCCAGTCACTCCTCTGCTTCGATCAATCCAATCCTTTCTTTTCCCTTATATCCTGCACAAAACTTTCACATTCATCAGCCTTCAGTTTTCCTCTAAAACCAAACTTCCTTTTCCATTTCTGTCCACTCTCAGCACACAAATTTCACTTCACCATACACGCATCTCCACAACATTTATTTCTCTTCTTATTTTTTTCCTTTTTTTTCAGTAGTGTTTGAATTATCCCTATTTTTTATATATTCTCAACCTAGGATTTTCACAACAACACATACCTTTTTATAATTAGGAATAAATCTGCTTATTCTTTCCTCTGCCGAGATTAAAGTTGAACCTCTTCACTCTCCAGCTGATTGGAGGTAGCCTCTCTGTTGCCTCACTACATCAAGCCTGCTATTGAGCTGGTGTGGGAGGACTTTTGTTCAGCCTTGTACTGACTTTCAGAGCGGTGGCTCCCTTTCGGCCAGAGAGATGCTAAGGTCCCCAAACTTCTTCGAGACATTTCCTTTGAAGTTAACTTGGAAGCTCGATTTCGAGGTAAATTTATGAAAGAATGCAATTCTTATAGTTGGCCACAAGATGGAGGCAGTTCCTGCTGCACTCAAGGAGGAGGAGACACAGTGATGTCGCTTGAAGGTGGTCTAGCTGCCCCAGGTCCAAGATTGCGCCCAGGATGACTCACCCTGGTGATTTTCAAGATGGAGTTTACACTGCTTAATCTGCACTTGCACAGCTCTCATCCAACAGAATGCCACATGGCCGCTTCGGTCACACGCAAATGTGAACGCGCAACGTGGCCGCAAAGCCTATTGACCACAAACCACGCCTTGTTTTTTCAAAGAAACTGGAGAGTTGTCTCTCCCAATTTCAGCTTTATTCATGCAAGAATAATCTTACAACTTTAACTTTGTGTACAATTCAGCACTGTTACTTCAAATAATCTCCTCTCAGTAACGCTTATCATACTTTAAACACAATTTCACAGTTCAACTCAGGCGGGTGGGTGAATTTCCCCTTCCCCTCAAGATTCACAGAATCAATACATTATCAGCATGCACAATATGGACAATATCTGCAGAGTTTGTTGTGTATTTGTGTGTCTTTCCCTGCCACTCAATTGGCATATACTCTTTTCTCTTAGCTTAACTTTATGTAGAGGAATACTTTCATTGAGCCACATTCGGTCATCAATACAAGAAGCATTGTATCATAAAGTTCAGTCCTATAACGATTTTAACAAGTTAACTTTAATTATTATGGACAGTCGTTCACTACTGATGTATTTTAAGATCTCACGCTGTACCATAATTTATTACAATCATTAATACTTTTACTCACTTAGTGATGCTATTTAAGGTCTTGTATTAGAATTAATCCTTTTACTCACTCGTTGATTAAATTTGAGTCTCGTAATTATTTCTACATTACTCACTCATTGATTAAGTTTGAGAGTCTTGTAATGTATTAGAGTACCTTATTCATGCTCACTAGTTAATGTAAAAAAGTTCTTGCATTGCAAATCTTCCTTATTTATAAAAAGCGGCTCTTTGATCTGTCCCTAACATTGTGAATGCATGCATGCTTATGACTCCCTGGGTGTTCTTACAATCATAGAAAATAGCCACAAAATATAACATTATCGTTATATTAAGTTTTTCCAAAAGAATTTAAAAAGCAGGACCAAAGACTTACTTTGACTGAATGTCGCAGACAATCCTATAGAGATTTTTAGAAAAGGTTCTCACCTTCTGATCAGTAGGGGCCCTGGATTGTCCGCGACATGCAGACAAAGGCTTTGTCTCCCGATGTCCATCGTCAGAGTAGTTGGCTAACTGCCCGCATCCTCCACCAAACTGTAAAAATTAATTTTGGACAATTAGCAGAATCTTTTCAGTAAACCCACCAATAATCACAGAAGAAATACTATTTCTCAGCTTAACTTTTACTGAACCATGCAGGGAGTCAGTAAACATGGCTGTGGGTCCCCTCCAGCTCCCTCTCCTAAAAAGGACTGAGCACAAAGGAATTCACAACTGAGAGATTTCTTGAATTATATATAGGGTGATATTGTTGTCTAAGGAGTTGTTCAGAACTCCTTATAAGAACTCCTTTTACAAAGATATAGATTGATGATAATCAAGTCAGTGGTGGTAATGCACCTGTAAGCTGGTTGCCAACCACCTATCAAATCTAAAAGAAGAAGAAGGAATTCACAGCTACATATAGGCAAATTACTGGGCGTTTCCTAGTAACTTTCCAACAATACATGTCCATTGTCCAAACTGTCCTCTTGGCATCCAGATGGCTTCCAGGGTCTCCTCGCTTTTATGGCTTCTATCCTGTTGGTTCCTGTCTCTCACCATGCCCATATATGGAAGCAGGAACAGAGACTCCCCTGTAAACCTTGTGTGTGTGTACATGTGGGTATGTGTGCAGAGCCTGTGTATGTGCAAGTAACTGATGTATATGCCAGTACTTTGTGTAGTATCTAACTAACTAATCTTCACTATTTATTTATTATAACATTTGTCTGTAGCATTTTAATTCAAGAAAAGCTCTCTCCACTGAGAATGGATTTGAATCATAGTTTATGCTTAATGTAGGAAATCAGCCTAAATATGGAGTGAAATGAGCAAAGTGCTGTGCCCCCACAAACAGTTGGCATTACATCTCTCCTGTAGGTGTAGCCATAGATTCACTTGAATGGCTGAAAAATAGGTTTATGAAGATGCTGGCACCCTATGGAGCAACTGCCACACAACCAAATTAAAATTAAACAACATAAGATGAATGTAGTGAAGAATTTTCACCCCTCCTCCCCCTCTGATCTCTGGTGTAGTCTTCATTGAATGCTCTTTTATGTTATCAACACAGAGCCTGATGTCTCAATCTGGCAGCCCATCTCCTGTTTCCTGCTGATAATTATGGGGAAATTATTCGCCACCAGGTGAAACCAGTCAAGCAAAAATAATGTGATTTCTTACTCCAGAATAGCAGCACTTATTTTGTGTCTGAAATGTGATATTTTAAGAGATGCATGGAAATTATGGAGTTGAGAAACAGTCAAGATTACCTTGTGATAAGAAAAAAAAATACATTTGGGATCTAAGGCTGCTTAGAGGCAGTACTGTATAAGCAGCCACTGAATTCAAGAACTCACAAGAGCTATAGTATTGTGCGTTGTGTCAAACAATAGAACTGAGTGAAAAATTAACAAATGTGGGCTTCAGTGCATGCTGGAGGGAGTGGAGAAACAGGAAAAAAATGTTATATTTAGAAACACAGCTTACCTGTAGAGATGAATAGCCACAATTTCAGCCTGTCATGAAAAAAAAAAGATCCAAAATAAGTGAAATCATATAATTTAGCTTAGTTCAATTCAGTCACCTGCCATCTGCTGTGACTGATCTAGGGTGCAGGAAGGAGTAAAAGAACAGAACAGAGCACCAACAACACAAATTAGAATCAGATAGGAGACAGCAAACAAATGTCAATGAACAACAAAAATCTTACAAAAATGTGAGGATGGTTAAAAGGCAGGGAGAGCCCAGTGCATCATGGGAGGTCCCCCAGATGTAGGGATGGTTTAGGGCTGAAAAAATATAAAAGAAAGATTTAAGCCTGCTTTTCAAAGAAGAGAGTATAAAAACTGTCTCCCTGATACAAACCACTCTATAGCATCTGATTCCATAGGAAAAGAGCCTCATAACTAATAATAATGTTAATTCATAACACTGTTCATTAATTTTAAGTGTGGTGAAGCACAGAAGATAAAAAAAAAAGATCACCTGCTGGAGAACCATGATATGAAGCCTTGAACTGAACACTTTCATTGCAGTACTCTTACTCTTTTTAAAACAAAAGTCTGTTGCCTTACTTTATAACTTTGCAAAGCATCAAAGTACTTAAATCACTTTTTGGGAGCATACAGTCGTGAAAAAATTAGGACACCCCTTTAAATGTTCAGTTCTTTATTAAGAAATGTTCACATATCTATGTCTAACCTTGTTTTTGTTTTTATTTGCATTTTTTTACATTTATTTTAGCCATTGTAAGTGGGAATGAATGTGGGGGTGTCCTAAAAAAGATGTGGGGGTGTTCTAATTTATTCCTCACTATTTGTTTAGAATTGCATTTTACAGAAAATTTGAAGAAAGTCTTTAATTCATTTTTAATTGTTTAGTTGTATTATGTGAATCTCCCAGTATTTTTAACATTGATATTAAATATCCATATGTCCAAATATGTAAAAAACAAACAAACACACACACAGGCTTATACAGGGTGTCCTAATTTTTTTCACATGAATGTATGTAATGCTTTAGTTTTGTGATTTATCTGTTATTAGTTACTTTTTCAAATAGGTTGTCTGTTAAAAAATGGTGTGAAATTTCCCTGAGCATAAGCCACATTTCTGTTTTTACTGCATGCTCAAAGTATTTCATCCACGTGTTATCATGGTTACTGGGTCTTATGGTGTGTTGGGAAATTTCCACAGCAGGTTGAACAGAACTGCAGAGGCAACTCCGCCTGTCTACAACTCACTCAGATGGTGAATTCATGTCTTTTTGCATGCTTACATTGTGTTAAAACAGGGGTGTCCAATCTTGTGCCATGGAGGGCCAAGACCCTGCAGGCTTTCTCTTCTACCCAGTCTCTTCAGCAGGTGTTTTCACTTATCAGCAATCAGTGGGAAGAAATTCATTGAAATCTGCTGTTGAAAACACTGGTTGGAAGTAAAGCCTGCAGGGTCTTGGCCCGCCATGGCACATGATTGGACATGCCTGTGTTAAAATGTAATCATGCCACGCGAAGAATTTGCCCATTCATGTTTGGTCTGAACTCACCTTTACTCCTCTTCTGTGAGTGTGTGTAGTGCTGTGACACTCTTCATGAAGTACCCCCCCCCCAACTGTAAGGATGTGTCTCTGTTAGCTGCTAAAAGTTGCTAACAGAAGGAGAAAGCTAAAGAGGAGCAGAACAGATACAGCACAGAACTCTAGCACTTAGCTTTTGATTAAGCGAAAGTGCAGTGTTAAAGCCAAAAAAAAATCCTGAAGCCTGAACTTTTTTCCTGGGGCAGGGTCGTAGGTGTGCACACACATACACATGCTCACATAAAATATATATATACTATATTAGTGGTGTTGGACAATTAAAATTTCTAATCGCAGTTAATCTTTTGGAATGTTGAGTTAATCACGGTTAATAAAACGTTAATCGCGTGTTTTTCCATTCAGATACAGTGTACTTTAAGCTGGTAATTTTTCAAGTTTCTCATACTGTTTGTCATGTTTTCTAAATAGTCAGCCCGCAAGCAGAATGCAACACCAGAGAATACACTCACGACACTGAGGAGCACAACTGAACAGTTTTTATTTCAAAAAGTGGAGCACAGCTAGAGAAAACGTCACTCGCCAGAGGAAAATGTGACCTGCGGGGAGAGACAGAGCTGTTAGTGGGAGAAGGGAGACTGGGAAGTGGAAAACACAAATTGGCCACTTACGTGGGCCGAGCAGAGAGCCCGACAGAAAATGCCCAAGGTGAATAGATGAACCAGCAGGATGACGTTGGCGGGAGATGAAAGGGAATGACTGGGCAGTCTGACCGGGTGGAGATACACAGCTGCAGCAGGAGTGAGGATGATGGGACAGGTGAGTGCACAACAATCCCTGAAGACACACCGTTACAGATGGCAGCAACCTGAAAGGTGAAGAGGAGAGAGAAGATTTTAGCTTTAAGAAAACTTTTCAAAACAAACAACACTTACTCGTTGTACACAAGGCAGTTACCCCAACAAGCCAGTGCTGAGGCTTAAACTAGAAGGTCCTTATAAGTGCTGGCGAGGAGGAAACAGCAGGTGCATCTAATCACGCAGGTGCAGTAATCACCTGCGGAGCCAGGGAAACAGGACGGAGGGGGCGTGCGCTCACCTGGATATGACAGTGCCCCCCCCCCTTCCAGGGAGCCCCTCCTGGTGGTCCACTGGGCTTGTCTGGATGGACTCGATGGAAGGCCTGGACCATACCCTTGTCGTGAAAGTGAGATCTTGGAATCCATGACCTTTCTTCCAGGCCGTAGCCCTCCCAGTGGACGAGATACTGTAGGCCTTGGCCCTGGCGGCAAACGTCAAGAATCCTTCGAACGGTATTGGTGGTCTGGCCGTCCAGGGTCTGAGGAAGAGGAGGCAGCTTTGAGGGGGACAGAGAGGACTGGTGGAGAGGGGCTTAATGTGAGAGACGTGGAATGTCGAGTGCACTTGGACAGTCTATGATGCCCATAATACATGTGAATTCTCTGTTTTAAAGTTATCCACATATGTTTACCTATTCTGACAATTCTTATTAAACCATTGAAAGACATATGGGAGTTATTGTTTGATTTCATGTCCATCTTCTGGGTCATCAGAGACAAGAACTCACGCAAGGGTTTATTATGAGACTGAACAAATATTTTCAGTAGGATTAACTAAGACTTAACTTACCAACTGCTAAATTCTTAAGCTTAAGTCTTTGTTCATAAGAGTTTCCACCTCTATAAAATGTGGATGGTGCCCTAAGGAGGAATTGAGTGTGATGAAAGTAAATCTTCATTCCTACTCACTTTCATATTTACGTTAATACAATATGTGTACCAACATTAAATTGCATATAAAAACCCTTAATTTCACGACACTCTCATACCAATATTCATGGCTAGAGAACAATCACAGCCAAAATTATCTAAATAAATGCACCTCACAACTACACAAATTTCCTTGACAGGGCATAGGGGTTCAAATTCACAATGAGATGACACAGTTATTAACTATACAATAATAGAATTGAATGAATTGAATGAATGAATTTATTTCGGATTTCGGATAATACAGTACAGGTTAAAAGAAACTGTATAATATAACAACAAGGTCAAATTAGACAAAGACTCCTTCTACTAAACAATTCCACGTGAGTTATCCGAAATGGGTGATGGCTGAAGCCGCAGCTTATATTGCCCACCCATATTCCATCCAAGAATTCAAAAGAAAAAAGAGTAAACAAGACAAGAGTGATTACAATTTAGAACAAAGCTAAGACAAAGTGTGACTGAGAGAAAAAAAAAAAGAAAACTAAGCTAAGCTAAGTTAAGCGGTTACTTTTCAAAACAAATCTAAGACAGAATGTCACAGAGAGAAAAAAATCTCTTAAAGTTGGTTATTGTTGCATTAGACATGACTGTTCCATTTGTGCCTTGCTTAAAACAACTTATGTCATCTGTCAGAGATAGACCAAAACCACCATTAATAACTGTTATTACAATTATATTAAGTTGCCATGACTTTGCCTACTCATACAAGATACCTCTGAACAAGTCGACCATGACTCTCAGTCTTTCAAACTCTGTGAAAAGCACAGAGAGCCATGCCTTCCAGTTCTGGTTAACCTGTGTTCTTGATTCTGTGGCCTGTTCTTGTTGTAGAACTTCTATTCTGGCCTTTTCCTCAACTGTCACCAAGAAGCCTTCTTTAACAGACACACACCCACAAACGCACACACGAGGACATTGATTCACTGTTGATTTGCTCCTTCCTAAATAAAGCCTAACCACTCTAACTGTGGATTAAAAGGGTGCACATCATTGTCATGTTTGCCCCTTTGAGGCTTAATGATGGACTCAAATGCTGGGTGATATTTAGGCATACTTTATTGCCAAAATAAAAGCAGCACAAGGGCTGAAAACAGAGAATAAACTGAACAGCAATAACACCAAATAGTACTGGCGATTGCCTAAACAAAGGTGCACATAAATGTGTTAGCACACAGGCTGAACAAAGGAAGATGAGCAATAATAAATTCCAGACAAAGTAGTGAGGATTGACGAGGACGCCATACTGAAGGTAGGGCATCAGGTGTATAAATAAGACAAGGAATAATTAACACAATAAGGCACAGCCGTGAATAATTAACAATGTGAAAACCAAAAACCGTAGAAGAGGAAATAACTAAGGGCACTGTCAAAATAAGAGTAAACACAGGATGATGAGTAGAACAGGAATAATGACAATAATAATAATAATAATAATAATAATAATAATAATAATAATAATAATACAATGGATAACCACAACTTAAAGAGTGGGACATGTTTGTGAACATGTCCCCCATGATAGTGACCCCCCCCCCAAGGGCGGAATCCAGACACCCTTGGAAAAAAGAAAAGCGGGGACCCCCCGACTTGGGCATGTGGTGGGGCACTCAGGACTGGAGGGTCCGAAACACTTGCCTCCCCCCACCCAAAAATAGTTCAGTGCTGAGCCAGGAGAAGGTCCCTAGGGTGGCCTACCAGAGTCCATGGACCACCCGGCGAAGGGAAACAGTCTGTTGGTTGGCCTGCCAAAGTCCAAGGACCACTGGACCAGGGAATACAGCGGGTCAGGGGGCCTACCCAAGTCCATGGGTCCCCGGACCAGAGAACAAGGTGAGTTGGGAGGCCTACCCATATCCATGGGCCCCCAGACCAGAATGGCAGATGGTGCAGGAGCACAGAGCTTGGCACACACAAATACAGGAGCTTTTAGCTCAACAATAGGTGACTGTGGCGCACTGACCTCAGTAACAAACGGTGGAAGCACACCAACCCCAGCAGCAGGCGATGGGGGTGCACCGACCTTGGCAGCAGATGGCAGAGGTGCACCAACCTTGGCAGCAGACGGCGGAGGCGTGCCAGCCCCTGGATGTGATGACTGAGGCGCACCGGTCTCAGAAACAGCAGGTGGATGTGCACCAGCCTCAGAAACAACAGGTGTAGGTGCGCCGGCCTTAGAAACAGCAGGTGGAGGTGCACCAGCCTTGGGAACAGCAGATGGAGGCGCACCGGCCTCAGGAACAGTCGGTGGAGGCACACCAGCCTCAGGAATAGCAGGTGGAGGCACACCGGGCTCTGGGATGAACGGTGGAGGCACACTGGCCTCTGAGATGGACGGTGGAGGCACACCGGCTTCTGGGACGAACGATGGGGGCGCACCGGCCACTGGGATGAATGGTTGGGGTGCACAGGCCTCTGAGACGAAGGGTGGTGGCACATCGGCCTCTTGGATGAATGATGGAGGTGCACCAACCTCCAAAGTGGATGACTGAGGTGCGCCGGCCTCAGGAGCTAGTGGTTGGAGCATGCTGACATCGGGATGAGATGGCTGGGGTGCAGTGACCACAGGATGAGTTGGCTGAAGCATGCCAACCTAAGGAACAGATGACAGTGGAGGGGCACTGGCCTCTGAAACAGCAGGTGGAGGCACACCGGCCTCTGAAACAGCAGCCGGAGGTGCATCAGTCTCTAGAACAGCAGGCGGAGGTACACCAGCCTCTGGAACAGCAGATGGCTGAGGTGGAGATGCTCCTCCTGCTGCTACGTCCTCGACATGGCCACCTCGGACAAGGGAGGAGAACAGGAGGTCAGTGAGGTGCCACCACAGTCTTCAGCAGCAGAGACTGGTGGGGAGGGCCCAGAGGTAGGTGGAATCTGCGCTTAGGTCCCCCCACCAGAAGCAAGGCAAGTCTTTTCTAAAAGTGATGTTGAAAATAAGGGGAAAAGTACTTACCTTAACTCCTGGTCTTCTTCTGCTGGGGTGACGACCTCAGGATGAGCTGCAAGCACTACGGCCTCTGGATGAGCTGTAGGAGTAGCTGCTTCAGGATAAGCTGTAGGCGCGGCAGCCTCTGGATGAGCTGCAGGAGCGGCGGCCTCTGCATGAGCTGCAGGAAAGGCAACAGATGAGATGGCCGGAAGAGAAGCAGCAGGTGGAGTTCTCTGGTGATGAGGAGCTACAGTGGTTGGAGTTCCCTGAAGATGTGGAGATGCAGTTGCTGGAGCTCTCTGGAGATGAGAAGGCGCTGGAACATGCACATGGGGAGGAGCAGTCACTGCAGGAGTATACACATCAGCTGGTGAGGAGGGAGGATGAGGAGCAGCCACTGCTGGAATTGCTGGAGCGTGCACGTGGAGAGGATCAGTCATTGCAGGAGCGTGCACATGGAGGGGAGCAGTCTCTGCAGGGGTGTGCACATGGAGGGGAGCAGTCTCTGCAGGAGCGTGCACATGGGGAGGAGCAGCGGCTGCTGGCGAGCTCATCCTCTTGAACATAGAGGCCGTGGAGGTGGAGATGACCTCAGAGGGAAAAGGCATGGAGATGGCAGCAGAAACAGGTGGTGAGGGACCAGAAACAGTGGAAGGCTGTGACTGGGAGCCCTCGCTCGGAGGAAGGCTGTACGTTTCTATTATGTATGAAATAAGCAAGCCTTGAGCCATCTTATGCTGGACAATGAACTGAACTTTATTCAAGAGAGATGAACATAATAACAGAGACCACAGCCCACCTGACGTCATCCCGTCTGATGCCTGACGCTGGCTACAGCAAGCCCCAGGGTTCAAACCCTCCCAAACTCACACATCACATTCCACCTCCCTTGCAAAACTTGCAGAACACAGTATAGCATTAGCTGATTATCCCTCCCCAATTTAGTATATCAAAATCCCCTTAGTAATAACACCTATTATCATTAACTAAACACACATCCTTAAAGTATATGCACATATCAAGCATTTAAAATTATTGGTCGAGTGAACACAAACAATTATTTGGTCTATATTTCAAAGAACCCCCTGTGGGTGACCCCCACAACAGACTGGGACAAGCAGAGCGCTCAGCTGGAGCAATTGGCAGAACAATGAGATGTGTGTATTGATATCAATAGGCAGCCTCCCTTTGTCTAGCTTTTTCCTGCCAGTAATCTTCCTATTGTTATGGGTGACTCTCAAATGCAAATGTCTTCCTGTCAGTAATCCTGCTATTGATATGGGTGACTCTCAAATGCAAATGTCCATCCCTACTGCTGTGAATGCATTGTCTGTAGTGGGGTATTTAAACTGCATCGCTCTGTAACTCTTTCGCTCTCTCTGACCACTGCTTCTGACCACACGCATTCCCTGTCCGCTCACGAGAGCCTGAGAGCTCGCTCCGGCGCGCCTGCACGGCGCTGGAGTGAGTTCCGTGATGGCGGTATGATTAATAAACTCCCTTAAAAACTCTCAGTTCGCTCCTTATTATTTCATGCCGCCACACTGGTGACCCCGAGGAAGCACACGTTTTGTGCAACGCAACCTTCTGGTCTGGACAGCCACACTGGTGACCCGACGACAACGAACACAGCACCCGGCGGTGATTCTCCGACGACAAGTGAACGCAGCAGCCTGACGCAAATGGACTGCCCTCCCTTCTGCGACAGGGAGACCTCGACGCAGAGCCACCACCAGGCGAACTCTTCGGAGATCACCCACAACCGGGAAAGTGGCAGAAAGCTTCATGGTGAGATCTGCACGCCTGAGATCTGCACATCCACGCTGGGACCGGCCGCTCTCACAGCTCCTCCACACGAGAGCGCACGCACCTCATCCCCTCTCCACGACGGCGACCTCCAGGGCCGACGGAGAACACAGCGCGTGGACCTGAACGCACCATGGCCAAACTACAGCAACAACCTGAACAGGGATGACCATCGGCGCCGATGATGCTGATCTCCATCAAGCTCCCTGACCCTGACTCGCCTCTCAACAGCGGAACACCCAAGCACCGAACCCCCGCGCGCACACCGGGGGGTTACGAGGACGGCGCACCACGCACGGGACAATAACGGCTCCACAGACCGCCATTGTCCTTCGCCGCTGCACACAGAACCTTCAGGGCTGCTCACACACCTGAAGCACGCACGCAGCTCGCTCACAGGATTTTGTACGGGTCTCAGCCATGGCGCACAAGGGAATTCAGCTGTCCACGAGGGCTTTAGGGCTGCGCGTGCGCACCTAAAGCCAGCACGCCAAGTCCCTCACACAGCTGCAGCTCCTTTTTTCTCACAGCCGCTACGCAGCCTTGCAGCTCCTGTTTTTCTTCTTGGCCGCGAGAGGAGTCAGAGACTAATTTTTCTTCTTACAGCTGCTGTGGACCTCCGCACGTTCAACGGGACAGCCCCTCAACATCGCGGATCCACAGGCAATTTTTGCGCGGCCCAGACAAATTTGCCGTCCCGGGCTGGCACTTGCTACCCCCACCCCCCCTCCCTCCACCGCCGCCTGCACAGAGCTTTCCCTGCTCGCTACCAAAGCCGGACTATCGAGGCCTCAGCTTCCTGCTGAGCCCTCTGGGGGGGAGTACTGTGGGTGACCCCCACAACAGACTGGGACAAGCAGAGCGCTCAGCTGGAGCAATTGGCAGAACAATGAGATGTGTGTATTGATATCAATAAGCAGCCTCCCTTTGTCTAGATTTTTCCTGCCGGTAATCTTCCTATTGTTATGGGTGACTCTCAAATGCAAATGTCTTCCTGTCAGTAATCCTCCTATTGATGTGGGTGACTCTCAAATGCAAATGTCCATGCCTACTGCTGTGAATGCATTGTCTGTAGTGGGGTATTTAAACTGCATCGCTCTGTAACTCTTTCGCTCTCTCTGACCACTGCTTCTGACCACACGCATTCCCTGTCTGCTCACGAGAGCCTGAGAGCTCGCTCCGGCGCACCTGCATGGCGCTGGAGTGAGTTCCGTGATGGCGGTATGATTAATAAACTCCCTTAAAAACTCTCAGTTCGCTCCTTATTATTTCATGCCGCCACACACCCCTTTTTTTAATAAAGAACACCCATTGTTTTTATAAAGAACCCGGAAACTTGCATTGAGACATTCAGAGATAAATTAGTCGAGCTGTACAATAATATTACTAGTAAGAAAATGGTAGTAATTTGTGGAGATTTCAATATTGATTTACTAAATGCGTGGGTTTACTCCGGGATTTCTCCGGTTTCCTCCCACATGCCAAAAACATGCATGTTAGGTTAATTGGCTGTTCTAAATTGTCCCTAGATATTTGTTTCCTATAGGCCCTTGAATAGAGTGTTAGTATTAATGAAAGCGCTTTGAGTGGTCTTTGTGACTAGAAAAGCGCTATATAAGTGCAGGTTAGTTAGTAGTTAGTTAGTTAAATCCATATCAACAAAATGTAATTACAGAGCTCATGAATTCTATGTACAGCATGAGTCTATATCCCACAATAACACATCCCAGTAGAATCACAGTTCACACTGCTACACTTATTGACAACCTGTTTGTTATATTATTGATAAGAAAATAGAAAGTGGATTATTGATAAATGATATAAGTGACCATTTGCCAACCTTTGCACTTATCCATGGCCACATGGGGGCCAATACAGAAAAAAATTTAAAATCGTTCAGATACAAATCACAAAATGCAATCAGTTCTTTTAAAGAAGACTTGCTGAAGCAAGACTGGACAAAAGTCTATGTATCAGATGTAAATGAAGCCTATGACACATTTATAAACATTGTAACCACTCTTTATGAAAAAATTGTCCATTAGTAAAGAAAAAGCTTAAACATAAATTTGCCGATAAGCCATGGTTAACCAAAGGATTACAAAAGGCGTGTAAAAAGAAAAATTTATTATATAAAGCTTTTCTAAAGAAAAGGACAAAAGAAGCAGAGCAGCGGTATAAATTGCAAATTAGCTAATAGCTATACACTCTATGTGCAACACATCAGATTGATTGTCATTGATTAATTGTCTATGTTTCTATGTTGCACTGTCCCTGTCAAATAAACTAATCTATCTATCTATAAAACATACAAAAATAAGTTAACATATATAATAAGATGTAGTAAAAGAGACTATTACAGTAAAGAACTGGAGAAAAACAGAGACAATATTAAAAATACATGGACAATACTTAACAATATTCTTGGAAATAAAAACAGAAATACAAGCTACCCAACCAATTTTTCAAAAAATAATAAAACGACTCAGAGTGTGAATGCAGCTTCACCTGCAGATGAATTTAATAACTTTTTTTGTTAACATTGGTCCTAATTTGGCTTGAGAAATACCCATTACGGCACCCACAGGTGATACAATAAGCAAAAACACTGCTATAAAAGACTCCATTTTCATAAAGAACACAGACGAGAGAGAGGTCATTGAAATTGTTAAATCGTTTAAAAGTAAAACATCTACGGACTGTGATGGTATTGACATGCTCTTAGTCAAAACTATTATTGAATGCTTAGTGAAACCACTGACGTATATCTGTAACCTGTCTCTCCAAACAGGTATATTTCCCAATGCACTGAAAATAGCTAAAGTAATGCCAATATACAAGATGGGTGACAGAGGGGAACTTTCAAACTATAGACCAATTTCACTATTGCCGCAATTTTCCAAGATACTTGAAAAAATATTCTATGAGAGAATTGACAACTTCATACTGAAGAATAATTTATTGTGTGAGCAGCAATATGAGTTCAGACAGCCTGCGCTGTCCCTTCTTGTAGAGTGCGTCAGTATTGTGTGACCAGTCTAGTTTATTGTTCAGATGAATACCCAGGTACTTGTAGGATGTCACCATCTCGATGTCTGTTCCCTGTATATTTACTGGTGCTGTGAGGGGCTGCCCATGCCTGCGGCAGTCCACCACCAGCTCCTTAGTTTTCCTCGCGTTGATCTGGAGGCAGTTCCGATGGCACCAGTCCACAAAGTCCTGGATAAGCCCTCTGTACTCAGCTTCATCTCCGCTGGAGATGAGACCAACGATCGCAGAGTCATCAGAGAACTTCTGTAGATGGCAATGTGTTGTGTTGTGATCACGTGATGGTTCACCTCATTCCCACATACAGACAGAGATTGAAGCTCACTAAACCTGTTGTGAGCACTACGAAGATACGGACCAGTGATGCTGAGGAGAAGCTGGAAACGTGCATGGAAATATCTGACTGGGGCATGCTTAAAGGAGCCACGCATGATCTGGATGAGTACACGGACACTGTGAACTCATATATCCACTTTTGTGAAGAGAACATTCTTCCATCACGCACCAGGGTGAGTTACTCTAATGACAAACCCTGGTTCACAGCTAAGCTCAGACAGATCAGGAAGGAGAAGGAAGCAGCGCTGAAAAGTGGAGACAGGGACTGCTACAGGGAGGTTAAATACCGGTTTAACAGAGAGCTGAAGAGGGCTAAATCTGTGTACTCAGAGAGACTCCAGCAGCAGTTCACTGCTAATGATTCGGCTTCCGTGTGGAGAGGACTGAGGCAGATCACCAACTATCGGCCTCAGGCTCCTAAAGGTCAGGATGACAAAGCCCTTTGTCAGAGACTGTCCCAACACTATGCCCGTTTTGACACCTCGTCATCTGTGTCCAACTCCCCCCCTCCCTCCAGCTCCACAGCCTCCACATTCCCTACTTCATTTAAGGCACCCCCCCCCCTCCCCCCCCCTCCCCTTATCATCAGTGAGCAGGATGTGCTCAAACAGTTCTCCAGACTGAACCCGCGCAAGGCCCCCGGCCCAGACGGCGTGTCTCCCTCCACCCTGAGACTCTGTGCGAAACAGCTGGCTCCTGTATTCACAGACATTTTTAACACCTCCCTTAAGTTATGCCACGTGCCATCCTGCCTCAAATCCTCCACCATCATCCCTGTCCCCAAGAAGCCACGGATCACTGGACTTAATGACTACAGACCTGTAGCGCTCACCTCTGTAGTCATGAAGTCCTTTGAGCGCCTGGTCCTGTCCCACCTCAAGTCCATCACCACCCCTCTCCTGGACCCGCTGCAGTTTGCCTACCGAGCCAACAGGTCTGTAGACGATGCAGTCAACCTGGCCCTCCACTCCATCCTGCAGCACCTGGACTCCCCGGGAACCTACGCCAGGATCCTGTTTGTGGACTTCAGCTCCGCATTCAACACCATCCGCCCCGCTCTGCTCCGGGACAAGCTGTCCCTGCTCAACGTGCCTGACTCCCTCTGCAGGTGGATCATCGACTTCCTGACGGACCGGAGGCAGCATGTGCGGCTGGGAAAGACTGTCTCAGACTATACTAGCATCAGCACCGGATCACCCCAGGGCTGTGTACTTTCCCCCCTACTCTTCTCCCTTTACACCAACTCCTGCACCTCCAGCCACCAGTCTGTCAAGTTGATCAAGTTTGCGGACGACACCACCCTCATCGGGCTCATCTCCAACAGCGACGAGTCCGCCTACAGGAGAGAGGTGGCCCAGCTGGCGTCCTGGTGCAGCAATAACAACCTGCAGCTGAACGCTCTGAAGACAGTGGAGATGATTGTAGACTTCAGGAAAGTCACTACTCCTCTGCCCCCCCTCACCCTCTCAGGCTCTCCCATCACCACTGCTGATTCCTTCCGCTTCCTAGGCACTACCATCACCAGGGACCTCAAATGGGAGCTGACCATCAGCTCACTCATCAAAAAAGCCCAGCAGAGGATGTTCTTCCTGCGGCAGCTGAGGAAGCTCAAGCTACCCACCAAGATGTTAGTGCAGTTCTACACAGCCATCATCGAGTCCATCCTCACCACCTCCATAACCGTGTGGTACGCAGGAGCCACTGCCAGGGACAGACTAAGGCTGCAGCGCGTCGTGCGCACTGCTGAGAAGGTGATCGGCTGCAAGCTCCCATCTCTCCAGGATCTGTACATCTCCAGGACCCGGAGGCGTGCTGGCCGGATCATAGCCGATCCCTCACACCCTGGTCACGTACTGTTTGCCCCCCTCCCCTCTGGTAGAAGACTTCGGTCCATCCAGACTAAAACCTCCCGTCACATGAACAGCTTCTTCCCCTCTGCCATTAGACTGCTGAACACTAAGTGACTCTCGTGCACCATGTACAGCAGCTCAACCAGACTCATGTCAATCATCACTGTTTTCTTCCTGCATTACCGACTGCACTATATAGTTCTCCACAGTATCTGCTGCTGGCTAATATATATTTTAACTGTTGACCAGTATCACTTAATCTTATCCTACACTTTATTACATGTATAGTTTATTTCTCTTATCTTATCATGTTTAATGTTGCAGCATTGTACCGAGACAAATTCCTACTTTGTGTACTACATGAACAATGGCAATAAACCTGATTCTGATTCTGATTCTGATTCTGAGACACAAGAGGACAACTGCATTTGCTCTAATGGAATTTATAGAAAAAATATCAACTGCCGTTGAAAATAAAGAGTATTCAGTTGGGGTATTCCTGGATCTTAAAAAAGCATTTGATACAGTGGATCATAATTTATTATTAAAGAAACTACAAAATTGTGGTATTAGGGGAGTAGCACTGTCCTGGTTATGTAGTTACTTAAAGAATAGATATCAGTATGTATGTGTTGGTAACAAAAACTCACAGTTACTGAAGGTTACTTGTGGAGTCCCACAGAGTTCAGTTTTTGGGCCATTGTTATTCAATATGTATATAAATGATATATGTAAAGTTTCAGAAAAAATGGATTTAATATTGTTTGCCGATGACACTAATTTATTATGCAGTGGAAGCAATTTGGAACAACTTTTGGATACACTCGGAAAGGAATAAGGAAAGCTTAAACTGTGGTTTGATTCAAACAAATTAACGCTCAATTTAAGTAAGACAAAATTTATAGTTTTTAACAACCATCACAACAACTTAGTATCTAAACTCAGTGTAAATGGTGTAGAGATTGAAAGGGTATCTGAAACTAAATTTCTTGGTGTAATAATTGATAATAAACTGTGTTGGAAGTCACATATTAATTATATTAAAGGTAAAATATCCAAATCAGTTGCAATACTACACAGAGTGAAATATTTGCTGAATCAACCCACACTATATACCTTGTATCATTCATTAATACTCCCATACATGACATATTGTACTGAAGTATGGGGAAATACATATAAAACAAACATATATCCAGTCATTATGCTTCAGAAGAGAGCTATTAGAATAATAAACAAAGCTGCTTACAGGGAACCAACAAACCCACTTTTTCTTAAATTAAAAGCTCTCAAGTTGAAAGATCTGGTTGACTTTATAACTGCAGTAATAATGTTTAAAGTGAAGAATCTATCACTGCCCGCAAATATCCAAAAGCTGTTCCAAATAAGGGAGAAACAATATCATTTCAGAGGAACATGTATATTTCAAAAACCTTCAGTGAGAACTACCACCAAGCAACGCTGTGTCTCAGTGCAAGGAATCAGATTATGGAACGATTTTGGACCTGAATTAAAATCATGTACAACGCTTGGACAATTTAAACAAAAACTAAAGGAAGAAATACTCCAAACATATATACAAGATGACATATAAAATCACATAAGGATTGTCATAGCCAGTCTGCGTTGTGTTGTTGCTTAGTTTTTTTTTTTTTTGTCACATTTTGTCTTAGCTTTGTTCTGAATTGTAATCGCTCTTGTTTGTTTTTCTTTTGAATTCTTGGATGGAATATGGGTGGGCAATATAAGCTGCGGCTTCAGCCATCACCCATTTCGGATAACTTATGTTGAACTGTATAATCAGAGGAGTTATAGTCTAATTTGACCTTGTTGGATTTTCTTTCCCCCTTTGTTATATTATTCTGTTTCTTTTAATCTGTACTTTTAATCTATCCAAAATAAAGATTGATTGATTGATAAAGAACATGCTTGTTGTTTTTTTTAACCCCTTGCACTCTGGTCAATTTCCCTAAAAACGCCAAAAAAAAACATACCCAAAGTAAATCAAAAGCTGTTCTTCAACCCTTTGCAGCATCTTCATGGGGTTGGTCTCATTTAAAAGAAAACACTTTGAATTTTTTGGTAAAACAGTCATAATCTCTCTACATGCTCCGGCCACTGAGTAACAGTCATCTAAACATACTGAACTTGAAGAAAATAAATTTCACCTGGGTGTTTTTTTGGATACAAATGCTTGCAAATAACACACTGCTGTCAGATCCGGGCTGGAAAATGCAACAGAAATGTAGAACCAAGTGTTATCCAGCTGAGGTCAAAATTTTGTAACAATACCACAAAAAATGAATATATTACACAGCTTTATACTCAGGTTGTTCCCAGGCGTTTTTGAACTGTGCTAAATTGTGCCAAATGGCACAGTTTGGAAAAACGTCTGTAACTTTTGAATGATTCAATATAGAAGCTTCATCTTGGGCTCTAATGAAAGATGAAGGGCTGTGTGTGTGTGTGTGTGTTGGGGGGGGTTGTTTATTCATTCATGAATGAATGAATGAACAAACAAGCCCCCACACACAAAGAAGCATGCCACGTAAAAAATGTGTGGCTTTTTTTTACAAGAAAAAATAGCCTACAGTGCACTAAAAATTATACTAAAATATCTGTAATGTAGAAGATAACAACTCCGCCCCCCCCCCCCGCTACAGAGGACAGACATCGCCCATCGCTCCATGACGGACCGTGGCGCACGCCGCGGTCTACGACGCACAGTTGTACTAAAATATCTGCAATCTGCTACAGAAGAGTAGCGGGGGGGGGGGGGGAGCTTCACGGACCGGACGTGGCGCACAGACTGGACCCGTGCACCGTGGTCTTCATGTTGCGATGACGCACAGTTGTAATTTACCGATTGGTCAAAAGTCATTTTGATTACAATTTTCAGGGATAAAGAATAATTTAGCTTATAACACTTACCTGTCCACAACAGCAGTGTCGCTGGCGAACTTCTCTTCCTCATTGTCAGACGAACATGACGCTGGTCCGCTTGTTACGGACTCGTGGTTCTGGTCACGCGACCCGGTCAAACCATAATTCCATTATTGCAGTTTTGCGCTTCCATGATTGCGATGTTGGCGAGCGATTTTTCAAAACAAATAAGAACAGTAGTAAGAAAAAAAGACTGGCGAATGCGTGTGTGTCACCTAGCCTTACACAAAACAGATTTTACGCAAGGGACGCACGCTTTCGAACTTCTGTGCTTCAATTGGCTCGCTGTATTTGCAGCCGTTGGTAGGCGGGTCCTTCTTGCTAGGTTTTCAGTCATTGGTTCTTCAAGGTTTCAGAAACCCAATTCAAGGCTCTTATTAGTTGAATGAGAGGTCAATCACATCTAAACCAATCAAAGCACTCTTTTGGCTTTCTGTTCGCGGCTGTGTCTGTAGTGGAAGAACGGAAATGCAGCTTTTTTTTTTTTCAGTGTGCACTAGGATGCACAGTGTGCGTCCTAGGGCGCCCTCGTGCGCTCTAGGATGCAGAGACGTGACCACCCGCGGTACACCGGAGTGCAAGAGGTTAAACATAAATCACTGAACCCCTTTTCTAACTGGGCACTTGGTGGACTGCCAAGATGCCCACGTGTTGAGGAGAATTATTCTGCCACCTATTCACCAACACGTTCTAGCTACTCAAACCCCACAATAAAGTCTCTCAGATGCCCCAGTCTCTGACGGACCCTTGCCGAGTGCCTCATTGGTTGAGGTCCTGCTGCTGGCCCTGTCAGCTGCTCTTGTGCGTCTTCCAGCCCCACATCAACAAAGTCCCAGCCGATGTCCATCTCGTCCATCGGCGCTTTCTGACCCTGGGTTGGTGACAAATTCGTGAGGCGGCTAGCATGCCACCATGACCCGTCCGAGAGGCAAAACATGTCTAAATCCAGCTGCTCCATGATCTGCAGTGGCCCCATCCAGAATGACTGCAGCTTGTGCATGCGGTTAGGGTACCTGATCCTGACCCAGTCCGACACTCTTAGTCCATGTGTTTTTGCCCGGTGCTTCTTGTCGAAACGTCACTTCATTTGATGCTGTTGTTCGAACACCCGCCCACCTTGACAATGTTCCCTCTGTCGGAAAGGTCGCCACAGGAGGCTGCAAACAGTCCAGAGGGAGGCGTAGTTCAAGCCCCAGAATGGGCTTTGCTGGTGAACACCCCGTCGTGACATGAGCCGTTGCGATGTAATGGAGGAGTGTGCTCTGAAGAGCGTTGATGAACTGGAAACCACCCGCCAGATGTGCCCTCAGTCCATTTTGTAGCGTCTTTTTGAAACGCACCATTTGCCTGCGGATGATAGAAAGCAGTTCTTATGTGCTCCACGCCCCTCTCCCCCAAAAACTCCTCAAACCCCCCTGAGATGAATTGCGGCCCATTGTCCATCATAACGGCGTCTGGAACACCCCACTGAGTGAAGAGCGAAGTGAGGAAAGTAATGACCCTGTCGGTTGTGCCTGAACCAGTGGGCAACACCTCCGGCCATTTTGAATACAGATTGTAGGCTACCAACAGGAAGCGGCTGTTCACGGGGGCCGTGTGCAGCTCGCTGCAGATGTCCAGCTGAATGTATTTTCATTGGCCCTCTGGATACTGTAACGGTTGCAGAGGCGGGGGCGGTGGCATCCCAGTTTTCCCGCTCTCCAAGCACAGCTCACAGTCCTTTACCACAACCTCAATGTCCTTGTTGATGCCTGGCTACCAGACCGAGTCCCTGCAGTGCTGTTTCACCCTAACTACCCCCAGGTGGCCCTCATGAAGCATGGCTAAAATGTGAGCCCTCAGTGACACCGGAACCACTGTGCAATGTCCTCTTGCCATACACACATCATTCCAGCAGCTCAGTTCATCCTTGACCCTGTGGAAAGGTGCCAGTTCCTCTGCATTTTCTTCGTGCACCCCCCTCCCCCGATGAACGAATGTAGTTGAGACAAAGTCCGACTCCGCCTGGAGTTACTGGAGGCACACGGCATTCCGGAGGGGGTCGTACAACGTGTTGATCAAGTCCGCCTCCAGGGGGTCACAGTCGCTAGTTTGTTCAGTGCTGGGTGTGGCACGGGACAGGCGGACCGCCACAACGTTCTCTCTGCCCGGAATGAACTGGGTAGTAAAGTTGTAGGCCCGCAGTCTCTCCGTCCACCTGTGGAGCTGCAGGGGTTTGTGACCCGATCCGGTCATTTCCAGCAAGGTCGTCAGTGCCCTGTGATCTGTTTGCAGCGTGAAGTGCCTCCATAGAGGTAGATGTGCCATTGTTCGCCTGCCCACACACGCGAGCGCGTCCCTTTCACCTAGTGCATACCGTTTTTCTGCCGATGTGTGGGACCTCAACACAAATGCCACCGGGCATTCCGTTCCATTCTGGAGTTGAAACATGACTGCCCCCACGGCCGAGCCAGACACATCACAGGTTACAAAAGTGGGGCATCGTGCATCAAAAAAGGACCAATACCGGCGGGGAGGTGAGCTGAGATTTTAGTTTAGCGATGGCAGCTGAGCAGGCTGGAATCCACTCCCACGGCGCGTTCTTCTTCAGGAGACTGCAGAGTGGTTCTATTGTTTCCGAATATTGAGGAATAAAGCGTCCATAGAAATTTGCCGTGCCCAGGAATGACGAAATTTGCGCAGGTGTCATGGGGTCCGGAAGTTGCAGGACCGCCTCCACATTCGAATGCAGGGAGCTCAGGCCCTCAGCAGACAGGCGAAACCCCACAACCTCAATGGTTTCAGCTGCAAAGATGCACTTTTCTTCATTCAGTATGACTCCGTGATCCAACAGCACCTCCATTACGCGTCTCAGACATTTGTCGTGAGCGGCTTGTGACTCGTCATGTACCACAATGTCGTCCAGATATATCACCACACCCTTGAGGCCTGCAAGAATTGTAGCCATGATTTTTTAGAAGCAGCTCAGGGTTGAGCTGAGGCCAAAAGGCATAAGATAAGATAAGCCTTTATTAGTCCCACAACAGGGAAATTCCAGGATTGCAACACTCAGAGCAATAATTTAGAAGATGAGAAAATAAGAGCAGTGAATATACATATGTACACATAAATATATAAATATATATACACATTCCATCTAGCATTGTAGCTAGATGGAATAAACAGCATAACAGTCTATTTAGTTACCCCACATAGTATGAATATGTACCCATACATATTGTCACCCTCCATAGCGATTTATGTTGTCTTAGTTGTATACTGGAGGGGACCATTTTGTGTAAGTCTGTTGCATCTTTTGCATTCAATATTATTAGGTCGTCACGTTTTTTTGCTATCTCTGCGAGCAGCCCTGCTTAGGTTATAAAGTCTGACAGCCGTAGGTAAGAAGGACCTGCGAAACCTCTCGGTCGCGCACCTAGGATGATGTAGCCTACTGCTAAATGAGTTCCTCAGTGCATTCAGTATGTCCTGCATAGGGTGGGACTCGGACTCCAGCAGAAATGACAGCGTAGCCACCATCCCTCTCATTCCTATCTCCTCCACTGGGTCAAGGCGCTTCCCCAGGACAGAGCTAGCTTTCATGGTATATCTGAAGATGCCCATGGGTCACGAATGCTGTCAGGTTGCGACTGGCTGGGTGAAGAAGCACTTGCAGGTAGCCCTGACAGAGGTCCATCTTCAAAAACACCCTGGAGCCGCTGAACGTCGCAGTGAGCTCTTCCATTGTGGGCAGGGGGTATTTATCTGGAATAATTGTTTTGTTGACCATCTGGAGGTTGATGCATGGCCATATGCCGCTTGACTTCTTTTTAGCCACTACGATGTTTGAGATCCACGGCGAGGCGTCCACTTTCTCAATGATGCCAGCGCCCAGAAGTTTATTCAGTTCCACCATGACGTCATCCCGCAGTGCAAGGGGTAACCAGCGAAGGAGTTGAATTTTGGGCATCACCTTTAGGCCAATGAGCGGTCGGTGGTTAAAGCAGCTATGCAACCTAGGTCTGCAAACAGTGCTGGCCAGCAAAAATGCCAAGCTGGTGAAACGGTTAGCACCGTGGCGCCCATCGGGTCTGTAATGGAGAACCCCAACTCGACCAATAAGTCAATGCCTAACAAGTCAGCCTCATGTTGCGAAATCTGAAAGGTGAACACAGGAATCATCTTCAGTCCACATGACACTGAAAAACTGACCGTGCCCGCCATGCCAATTTTCACATGTCCATAGCCAAACATGTTATCAGCCCTAGCTACAGTTGTCTTTTTGGAGAAGAGTCTTCTTACCATGGCCATGCTCAATATGGACCATGCGGCATCCAAATCCACCATAAGCGGCATGTCGACTCCATCCAGCAGCACGACATACCACTTTAGCGGCCAGTTTTTGGTGCCTGCTACACATACTGTGGCTACATCTGTGGGTCCTGCATCGGTTCTCTTGTGGGCTGCAGGACAAACTCTAGCCAAGTGGTTAGCTTGTTCACAGTAGTAGCATCTCCTTCCTCTAGCAGGGCAGATGAGGGATGAGGGGAACCACAGCGGTCACACTGTCTCCAGATTCCCGGTCCTGCCCGTGCCATGGTCCGCCTCCATGTGGAAGTCCGCCCATAGTAGCTAGCTGCGTTGCTATTGGCCTGGCTTATGGTGTCATTTGGAGGGCTAATCGTTCATTAGCTAGTAACTGCCTCGCTAGCTGAGTGGTGGCTTCCATTTGATTTTGCCATCTGCAATACCTGGCTTAGCATGAAACTGTCCTTTGCTAATAATAGCTTCTCCTTTAGCTATTCACTGCTCGTGCTTTATGCTAGCTTGTCATGAATTAGCTCGTCTGTGGGACAACCCCCACAGACTAAGGACAGACAGCTCGCTACTCCTGGTTATTTTCCGCAGTACTAGCGTGATGTTAATGTGCCATTCATGCTTTGTGTTCACACGTCCTGTCCTCACTGTGACCTAGAGACAGATCAATATGTAGATGTGACTTGTCACCTCTTTGTCCTGCAAGCTGGAGCAGGCGCTGGCAATCTGCCTATTTGATACGTATGTCTCTCTCATATGCAAATGCCCATGCTCTTTCATGCATTGTCTGTAACTGGTATAAATACCGTACATATCCTGTAACTCACTCTCTCTGCGACTGCTCAACTGACTGCACCTGTCTTCACGCTACTGAGAGCCCTCAGGGCTCGCTCTGGGCCACTCTGCACAGCACCAGAGTGAGCTCGTGTTGGCGATGTGATTTAATAAAGGCACTTTAAACTCCTCAGTTCGCCGCTTATTATCCCATGTCGCCACACTGGTGACCCCGAACATGCACACGTTTTGTGCAAAGCAACCTTCTGGTCTGGACCGCGACACTGGTGACCGCTTCACGCTTCAAGGTGAGATCTGCATGCCTGAGATCTGCACATCCGCGCTGGACCGGCCGCTCTCACAGCTCCTCCACACGAGAGCGCACGCACCTCGTCCTCTCTCCACGATGGCAACCTCCAGGGCCGACGGAGAGCGCAGCGCGTGGACCTGAACGCACCATGGCCGCACGAGTGACAACGATCGTCTCCTCCCTCTCACCGCTCCAACGCAGCTGCACGAGCCCGGGGCACAAAGATCGTCTACTGCCTCGCACCGCTCCAACGCATCTCCACGAGCCCGAGGCACAAAGATCGTCTACTGCCTCGCACCGCTCCAACGCATCTCCACGAGCCCGAGGGACAGAGATCGTCTACTTCCTCGCACCGCTCCAACGCACCACGACCGAACGACGCAACAGACAACAGGGATGATCTCCAGCAAGCTCCCTGACCCTGATTCTCCTCTCCAGCGGCCCACCCACGCACGGGACCCCGGCACACGCACCGGGGAGTCACGGGGATGGCGCACCACGCACGGGACACATATGGCTTCACAGACTGCCTTCCTCCTTCGCCGCTGCCCTTCAGGGTTGCTCGCTCACCTGAGGCACGCATGCAGCATGCTCGAAGGATTTGTTAATGGTCTCAGCCATGGCACACATAGGGAATTCAGCTGTTTTGCGATTCCCGAGGACTTTAGGGCTGCGCCAGCACCTAAAGTACCACGCCACGTCCCTCTGCTGTTGTTTTTTCCCTCACAGCCGCCCCTGCTTTTCTTCATGGCCACGAGAGGAGCCAGAGACTAATTTTTCTTCTTGTTATCTCCGCACGCTCAAAGGGACAGCCCCTCGACATCGCGGATCAACAAGCAATTTTTGCGCGGCCTGGACGATTTCACCGTCCCCAGCAACCCTCACCCCCCTCCACCTTCACCGGCACAAAGCCTTCCCTGCTCGCTGCCATGCTGCACTATCGAGGTCTCGGCCCCCAGCCGAGCCCTCTGGGGGGGGGGCAATGTGGGACAACCCCCACAGACTAAGGACAGACAGCTCGCTACTCCTGGTTATTTTCCGCAGCACTAGTGTGATGTTAATGTGCCATTCATGCTTTGTGTTCACACGTCCTGTCCTCACTGTGACCTAGAGACAGATCAATATGTAGATGTGACTTGTCACCTCTTTGTCCTGCAAGCTGGAGCAGGGCTGGCAATCTGCCTATTTGATATGTATGTCTCTCTCATATGCAAATGCCCATGCTCTTTCATGCATTGTCTGTAACTGGTATAAATACCGCACATATCCTGTAACTCACTCTCTCTGCTACTGCTCAACTGACTGCACCTGTCTTCACGCTACTGAGAGCCCTCAGGGCTCGCTCTGGGCCGCTCTGCACAGCACCAGAGTGAGCTCGTGTTGGCGATGTGATTTAATAAAGGCACTTTAAACTCCTCAGTTCGCCGCTTATTATCCCATGTCGCCACACGTCTTCCAAAGACCCAAAGTCACATGTGCTCGCTAGGGTACAGAGCTCCGTAATATAATGTTGCGTGGACTCACCAGCCTCCTGGTAGCGGTTGAAGAATCTATCTTCATGCCGTGATGTTGCACTTATCGCCATAAAACTCATCCATTAGGCTCAAGCAGTTGTCCAGAGAGTCTGTATGGCCCCGAGTGCAAAGCACTGGCTGTCCTTCCTCACCTAGACAAAGAATCATGACGTTCTTCCTTCCCTCTTCGTCAGCGTGATCCAGGTCAGCCGCGCTGATATTCAGTGGTGTGGAAAAGTGTCTGCCCCCTTCCTGATTTCTCATTTTTTTTGTATGTTTGTCACAGTTAAATGTTTCAGATTGTCAAACAAATTTAAATATTTGACAAAGATAACACAAGTAAACACAAAATGCAGTTTTTAAATGAAGGTGTTTATTATTAAGGGTAAAAAAAAAAATTCAAACCTACATGGCCCTGTGTGAAAAAGTGATTTCCCCCACCCTGTTAAAACATAAATTAATTGTGGTTTATCACATCTTTGGAAAGCTGAGTTCAATTTCTCAAGCCACACCCAGGCCTGACTGCTGCCACACCTGTTCCCAATCAAGAAATCATTTAAATAGGACCTGCTTGACAAAGTGAAGTAGACCAAAAGATCCTCAAAAGCTAGATATCATGCTGCGATCCAAAGAAATTCAGGAACAAATGAGAAACAAAGTAACTGAGATCTATCAGTCTGGAAAAGGTTATAAATCCATTTCTAAAGCTTTGGGACTCCAGCGAATCACAGTGAGAGCCATTATTCCCAAATGGCGAAAACATAGAACAGTGGTGTACCTTCCCAGGAGTGGCCGGCTGACCAAAATTACCCCAAGAGCGCAGTGATTTTTTTCTTTTTTTTTTTCTTTTGTATACTTTATTGATCCCCAGAGGGGAAATTGAGGGCATCCACCTGGATGGATGAAGCAGCCACAGTACGGTGCTATCCTTTAACCATTCACACACACATTCACACCTAGGGCCACTTTAGAGTCTCCAATTAACCTAACCTGCATGTTTTTGGCCTGTGGGAGGAAACCGGAGGAATCCCGGTGTAAACCCACGCAGATACGGGGAGAACATGCAAACTCCACACAGATCACTGTTGGTCAGGGGCTGGGATCGAACCAGGGATCCCATGGCCAAGGGTGAGTTGCTATGCTGTCGCAGCGCTAACCACTGCGCCACCGCACCGCACCGCCCTTGGATGAGTGACGACTCATCCAAGAGGTTACAAAAGACCTCACAACAACAGCTAAAGAACTACAGGCTTCACTTGCCTCAGTTAAGGTCAGTGGTCATGACTCCATCATAAGAAAGAGACTTGGCAAAAATGGCCTGCATGACAGAGTTCCAAGACGAAAACCATTGCTGAGCAAAAAAACCCATAAAGGCTTGTCTCAGTATTGCCAGAAAACATCTTGATGATCCCCAAGACTTTTGGGAAAATACTCTGTGGACTGATAAGACAAAAGTTGAACTTTTTGGAAGGTGTGTGTCCCATTATATCTGGCGTAAAAGTAACACAGCATTTCAGAAAAGGAACATCACACCAACAATAAGATATGCTGGTGATAGTGTGATGGTCTGGTGCTGTTTTGCTGCTTCAGGACCTGGAAGACTTGCTGCGATAAATGGAACCATGAATTCTGCTGTCTACCAAAAAATCTTGAAGGAGAATGTCTGGCCATCTGTTCATGACCTCAAGCTGAAGCACACTTGGGTTCTGCAGCAGGATGATGATCCAAAACACGCCAGCAAGTCCACTTCTGAATGGCTTAAGAAAAACAAAATGAAGACTTTGGAGTGGCCTAATCAAAGTCCTGACCTGAATCCAATTAAGATGCTGTGGCATGGCCTTAAAAAGGCAGTTCAAAAACCCTCCAATGTGGCTGAATTGCAATTCTGCAAAGATGAGTGGATCAAAATTGCTCCACAGCGCTCTAAAAGACTCATTGCCAGTTATCGCAAACACTTGATTGCAGTTGTTGCTGTTAAGGGTGGCCCAACCAGTTATTAGGTTCAAGGGAAAATCACTTTTTGACACAGGGCCATGTAGGTTTGGATTTTTTTCCCTTAATAACAAACACCTTCATTTAAAAACTGCATTTTGTGTTTACACAGGCTATCTTTGTCTAATATTTAAATTTGTTTGATGATCTGAAACATTTAAGTGTGACAAACATACAAAAAAAAAAGAGATATCAGGAAGGGGGCAGACACTTTTTCACACCACTGTAGTTGTTAAATAAGTCCAGCCAGCTGTGCCGTGGTATGATAGGCACACCTGGTGACTCCAGGAACGGAGGTGGTGGTCCCGCGCACGTTCTCATGGTTTTACCTCTCGTCGCCAAATGTTATGTATGAAATAAGTGAGCCATGAGCCATCTTATGCCGAACAACGAACTGAACTTTATTCAAGAGAGATGAACATAATAACAGAGACCGCAGCTCGCCTGATGTCATCCCGTCTGACGCCCGACGTCGGCTACAACAAGGCCCAGGGTTCAAACCCTCCCAAACTCACACATCACAGTTTCATTAAAACAAATGAAAGTACTTGCCTTGCTCTGCCCTCTGCCACTGCTGGAGTTTCCATTGGTGATCCAAGGTAACTCCCTTTGAGCGGCTGCAGGAATCCCTCAGAGTGTGGTCAAGACGGCTTCTGGAGATGCCGCTGGTGTAGGTGAGATGACCCCGGAAGATGCTGCTGGGATGCCGACCTCCAAAGGAGCTGCTGGACCGCTGACCTCGAGAGGGGAAGCTGACAAAGCTGCAGGTGAGGAGGTAGGGAATGAAGCAGTGGTTGAGATGGTCTCTGGCGACACTGCGGAGATAATCTCTGGTGCTGGGCCGGAATGGCGAGGGGAGCGGTGTTTCCTTGGGACATGCTCCCTTGCTGGCCCCTTTGAAGTGGGTTGGTCCTCTCATGCAGGGAATAAGACCTTGGGAGTGAGCCATTGCTTATAATCCAATAAGATGTCTTCTTGTGAGAAGACCACCTGACTCTGCTCCTCCTACTCCGTAGTGTCTGCTGTCTTGGCTGGTGGAATGGAGGTGGCATGCAGAGCAGGAACAACGGTGAAGGCAGCTTACTGGGAGCTGGAGACAGAATCGATGATTCGGAGCCAGGCTGAGAGGAGTAGTGCAGGGTACCCAAATGGCCGAGTGAGTCCCAAAGTCGGGATAAGCTGGCATACAGTCTAGCTAGCTCAGGAACATGCAACAGGTCCAGACGGCTGAGAAGGAGTTCCTCCGCTTGCCACAGATTGTTCAATCCCTCCAGCAGATTGGGATAATCAAAAAACTGGTCCATGAGACGGGAGAACTGGTCTACAATCTCCTCTACAACCTCTGAGCTCGGAAACCCCCTCCTCCTGCCATTTTCGCCCATTAAGCCCTGAACTGACGGCATCCTATTGTCATGTTTGCCCCTTCGGGGCTTAATGACGGACTCAAACACTGGGCGACGTTTTATATTTTATTACAAAATAAAACAGCCTGTAGGCTGAAAAAAAAACCAAATAAAGCTATGGAGGAAAACAGTATAAATAAGTGTCAAACAGTGGCGTGTTGGAACATGGGTTGGTAGGAATGACAGGAGAAATGACTAGGACGCCGTACTGAGGGTAGGGTGTGAGGTTTATATATATTGTCATGTTCGGAGACACCACCCCGTCCATGACTTGTGGCTGTAGGTTTTGATCATGTCTTATTAATTCCAGCTGGCAGATTGAGCCTTGCTCTCTATCAGTCCTACAGTCATGCTCTTCCCCTCGTACCAGACGCTCACCAGCTGCTTGAATCACCACTTGCACACATACGCATACACACACACTCACACACACACGCATACATGCACACACACAACAGTTCAATCAGCCACGCACCTGTCACCACAGCTGTGTCCACTTGCTCTCATTTGGGGATTGTATATTTATTGAATAGAGTGTGACCGGCTAGTGCGGCAGCTTCAACATCTTCTTCGGACATTCCGGCAGCATCTGTTGGTTTTCTCCAGACTGAACTGTGTTGTGCCTCAGAGCCTTTCCATTCCGACATGTTAGTAAGGCTTTCTGGTTATTATGCCTTTTTTTCTCCGCTCCTAGCTAGCCTGGAGCACGTTGGGCACTTAACCTTCAGCCAACGTAGCTGAAGCTGGTTGTCCCTCTCATAAGCACAGTGACTGTATTTGGACTTTTGTATTTTCACCTTTGTGCAAATAAACACGTTCAATTCAATTCAATTCAACTTTATTTATATAGCGCCATTTCACAACAACAGTCATCTCACAGCACTTTCAACTGTAGGGGAAACCCCCACAGTTGCAGAAAGGCCCCAGCAATCAGGCGATCCCCTGGGAGCAAGCGCTTGGCGACGGTGGACAGGAAAAACTCCCTTTTAACAGGAAGAAACCTCCAGCAGAACCAGGCTCAGGGAGGGGCAGTCATCTGCTGCGACTGGCTGGGGGGGTAAGGGGATAGAGAAGATGAAAAGAACAGACATGTAGAGAGCAAACGGCACGATGGGGACTCAATCTATGGGAGAGAACAAACAGATGTTAATGACCAGCAAAAAAAAAAAAATCATTGAGAGTGAAGAAAGGAGTGAGGCCCAGTGCGTTATTGGAGGTCCCCCGGCTGACTAAACCTATTAGCAGCATAACTAAGGGAGGGTTCAGAGACACATGATCCCTCCCTAATTGTAGGCTATATCAAAACGGAAGGTTTTAACCCTATTCTTAAAAACAGAGATCGAGTCTGACTCCCGAATCCAGATTGGCAGCTGGTTCCACAGGAGAGGAGCTTGATAATTGAAGGCTCTGCCTCCCATTGTACTTTTGGAGATTCTGGATATTACAAGTAATTCTGCATTTTGGGAGCGTAGTGCTCTGTTAGGATAATACGGTAGTATCAGATCTTTTAAATAAAAAGGGGCCTGATTGTTTAGAGCTTTGTAAGTAAGAAGAAGGATTTTAAACTTAATTCTAAACTCTATTGGAAGCCAATGAAGGGAGGCCAGAGCTGGAGAGATATGATCTCTCTTTCTAGTACCTGTTAAAACTCTTGCTGCAGCATTTTGGATCAGCTGAAGACTTTTTAAAGATGTTTTAGGACAACCTGATAATAAAGAATTATAATAATCGAATCTCGAGCTAACAAAAGCGTGGATCAGTTTCTCAGCATCACTTTGAGACAAGATGCTCCTAATCTTGGCAATATTACGCAAATGATAGAAGGCAGTCTTAGAAACAAATTTAATATGCGAATTGAAAGACAGATCTTGATCAAAAATAATTCCAAGGTTCCTCACAGAGCTATTAAGAGAAAGAGTAACTGCATCCAAACTAAAAGTTTGATTTGGAAAGGTATTTCTAAGGTTTTCAACAAGAATGACTTCAGTCTTATCTGAATTTAATAGCAGGAAATTACAAGTATCCAAGCTTTGATTTCCTTAAGACAGGCTTCCAACTTGCCTAATTGATTACTATCATCTGGCTTCATTGACAGGTATAATTGTGTGTCATCTGCATAACAATGAAAATGTATACAGTGCTTTCTAATAATGTTGCCTAACAGAAGCATATATAAACTAAAAAGAGTAGGGCCTAGCACAGATCCCTGTGGAACTCCATGACTGAGCTTTGAGTTGAAAGAAAACTCATTATTGACATGAACAAACTGGAACCTATCAGATAAATAAGATCTAAACCACTGCAACGAAGTTCCATTAAGTCCAACATAGTGTTCTAATCTATCAAGTAAAATATTATGATCAATAGTATCAAAAGCTGCACTAAGGTCTAAATGGACAAGTACAGAAACAAGTCCATTATCAGATGCGATGAGGAGGCCGTTAGTGACCTTCGCTAAGGCTGTTTCAGTACTATGATGGATTCTAAACCCAGATAGAAACTCTTCAAGTAAACCATTTCCCTGCAGGTGGTCA
This sequence comes from Pholidichthys leucotaenia, assembly GCA_020510985.1. Lineage (NCBI taxonomy): Eukaryota > Metazoa > Chordata > Actinopteri > Cichliformes > Pholidichthyidae > Pholidichthys > Pholidichthys leucotaenia. The sequence goes on from CM035837.1 coordinate 100,770,260, forward strand.
AATAATTGCGTAGCAACAACTCTTTCTAAGATTTTTGAAATGAAAGGGAGATTAGAGATTGGTCAATAGTTAACTAAAGCTTCTGGATCCAGCGTTGGCTTTTTGAGTAAGGGTTTAATTACAGCCGTTTTAAAAGCCTGCGGTACATGGCCTAAAGTTAATGAAGAATTGATTATATGAAGAATAAAGCTACCAATAAGTGGGAATACTTCTTTAAATAACCTGGTAGGAATAGGGTCTAAAAGACAAGTTGAAGGCTTGGATGAGGAAACTATTTTGTCTAACTCTAAAAGGTCAATTGGAGTAAACTCATCAAGACAGATATCAATTAAAGGAGTCATAGTAGTTACTGTATTTAAGTTAATGGTGGGAAGAATCTGATTGATTTTATCTCTGATGGACGAAATTTTATTATTGAAAAAGTTCATAAAGTCCTGACTAGTAAGCTCAAGGGAATGCTAGGATTGACAGACTCCTGACTCTTTGTCAACCTGGCTACAGTACTGAAAAGAAACCTGGGATTATTCTTGTTCTCTTCTATTAAAGCAGAATAATAACTTGTTATAGCTTTTCTAAGAGATTTTTTTATAAATTAAAAGATGATTTCTCCAAGCTAAATAGATTTCATCTAAATTAGTGGAGCACCATTTTCTTTCTAATTGACGAGTCTTCTGTTTTAAGCTACGAGTTTCTGTGTTGAACCAAGGAGTTCGAAATCTCTGATTAGACTTTTTCTTTTTTAAGGGGGCCACCAAGTCTAGAGTCTGATGCAGAGAAGCTATAACACTATCTACCATGCTATCAATTACAGAAGGAGCAAGCTCTCCATAGTTTATTTCCGTTGTGCTGACACATGGCATAGAGGAAACGATCTGCATAAATTTGGTAACACCGTCATCTGAGAGGCATCTACTGTAGTAATATTTTTCTTTAGGAGCCAAATAGTCAGAAATAGTAAAATCAAAGGTAAACAGACAATGGTCTGACAGTACAGGGTTATGAGGAGACACTGCCAGATTTTCTATTTCTATGCCATATGTCAGAACAAGGTCCAACGTACGGTGGAGATAATGGGTAGAATTTCCTACTTTCTGAGAAAACCCCATCGAGTCTAATATTGAATTAAATGCCACATTAAGGCAATCACTATCTACATCTACATGTATATTAAAGTCCCCTACTGTGGCGTTAAAGAATTATAAGCAGCGAACTGAGGGTTTTAAGTAGGTTTATTAAATCATACCGCCATCATAGGAACTCGCTTCAGCCCTTGTGCAGGCAGGCTGGAGCGGGTCCTCAGGCTCTAAGCAGCAGTAGTCAGAAGCAGTGGTAAGAGTGAGAGAGTGAGTTACAGAGCAATGCAGCTTTTATACCCAACTACAGACAATACATGAAAGGCATGGGACATTGACATCACAGTAAGAGCAGGAAGCATGAACACAATGCATGAATGGCACATTAACATCACAGTACTGAGCAGGAAAAAGCTAGACGAAGCGAGGCTGCCTGTTGACATTAATACACACATTTCACTGTAATGTTAATCGCTCCAGATGCGCGCTCTGATTGTCCCAGTCTGTTGTGGGGGTTATCCACACCTACTATAATTATTCTATCTGATTTCAGCACTAAATCAGCTAAGAATTCAGCAAATTTGGATAAAAATTCTGAGTAGGTTGATGGAGGACGATAAACTATGGCAAATAAAATTGGGTTTAGCCTAAAATTGCTAAAGTGCCCAATACTGAGGACCAGGCCCTCAAAGGAATTATAATGTGTTTTTTGCTTTACATTAACTAGTAATTTAGAATGGTAAATTGTTGCTACTCCTCCTCCACAACCAGAACTTCTGGGATTTTGACAGTTTAAATAACCAGAGGGAGTTGATTCATTTAAACCAACATAATCCTCTTGCCCTAACCAAGTCTCTGTAAGGGATATTAAATTAATCTGATGATCAATTAACAGATCATAGACTAACAGAGACTTGGGAGTTAGAGACCTAATATTTAATAAACCGCATTTAATTTTTAAATTATGAGGAGGAAGAGAGGCCAGATCATTCAATTTAGAGGCTTCATGTTTAATTTGAGTTTTACCAGCTTTTTGTTTAATCACTTTGGGATGCTTACACATTATATTTTTATTTGCTTTGGAGGGAGCAGACAATGATTCTCTGATGGGGAAGACAGGGGCTAAGTTGGGGGGGGGATGAAGAGGAGCTGCAGAGAGGCGTGTAAGACTGCGACTCTGCTTCCTGGTCCCAACTCTGAGTTGTCAATGTTTTGGAAATTTGGATAAAAAAGATGCCAGATTGTTAGATAAATGAGATGCACCATCCAAAGTGGGATTGACGCTGTCTCGTCTCATAAGACCAGGTTTTCCCCAAAATGAGTTCCAATTGTCAATGTAGCCCACGTTGTTTGCAGGACACCATAGAGACAGCCAGCGGTTGAAGGATGACAAGCAGCTAAACATGTCATCACTGGTCAGATTGGGGAGGGGCCCAGAGAATACTACAGAGGCAGACATTGTTTTTGCAAAGTCACACACCGATTCTACATTAAGTTTTGTAACTTCTGACTGCTGGAGACGGCTGTCATTAATGCCAGCGTGAATAACAATTGTGGAGTATTTACAGTTACTTTTAGCCAGCATTTTCAAATTTGACTCGATGTCGCCTGCTCTGGCCCCAGGAATGCATTTGACTATGGCCGCTGGAGTCTCTAGGTTCACGTTTATGACTACAGAGTCGCTAATGATCAGAGTTTTTTCCTCAGCGGGTGTGTCGCTGAGCGGGGAAAAACGATTAGAAACGTGAACAGGTTGGTGGTTAACTGGGGCTTTGCGGCTAGGCTTCCTTCTCACCGTCACCTAACCAGTTTCCTCGCTGCTGAGGAGGACCGGAGGACCGCTAACGGGTCGCCCTATGCTAGGGAGCTCCGCTGCAGCTAGGGGTTGTCTGTCAAGATTAACTGGCGCAGACGGTGTTTCAATGCAGCGGAGCCGGGATTCCAAATCAAACAACCTCGCCTCGAGCGCCTCAAAAAGACAACATTTATTACATTTACCGTTATCACTAAAAGAGGCAGAGGTGTAGCTAATCATCTGACAGAGAGAGCACACCAGAGGAGGAGAGGAAGGAGAGCTAGTAGCCATAGTTAGTGGCTAACCCGAAGCTAACAAAAACACAGATGAAAGGTGAACAGAAGGCTAAAGAGGGTGATTAGGTGACACTGAGTGCGCACACAGGTGCAAGAGGCTTGATAAACAGAAGTGAGAACTCACGGTAGATGGAAAAAAGTGGTTAAAATACAATTAAAAGCAAAATCCTCAGGAGAGTGAGGAGAGCAAACCACACGGACAGACAGCAATACAGGAAGTGACAATACGTTACCACAAGTGACGTGTCCTTGTTACCACAAGTGATGATACGTTACGTGCTGCATTTTGGGCTTGCTGCCAATTCTTATGTTTGCTGCAAAGTTACACAGTGAACATGACAGTAAGCTGCCGCCAATAGAGCCCAAGCAGTGGGTAGCGTGACTTTTTTCATTTTTTGTGTATTTTTCCTACCTGCTGTCGGAGCCATAATGGACTTTTGGAGTGACATGGAGCGGCACGGACTGGCCCGTTTGAAGGAAGTCTTTTTCCGGATGCAGGGACAGTATTCCTCCGAGGCTGTTCGTGTCATCCAGGATACCGCAGCGGAGGTATTACAGGAATGTCCTGACCTGTTTGTCTGTCTGCGGACATTCTTCACTCCATCCTCACGTTGCGGAGAGAGGAGCCTGGGAGGGAATTGTCAGCGGCGGAGCGGCGCCCTATGCGGAAGAGGCGTTCAGGACGTGAAAGGCACTCCTCCTTCCTCAGGTCTTCCGCTCCAGCCCTGCCCACATCTCCAGAACTCGGTTCCACTCATCCTCCGCAGGAGTGGGAGAAATGCAGGTTGACCTTGCTGGAAGAGATTGATTGCTGCCTGGAGGAGGAGAGATCAGTGGCCGCCATTTCCTCTCCAGCGCTGTTCGAGGAGGCTTCTCCACCATCAATGGAGGAGTCCAGCCCCGCCACAACCAATGGGAGGAGCTACTCCTCGCCAGCTGCAGCAGGAAACACCGTCGGCCAGGAGAACAGGCAAGTTTTCCTCCCATCTGTTTGTAAAATTGTTGAAAATTCTTGCCTGCTCTCTGGTAGAGAGCCTCTGGGTGTGCAGTCCCCAGAGGTCTCTCCACCTGCTGCAGCCATTGTCATCCCACTTACTCTCTCCATATCTCCTCCTGCTCCGTCTGAGTGTTCACTGACCCTGGGGTTCCAGACGAAGGAGGAGCCTAAGAGGGAATTGTCAGCGTTAGAGCAGTCCTCGACATGGAGGCGGCGTTCGCGGCAAAAGCAGTCGTCCTCCTCCATCAGCCTGTCTGCTCCAGCCCCACCCCTGTCGCCAGAGCTCCAACCCACCTCGTCTCCAGCCCTGGCTCGCCAGAGAAACCCCATCTCCTCCTCGCCATCAGCCCATCCTTCATCCTGTGAGACCATTTCCGCGGCAGCCCCCTTTTCCAGCTCGTCCTTGCCGGCTATCACGCCAGCCTGTCCTTCTTCTCCAGCTGCCGCACAGTCCATCTCCCCGATGGCTCCTTCCACTGTTCAGAAGCTCTCCATGCCGTCTCTGGAAGTCTCTGTCTCCATGATGCCAGGGGTGGTTCCTATTCCTCCCATGATGGGGTCCAAGCTCTCCGGAGCCAGGGAGAGGGATGACACCCCACACTGCATAGCAGCAGGCAACATCCACAGCCAGGCTAACAGGCAAGTTAATTTTCATTCCTCTCCAACTCATAATGAAATGTCTTGCCTGAATCCTGGTAGGGAGGCTCAGAAGGAGCAGTCCCCTGAGCCCTCTCCACCTGCTGCTGTTGAAAGTGACTCACCTACCCTCTCCATCTCTCTTCCTCTCGCCTCTGAGCATCCATCGGCCCGGGAGCTCAGTCACCGGACGAAGGGGGAGCCTGCGGCTCTGCAGATCTTCCAGGGACAGAGAGAGGGCACTGCGACCGACCTGAAGCCTGTGCCTATGATAGAGCGTCCCCTGGCTTCAGTCTTCCGGGGTCCAGTGCAAGGTGAGACTTCACCTCCAGAGTCTATGCTGGGAGAGCCACCCACATGGGAACCTTCACTGGAGGAGGCAAAGGCTGCGGTCACCACCACGCCTGCTGCAGAGGCCGCCGTAGCAGAGTCAGCACTCGAGCTGCACCCCTTGGAGGCCGAACCTGGGAGGACATCGCCCGGATCACCGAAGTCCTGGACGGCGGTGGAGCTTGAGCTAAGGCAATTGCTCTCTTTTGTCTTTCTTCTTTCCCTCATAGAGCATTTTTGCCTAGCTCCAGGTGAGGAGAGCCAACTGCAGCCACACGCTGCACCTGTGCTTGCCTCGCCTGGCTCTGCCCCTGACCCCTCCTCCTCGATATCTGAGTCCTTTTCTAGGGTCACTGTAGAGAGGTTCAAATCAAATCAAATCAAATCAAATCACCCTTATTGTCATTCAACCGTACAACCAATCATGTACAGCAGAATGAGATTGTGCTTTACCTATCTACAGTGTAAATCACACACACCCCAAGTGCAGAATCAGAGGGCCGCTGCCATGCAAGGCGCCGCCACAGAGTTCCCTCCTCCATTCCATTTATTACTGAGCACCAAGCTGGACGGCAGGAAGTTCCATTTTTATATAGTCTTTGGCATGACCCGGCCGGGATTTGAACCCCTGCCTCCCGGGTGTGGGGCGGATGCTCTACCAACTGAGCCACCACTCCGGTACACATCACCAGATGAGACGGGGGACCCAGGCCGCCTCCAGAGGATGTCGTCACCACTGTCAGCCCCGCTGTGGTTCCAGTGGGTCCAACTCCCCATCTGCCCAGGTCCCTGGAGAGGCCCATGGTTGGCCTGGATTCTTGTGCAGGCCGGCTGGCCCAGGCTCAGGACGACGTGGAGGTCAGCAGAGGCCCAGCCGGGCCCCATCATGGGTGGAGCAAGGGTCCTCCCGGGCTCCAGCATGGGTGCAACCACGGCTGTGTCGGGGTCCATCGAGGGTGCAGCCAAGCTCCAGTCCCAAGCCGGGATCATCGAGGGTGCAGCCAGCCAGCTTGGGGACACCGAGATCCCATCCTTCCTTCCAGAGGTCCTCGGAGTGTCCCTTCCTCTTCTGTCTGCCTCCGCCGTGATCAGCCTGGCCCTGCCTCCAGGAGCCGCAGGGGGTCCCCTTCTTCAGTCCGGCCACCCACCTTTCAGCTTTCCAGTGGGTAGGCCGCTGCCTCGTTGCTCCCCCCTGGCCTGGTGGCTCAACTATGCGGGCTGTGCATATTGCAATTTCACTCTGATCGGATTACCTTGAGGTCATCTGTAGATGACCAAAGCACTTTAAAGATCCAGCTAACCACCCATTCACACACTGATGGCAGTGGAGTAAAGGAACTTTGTAAAATTTGCTTCAGCCTCATCAGTGAAGGATCATTACTCCCATCTCATGTTGCCAGTAATCACCTGCAATTTCTCCATAGTCCACCTTTAACATAGACTGGGCAGTGGTGTGTGTGTGTGTGGCGAGAGAGAGAGAGAGAGAGAGAGAGAGAGAGAGAGAGAGAGAGAGAGAGAGAGAGAGAGAGAGAGAGAGAGAGAGAGAGAGAGAGAGAGAGAAATTCTTAGAAATTTTCTTCTTTTTGCATATTCTCAGGCCAGTCAAATAGTGTATGGATATGGTTGTAGAAAGAACAAAGAGAAGAGAGTGCTTCATCTTAATTATAATTCAACAGGAAATTAGATTTTAAAATTTCATTAAAAAGACTGGGTAGATGCAATAGATTGCAGCTATTTTAAATTTTAGCCTCCTAAAATGCCAGCAGGTGAATCTATTTTTAGCGTGTTAAAACTCAGTGACACATCAATTTTTAATTTACAACACGAGGCAACTTTTTTCTTTTTTTTTTACTAGCATAGTAAAACCAGTCATTACATAACTTTTTAAATCTTACAACACTGCCAGTAAACTATATAATAGTGTAACATCGGGGCTTTTTCCCAGCATGCCTTGCCAGTAGAGGACGTTATTTTCGTGTATGTTTAGTGTTATTACTGTGCTATTATACTGTTGTGTCATTATAACTGCGTTATAATGACCCAGCAGTGTTATAGGCAGAATTAGAGCAGGAGTGATTATGTGTTGTGTAACCCTGATTGAAACGGAGGTCTGTGAGAATGACCTCCCCTCCTGTCTGTGTTCGCTGTGTGTCTTCAATAAAGCCTGTTTTGTCGCAGCCATCTGCTACTCTTCTTGTGTGAACCTCGCATACGTCACACGGGTGTCAGGAGTGGGAGATGGAGCAGATGGAAGCCAGGATCCGAGCGGAGATCCAGCAGCTGGAGCGATTCATTGCTCAGCTGGGGACGGACGACAGAGCTGAGACACTGACCCCCGGAGTTGCTCGCCGGGATGAACGGAGCGGCGGACCCGACGGGACCAGCGTACCCCACCTTCTGCCTTTTTCAAGGCAGGGCGGGCTGAGCGGAGCAAACCAGCCCCACTCCCCGCCCTTTTCAGGGCAGGACGGGCCGGCGATTCCACTGCGACCAGAAGCGGTGATCGACTGAGAGGCGACCGTCCCACCCATCCAGCAGCAGGCCAAGATTCCCCGCTTCAACGGTGAAACCCTGCTGAACGACTACCTGGTCCAGGTCGAGCTGGTTGCTGCGCTGAACGGCTGGCCACCTGAAGAGACCGCCGTGCAGGTCGCGCTGGCCCTGGAGGGAAGGGCTCTCCGCACGCTGTCCAATCTCCGGCCCGAGGAACGCCGCAGCTGGCCAGCGCTACAAGGAGCGCTCTGGAGGCGGTTTGGGAGAGCGGCCAACGCTGAGCACGCTGAGGAACACCTGGCCAACCGCCGGTGAGGTGGCCGTGAGAGCCTGGGAGCCTACGCAGCGGACATACGGCTACTGACACGGCGCAGCTACCCGGATTTTTATCCAGAGGTAGTGGAGAAGCTCGCCCTCTGGAACTTCATCTGGGGTCTCCGCCCGGCCCAGCTCCAGAGCCACGTCCGGATTAACGCCGCGAGCAACTGGGAGACTGCGGTGGCAGAAGCGGAACGGGTGGAGCCGCTGATAAATTGTACGGCCAAGACATTGGCACCAAGACAAAGAACCTTTCAGGCTACAGCTGAGAGCGAGGAGGAGGAGGAGCTACGGCAGACCACGGTGGCATGCCCATGGAGAAGGCAGCCGCGGCAGCGCGAGGAAGGGTGCTTCCGCTGCGGGGAGCCAGAACACATCGCATGGTACTGCCCTGCACCCACCCCACGACAAACCGATGAGCTGTCGCCACGCGTGGGCTGAACTGGACACTCGCCAGGGATGTATTTACAGTGCAGCCTGGACAAGTCGCCGATCCGGGCTCTGATTGACACCGGTTCCACTATCTCCTTGGTCCGACCCGGTGTGCTGCCGGGCACGGACGTGACGACACCGCAGGGGTGGGAACCCACCGGGCACTACGTCACCACAGCTACCGGTGAGAGCACCAGATTGAGGGGGCGGAGAGTTCTCGTGGTGGGGGTGGCCGGCCAGAACACTAACCACCCAATCTGGCTGGCTGACCCCTGCGTTATTGGACTCGATCTGCTCGCAGCATGGAACGCGAAGATATATGCCGCCAGACCGTCCCTCCAGCTGGGAACCTGGACCATCACGCTCCGCAGCGGGACCCAGGCAAGGAATCCGGAGGCCTGCGCAATCGAGGGACCGCCACGATGGACCAGACCAGGCAGGTCACCGTGAGGACTGGACACAATGGCGCCACCAGCATGAGCAGAGGGAGCACGAGCACAGACAGGGACAGCAGGGGGGGGGATCACAGTGGAGCGGGTCAACGAGTCAGCAGAAACGCAGCAGGTGGTAGAGGAATTGTTCCAGCAGAGCTGCAGCGGGCTGGAATCGGGACAGACACGCCAGCTGTGGGAGCTGTTGGACTGTCATCACTGCCAGCGGGCAGAGGACTCAGACCAGGCCATCCCACGGGCTGCTGCTTTCCGGACCGCTGTGAGCAGGAATAACACAGAGGCACACAGTTCCCCTCGGATAATCAGGCAGCTCCCCCCAGCGATGACGTCACAGAGGACCTCGGCACGCAGCAGCTGCAGAACGAGCAGGACAGCGACCCGGTCATTTCCCGGGTTCAGCAGTGGCTGGACGCAGGCCAGCGGCCCGCCTGGGAGGCCCTGGCAGCGGCGGGGAGTCGGCAGAAGCGGGCATATGACTCCCGCTGCCAGGGGAGGGACTTTGCACCAGGACATCGAGTCTGGGTTTTCTACCCAGAGAGGAAAAGAGGACGGTCACCGAAATTGGCGAGCCATTGGTCGGGACCGTGCGTGGTTCTGCAGAGACTGAAGGATACAGTGTACAGGTGTACAGGGTGAGGCTTAAGAAAAGGGGCCGGGTCGTGGTACTCCACCGTAACCGTCTCGCCCCGTACCAGCCATCCGCCCCGCTGGTGGTCGAGCCGGAGCCTTCACCCTGACCAGATACTCTGACCAAGACACAGATGGACACTGGTGGGCCTGTATGTGCAGGTCGTCGGCATCGGAAGCCGTCCTGACACCTGGACGGATTCCTGTTGGACTTTTGAGTTGGACTTTCATTTTCTGGGGACAGAAACCAGTCCGGGGGGGGGGGGTGCAGTGTAACATCGGGGCTTTTTCCCAGCATGCCTTGCCAGTATAGGACGTTATTTTCGTGTATGTTTAGTGTTATTACTGTGTTATTATACTGCTGTGTCATTATAACGCAGTTATAATGACCCAGCAGTGTTATAGGTAGAATTATTTCAGGAGTGATTATGTGTTGTGTAACCCTGATATAAACGGAGGTCGGTGAGAATGACCTTCCCTCCTGTCTGTGTTCGTTGTGTGTCTTCAATAATGCCTGTTTTGTCGCAGCCATCTGCTCCTCTTCTTGTGTGAACCTCGATATGCTTACACTTATCTGTATACAGTAATGTTACATACCTAACCTGCACTGTGATGCATACACCTATTAGCTCGCAATCTAAGTCCAATGCTTATTGCAATAGTGGACAAAAATAAAAAGATTTCAAAATGATGTTGGTTTTGATGAGTTAGCACAAAATAGAGCTGTTTCTGAAAAGAACACCAACCTGAGAAAGAGGCTGCAGTTCTCTGTGACCAAAAAGTGTCACTAAATCTAGATTTTTAAAATGAATTCCATGCTAACTTTAAGTAAAGTCATATTACTCAGGTTCCTCACTTTTGGAGCATACAGATGAAAAGATTCCAACCATATCTGGACCTTCGCCCCATTCCAAAAGTTAAATGAAGAGTTTGTTTGCAAAAACAGGTAAGTCCATATGGTTTCATAATGAGAAAAACAATTTTTTTCATCTGTTGGTTTATATGTTTTAGTATTTCCAATTCAGCTTCTAAGACATGGTCTCTTGAAATATGTGCATCTCAGACATAATAAAGCAAAAAACTGAACATCAACTCATTGTAATTTTTTGGCAATTTATGAGTACAACAACAGAAAAGTCCACAGCACATACTTTTGCAAAAACAGACATGTCCTGAAAACCATGCTAGTTTGCCTGGTGAACGTATCACTGGCTCATCTGCTTCATCAAAATTATCCATATTGACATAAAATGCAACAAAACTGTAAAAAAAAAAAAAAAACTGGCAGGGAAATCACGCAGAGCAAGCAGGCCCAAGTAGGGGTCTCTGCAGAGCGCTGCCGCAGCAGATAGACACATGATTGGCTGGTCTCAGCATCTAGACATGCGATTGGCTGATCCTCGCTGCACCATTGAGTCACATCACCCAAATAACAAGCGCTGATTTGCCGTGTGTGGCGTTATCTGGTTTTGTAAAAACAGGGTCCCAGCATTTATCAGCTTTTGAAAAAAAAAATATGAACTTCGTAGTGTGTATAACAACAGATATAGCAGATTTTTAGAAAAAAACTATTTGAACTTCTATAAGTAGGTAATGTGAACAGTTGTTTGTTGTACAGAGGGAAATTTTCTTGGAAGTGGCGTTTATTGGTTTTTGCAAACAAACTATTCAAATCTAAATACATATAGCAGTAGTTCACAGCATCAATAAAAATGAAAAGAAAAGAGCAATGTAGACAGAGAACAGAACAGAAATAAAATTGTACAAGCTTTAACCCATAAACCATCTATGGCACACCGTCATGCCCATCAGCTCACCACCCTCTGGTGGTCAAGGTTGTTTTCAAGAAAATATTCAGTTTAGATATCTCAAACTCCAAAGGCTGTAACTTGAAAGTGGTAAGAGATAATTGCTTACTGTCAGTTAAAAAGATGCAGAATATGATCCAAAGTTTGAGATAGGAGTAAATTTACACATCTAATTTGCATAATGTGATGGCAGCCATATCGGATTACATAACTTTCGGTCAAAAATGGACTTTGGACATATTTACACAAAGGATGGTTTTGTTTTTTGTATTTGTTTTGGGTTTTTTTTTGTTATCTTCAAAATACTGTATATGAACCAGAAAATCAGTAGAATGTAAACAAACTGATAAAAACATCAGACCTACTGCACATCATGGGCCTTCATACGTCCATTTCCTCACCCCGGATCCTTATTTCGTCTTCTGCCGGTAATTCTCGCTTTCTCTCCCACATCCAGAAACTCTTACATTTATCTTATAATTTATTCCACCTCAATTTCAGTGATATAATGCCACGGAAATGGCATTCTGAGGAGCACGGAACCCATGTTAGAGACGTGTTACAGTGGCTCTTAGAAAACCAACTTTATGTCAAGGCTGAGAAGTGTGAATTTTCCACCAATTCCACTTCTTTCCTTGGCTTTATTGTTGCAGAGGGAGAACTGAGGGCTGACCCAGCCAAGGTGAAGGCTGTGCTGGATTGGCCAACACCCCACTCCCGCAAGGAGCTGCAATGCTTCTTGGGATTTGTGAATTTTTAGTGGAGGTTTATCCGTCGCTATAGTGGGGTAGCACAGCCTTTAACACAGCTGACCTCTATTAAGGTACCATTTTTATGGACCGAGGCAGCTGAACAGGCCTTTGTCAAATTAAAGGGCCTGTTCGCAGTTAAATCCATTTTGGCTCAAGTTGACCCCCAGCTCCAATTTACCCTGGAGGTGGATGCTTCAGAAATGGGGGTGGGCGCTATTTTGTCCCAGTGCCCCCCCCCCCCGGACTTGAAGCTCTGCCCGTGTGCGTATTTCTCTCGGTGGCTCACCCCAGCCGAGAGGAATTACGACGTTGGGGATCGTGAGCTGTTGGCCATTAAATTGGCTTTTGAGGAATGGAGACATTGGCTGGAGGGAGCCATTCACCCTGTAGTCCTGTGATCCAACCACAAGAACCCTGAGTATCTGCGGTCGGCCCGCCGGCTGGATCCTAGGCAGGTTCGCTGGGCCCTATTTTTTCAGTGCTTTAATTTCACTGTCACCTATAGGCCCGGTCTCCTGTAACGGGAAGCCTGATGCTTTCTCCAGGCAGTTCAGTCAGGACCTGGCTGACCCCCCCCCCCCCGCTCCCAGCCCATTCTTCCGCCTTCGTGTGTCCTGGGAACCCTTACCTGGGAGATCAAGAGGAAAGTCCGCCAGGCCCAGTCCTCAGAGCCCGAACCAGCGGGTTGTCCTCCTAATCGCCTTTACGTCCCTGCCGCCCTCTGCAGCGAAATTATCCAGTGGAGGCACACTGGACGTCTCGCCTGCCATCCTAGGATGGTACGTACTGTGGACATTATTAGGCAAGCATTTTGGTGGCCCACGCTGTGGCGGGACGTGCAGAAGTACGTGAAGGCTTGCCAAACATGTGCCCATAATAACCCCCCCCCCCCCCCATTGGTCTCCTTCACTCCCTCCCCGTTCCTAGCTGGCCCTGGTCCCACATCGCTATGGACTTTGTCACTGGTCTTCCCCCTTCCCATGGTAACACTGTGATATTGACCATTGTGGACAGATTTTCCAAGGCCATGCATCTGGTTCCTCTCCCCAAGCTGCCATCTGCCTCCAAGACTGCTGAATTACTGTCCTACCATGTTATCAGCCTGCACGGGATTTCTACAGACATTGTGTCTGACCGGGGTCCTCAGTTTATCTCACGGGTATGGAAGTCGTTCTGCCACTGTCTTGGCAGTGACAGAAGTGACTGTCAGCCTCACCTCCAGTTATCATCCACAGAGCAATGGGCAGGCTGAGCATGCCAACCAGTCCCTGGGGGCTGTCCTTCGTTGCGTGGCAGCCGATGACAGCTCCTCATGGAGCTCCAATCTAACCTGGGTGGAGTATGCATTAAATTCCCCGATCTCTTCAGCCACGGGGCGATAGCCATTTGAAGCTTCCGTGGGTTACAACCCCCCTCTGATATCAATGACGGAGAGAGAGGTAGCAATGCTGTCTGTGAGGGCCCATTTTCATCACTGCCGCAGGGCCTGGAAATCTACCAAAGTGGCTCTCCTTCGCTCCACTGAGCGTAATCGGCACTATGCAGACCGCGAGAGGGTTCCGGCACCAGAATACAAGACTGGACAGCAGGCCTGGGTGGCCACGGATCAGGTCCCGCTCAAAGCTGAGTCTTGGAAACTTGCTCCCCGGTTTGTGGGCCCCTTCTCTGTCACCAACAACGTAGGCGACTCTGCCGTTTGGCTCCAGCAACCACGGGCACTCCGCACGTATCCTACCTTCCATGTCTCCAAGGTCAAGCCTCTCTCCTCCAGCCCTGGAGGGCTGTCAAAGAGATCCTGGATGTTCGCCGTCAGGGTCAGGGGTTCCAGTACCTGGTCAACTGGGAGGGCTACGGCCCGGAGCATCAGTCATGGGTTCCTTGGTCTGGATTCCATGACAAAGGTATGGTCCGGGCTTACCATCGTGCCCACCCGGAGAAGCCTGGGGGACCGCCAGGAGGCATTCCTTGGGGGGGCACTGTCATGTGCTGGCGAGCGCTCTCCCCCTCCTTCCTGTTCACCTGTCTCCTCATCAGACGCACCTGCTGTCTCCTGCTGGGCCAGCGTTTGTAAGGAAGCGCTCTTCAGTGATTCAATGCTGGCACATTTGGGTATACTGCTCTAGCAGATGGCTCATCTAGTAAGCGGTTGTGTTGTGGGTGAATTTTACCTCACATGCTTTCTCCTTTCCTCTCTTCCAGGTTGCTGCCAACTTAGCGGTGTGTCTGCAAGGATTTGGTGCGCTCGCCAGCCTGTTGCTCCACCACCACGCAGCTCATCAACTCCATCCGGTCAGACTCGACGACTCATTCCCCCACCAGCAGTCCTGACCTGCTGATTCCTCTCCTTTGCTGGGTTCTGTGCCGGTCATTCCTCTCCTCCCACGTAAGTCGTATAAATTAGATTTCCCTATTTCCCCTCCATTCTTCTCTAATCAGGCTCATCTCATCCTCTGCAGGTTGCTGCTCCTCTGGCGAGTGACTGATGTTTTCCTTAAGTGTGCGGTTTTGAAAATTCAATAAAGGCTCAAACGTTCTTTGTGTGTGTTCTTTCAGTGATTGCACTTTGCACTCAGGTTGCTTGTCCAGTCAATATGACAACCTGCCTCTGGAAGCACCTGCGCAGCAGGATGTAGTTGTTCTGGGTTGAGGCTCCGCCCAACTGGTATGTGATAAGGTAACTAGGCCTACTCCTGAAGCATGTATTGCTGACGACCAGTTCACAGGACATTGCAAACTCCAGTACTTGCTCACCTTCCAGGTTTCTTGTACCCCAACCAGATCCACCATGAACACCTTCATAACCAGCTGCAGCTGCGTCAATATGGCTGTTCCAGTCTCCACATGGGATGGGAATCTCTGTTGCTGGCACCTTTGTGACAGAGCTGGTCGTAGAAGTGGTCTTTGTCAGTTTCATGGAGGCCAACTTGAGGTGCATAGACAGAGATTAAGGTGTATACAAGCTTGCCAATGACCATCTTGAGGATCATGATTCTGTCTGATATGTGCAGCACCTTGAACACTTTCTCCACCCATCTCTCAGCTAGCAGCATGCCCACACCCCCAGTGCCTTTCTGGTTGCCAGTCCAGTAGAACTTGTACCTGGAGTCCTTGCCAGTTATCATCCTATTCTGTCTTGGGGCCATGCCTCCTTTCCATCTGGTCTCCTGCAACCAGCAGAAGTTGATTCTTCTTCTAGAAGCAGTCTCGACCACTTCACTTGCTTTCTTCTTGAGGGCTCCCACATTAAGTGAGCCAACCCTGAAATGTTTTTAATAGCAAAAAAATAAAAAAATAAAGAGAGAGCAAAAGGTCAGTGAATTATTGGCGGACCCGTTAAGGAAAGTTTTAAGCCTGCTCTTTAAAGCAGAGGTGGCATCTGTCTTCCACGCTAATGGTAGTTCCACAGGAGAAGTACTGGATTACTGAAGGTCTCCTTCGTTTAATTTTCAAGCTCCTAAAGTTATTTAGAAATTACACATTGTAGTCAAAAATGTTTTAGGCCTCAGACCTGTCTGAAAATTGATCAGTTTAGGATGTTTTAAACCCTCTAAGCTGATGAAATAGCACTGACCCCCCCCCCCCCAAAAAAAAAATGACAGCTATATTTCAAGTCATAGCTTTATTTGCCAGAGTATGGTTACAGTACCATTATACAGATGTTGCAGCTGGGATATATTTGTGGGCTTCTGTACTTTTCTGATAAAGCATATTCAGATGTTGAATGTTATAGTAAAGTTTCTGATGAAACAGCTCCACAGAAAACATCACATGCTGCTGTAATGTTCAGTTCATCCTTAGTGGCATGTTTTACACAAAGCAAGGACCCAGCTGCAGAACACAATACACAGAGGCAGAGGTACAAGCAAATGAATGCTTTTACTGAGCAAGATAAGGTAACCCAGGATTTACACTGACCCCGGATGCAGTCCGTTGAGGATGCAGTGTAGATTCAAAGATTTTATTTGTCAACGCTACTACACGTACAGGACATACAGGAGAATTGAAATGCCATTTCTCTCTCTTCAGTGGTGTGCACAATATAAAAAAAACAAAAAAAACCCAAAAAGGAATACAGCTGGAAAAAAAAACCCCAGCAGTCTATGTACAGTAATGCTACCCGTAGTGCAAATAACGGTAAAAGATAAAACCCAGACATCCCATATTGCAAATAAAGATAAATGATAAAACCCAGCAATCCTATATACAGAAAAGGTAGAGCAGTAATACTCGTAGTTGCAAGTTCGATGCAGTAGTGTAGGTGCAGACAGTGACAGATTGGACTGCACATGATCAATATTGCAATAACAGACAGCAACAGGTATGGCATTTGTACAAATGGTTGCAGTAAGGTGCCGAAACATACAGCAGCAGATGTAATTACTGTTGGTGTGCCAGTCTTTCTGTGCCAACAGCTGAAGTAGTTATTGTGTGGGTGAGTGTGCTATGGTGCAGGGGTGGGGTGGGGAGTGGACAGAGTCCCCCTTTTCCCCCCACTCCTGGGCCGTAACACATTCACCCGCACAATAAGATAAGATGAACCCTTGCGTCCATCCCTACCAACTCCATTTGTGTTTTGCAGTGGCATGGATAAGAACAGAGTTCAGGGTTTAGTCCTGCCGGAGAAGAAGAAGGAAATGGTGAATAACTGGGGATAGCTCTATGGTAAGTATAGATCAATTTTAGCAGAAACTGAAGGTAATGGAGCCATTAGGGATTTTGCAAGGAGATGAGTGGTCTTACTTGGGTTGCTTACATTTCCAGCAGAATGAGGTGATCCAGCAGAGGATGTAAGTTTGTAGTTGGCTGAGCGTGCAGGTGAGGCTGGTCTGCAGATAGAGAGGGTTTCCTGAAACGGGAGGACAGCATGAATTGCACAGGAAAATACTTCTGATTTTGACTAGCAGCCACAAGGACAAGGTTACAGTGTGCCAGTCCTGTGCAGAGCAGCTCCAGACTGAAGCTTATATAGCCCGGGTCCAGCGATTACCCACAGGTGTGGGCAATCAACCAGCTGCAGCCAATCTCCCTTCTGGCTCCTGATGAAAGAGGTTGTGCAATCTAAAAAGCAAAACACCACAATTGGTGCACACTCACCTAGATCCATTACACTTTGATGTGTTATGCTTTGAAATGTCATCAGGATAAAGGCCCATGTAAAGTTGACGTAGGACAGTGGAAAGACAATAGAGCTGAGATGGATAAATAGAGCAAAAAGACTCCAAACGTATGTCCCCTGACAAAACCTTTCAAGGTCAACAGTGGAAAACAAGCAAAACCAAAATCTTGAAGTTTCACTTTTTCCTTTCCATTCATTTCTTTTTTTTTTCTCTCTTCTCTGTCTCTTTCACTCTCCTCTTCTTGCATCGTCTCCCTGATCGGGTGGCAGACAGCGTGTAAGTGCTCTAACCCAGAGAAGTCTCCAGGAGCTCCTGTGATTGGCTGTGCTCTGCAGCACTGTTCACAATCGATTAAGGCACGGTGAGCTCCCGTTAACAGCTTTTCTCTGCTGCTCTTGTGGCTTTGATACTGTCACATAGACTCCAACTTCGCCCTTAACCCTTCAGCCGCTGTGCTCTCCTTTTCCCTTTGTCTCTTTGCCTCTCCCTCTTTAAACTCGTACTTTCATTTTCAAAGGCCCAGACTCCCTTACGCTATTGCCACTCAAAGCCATTTCTTACAACTCTCACTCCAGGCTTGTGCTACTCTCACTTTTCTCTTCTTTCTACCTTTGGAGTTCTTACACTTAAGTCACTTATAGCCTCTTCTATGCTCACTCACCTTGTCCTGTCATATTAAATTTAAGTCACACTTCTGTCCTTGGGGAGAAAAAAGAAAGAATGAAACAGGGAGATAAAAGCGACAAGGGTTTTTAAATTCAATCGTGAAATATGCGGGCAAACATTACGGATGGTCTTATGTATATTAGTAGATAAGCAGAGACTTCATTCATTCTGTAGGTGTGCTCATTTGAAGGAGTCTCTGGATGCCAAAGAATTATGTTTCTGCACCTGTTCAGTTCAACTGCAGGATGTATGTTGGCCTTTAAGCGGTCAAGATAAAGTCTGTGCCACACTGCTGCAATAACAAAATGTGATGCAGCAGTACAGGATATCCATTTTTTTTGACATACTAACTGTTCACACTCGTGCAATGTTAAATTTGTTGTTTTTCATCCAGCTTCGGCCACTTCAGGCAATATTTTTAGCTGACAGTGGAGCAGTTTAGACATGCTAGCCTCAGGCTCATTTACATTTCATGGATAAGGAACACTCCTGATATCTGCTTTAGATGGCCTTAATGTGCATTCATGAAGGAAAGTAAATGAAGTTCATGTTTACTCATAATTTACCTTTTGTTCTCACATTCTGCCCTTTGTTTAACTGTCACTGTTGGTTTACAAGTGATTTGTTCAGTTAAGTAAAACTCACTAACTATGGCTACATGTTAACATTATGCTAGTGGCTCCTACAGGCTGAATTATGTAATTGAAGGCCATTTTATTGCTTCTTGTTACTGCTGCCACATTTGTTATTAATAGAAAGCAGGTTGTTAATTAATTAGCACAGCAACACTGTAGCTGTCTTTATATGTACTGTTTGCTCTATTTATGGTGATATTTGCAGCCTAGATTACTGCAGAATATACTGATATACTGTAAATTTTAACGTTTTTCAGTATTCCCACTGCTGACCCATTGCTGCAAATGATGGAAAGGTAATTAAGCAATATTACATGAGACAAAGTACACTATCATGACTCTGGGTGTGGTACAGTCATGATACCGTAACGATGTCGAGTGTAATATTGCTTTTATACAACTGTTCTGGCAAGCACAATTTATTAAACGATAGCAATACTGGACAAAATATTATGATTTGTTTGTTTAACCAGTTATTTTGCACAGCTGAGAAAAAATAGTCCCTTCTAAATGTAGCCAGTAACTGTTGCTAAACATCTCAATCAGCATGAAGATATCTATTGTCATTTCACACACATGTGAACAAATTTAAATATTGTCAAGTGCAAAAGTAAAAAGTATTTCTAAAACATATAACTTTTGAGTTGGTACTGCAGAAGACCCCAGAAAAACGTGTCCAATGCCAGTTGTCAAAATCACCGGTAGATAGCCGGTAGCAAGTAGTTAGCATGCTAGCAATTTAGCACACTTTGCTTGCTTTTTTTCACATTTTCAGATGAAACAAAGAGTTCATCACCACAAAGGTCTTGTGATTTGTAAATGGAGACAATAAATCAAACTCTAGCACTGCCTATTTTTTTAAACAGACATGAAATAGCTTAATGATACCTTAATGAACTTAATGATGGAAGGGTAGACGAAAACAGTTTTGTTTTTGTTTTTTTCAAAGGGTGGGGCTTCCGGGTCATGAATGTATAATATCTTGTCAAACAGCACCTCACTGTTGAAATTCATCATCATCATCATAGCAGTCTGTCGTGGGCGACAATGACTGTTTTATTTAGGTCTGATCAGATTCCTCCACACAGCTCTGTCTTTAGCCTTCCACTGCCAGGAACTCCTGTCTATGTCCAACTTCTTCAAGTTTCTTTTTACAGTGTCTTTAAATCTGAGCCTTGGTCTACCCTGATTGCGTTTGCCCTTGCATAACTGTGAGTAGAGTAACTGCCAAGGGAGACGCTGATGGTCCATCCTCTCAACATGTCCGAGCCATCTCAGGTTCATCTGTATTAGCATATCCTCCATTGATGGTAGACCAGCTCGTTTCAACACTTCTATGTTGGTTATCTTGTCTTTCCATGAGATGTTCATTATGGCTTGAAGGTGTCTCATCACGTACGCATGGAGTTTCTTCACCTGCACTCTGTAGACAGTCCAAGTTTCAACACCGTACAATAGAGTAGCCAGTACTGTCGCTCTTTAAACTTTGCATTTCACACGTATAGACACATGTCGATTGTTCCACAGTCTCTCCCCCAAGTTTCCAAACACAGCGCTCGCTCTTCCCATTCTGAGAGATAGTTCATCCTCCAGCCTAGCATTCTCTGAAACAGTACTCCCCTAGGAACTTGAAAGTCTTGCACTTGACTAGTGGCTCTGTACCAATGCTGATCTCTTCTGGTAGTGATGTTGATAATTGGAACTTTGGTGGTTGATAAAGGCACTCTGTCTTCTTGATGTTGATTTGGAGGCTGAATTGGCGAGCTGCCCTTGCAAATTTCTCCACTAAAGATTGCATATCTTCCACGCTGTGTGCAACTAGAGCACTGTCGTCGGCAAAGAGCATTTCTCTTACTACTTTTATCGATGTCTTACTCTTGGCTTTAAACTGTGCCAC